>VDFB02379711.1:15946108-16190639 GCA_007258455.2 Sequoia sempervirens
AGAGGTAGAGGATAGAGGGTAGAGGGGAGAGAGATATAAATAGGCTTATAGATTGAAGGCATAAGGCTAAGGGCAGAGGATAGAGAGACAGGGAGGAGGAGTGAGAGAGATGGAGCTGAGAGGGAGAGGGGAGCTAGAGAGAGAGAGAGAGAGAGAGAGAGAGAGAGAGAGAGAGAGAGAGAGAGAGAGAGAGAGAGAGAGAGAGAGAGAGAGGGAGGGTATAAGGGTTAAGGGTGGAGGGGAGAGGGGAGAGAGATAGAATGAGGGTTTAAGGGTTGAGGCTATAAGGGTTAAGGGTAGAGGGTAGAGGGGAGAGAGATAGATGGAGTGAGTGAGGGTATAAGTGTTAAGGGTAGAGGGTAGAGGGGAGAGAGATAGAATTAAGGTATAAGGGTAGTGGGAGATATAGAATTAGGGGATATAGGGTATAGACAAAGAGAGAAAATAAATCTATTAAAAAGCAACTTTTTCATAACGCGAGTGCGTTTTGAAGAAGTGGAGATATGACCATTTTTAGCAAGAAATAATGTGCTCATTTTATAATGCGAGCGGATTTTTTCATGCGCTAAAAATGGTAAAAAACTCAATATACCCATGATCTAAAGGCCCACATTTTGTATATTCTCCTGGTTTTGGGTGTGCTCTGACAAAAGGTAGATTTTTGATGATGTTGTGAAGTGTGCATGCATGTTTTTCACATTCCACCACCTTTTTCATCATCTTTCAACCACCTTTTCATGAAATAGCATAGTTTTCATGTTGAAAGGAATATAATATCAATTCAAGTTTGAATTCCAGTGAAAATTGATATACAATTGAAGTTTGGAGGGGAACAAGTGGGTATGTGTAGGATGATCATGGAAAAAACAAGCCCTTAAGTGGCAAAAAATTTAGAAAAATTAGAGTTAGGAAACTTGACATAAAAATTTGAATAAGTTATCTATATTATTTCAAAAATATGTAACAATAGACTCTGTAGAAAATTGAATGTAGTTTCTAAAACTACTAGGTTTGTTTAAAAAATAATAATTCTAATTGGTGAAAATTTGAAATTTCAATGCGTGCTACTTAAATTTTAGGGAAAAAATAAGTAGGTGTTTGTCTGACCACCCTAACCACAATAAAATGATAATATTTTTTTATAAGATTTTAGATATAAGTAGAGTACTCATTCCTCGATGTGATACATATTTTTTTGTAATTTATTTCCAAGTAAATAATTAATTATGAATTTTTTATTACAAATTTTTAAAAAATATAAAAACTTGTATGTCTGACCACCTTAGCTTGGTCAAAACTTCATGAATTCAATTTTTCTTTTCTTAATCCTATAATATATGAAGAACATAATGTGATTCATGTTTTGGATTCAAAACTTGTGATACCATTTGAAAGCTATAGATATTTTTCAATTAGCCTATCAATCAGGACTTTACTCATAATTTGAATAGAAAATTGATAATAATTACTTATTAATTTCAAAGTAAAGCATAATTTATATCGGTGGAAAGCTGAGAATCTCATTTAAAAACCATTTTTATTTCATCAATTTTGAGTAAAAAAAAGGTCATCAGTCACATACACATCATATTGCCACTTTTTGGCCCATCATGATCCTATACATACCCAAGCTTTTGAAAAACTTAAATTGTTGAGGAGTTTGAAAAAAGAAGAAGTTAAGGCTACATAATTGGGTAGAAATCCTCCATTTGAAACTCTGTTTTTTAAGGTATGTGAAGTCTTTACACATTTTCTTTCATTCTATTATGTCTTGATTTCATTTTTGTTATTTTGCATATTACATGTTGATCATTGTTTGTTTGTCATTATAACCTTAGGTTGTCAATGCACATTTTAAATTAAACAATTCTATACACTTTCCAATTACATTTTTAAACCACATCTCTTTGAGGTATTTTGTTATTTAACAATTGACTTACCTTGTGTACGCTTCCACATTTTGTATACACATATACGACATAGGTTTTAAGGAAGTAAAATAAAACATCATTTCTCAATCCTTTATTATGGATGTGCATACCACTATCTGAAGCTTTCATTGAGGTATTTTTTCAAACAATTATACCAAGTAGTTGAATTCCTTGTCTATGCTACCAAAATTTCCATACATGTCTCTAAAAAATTGGAATATACTCCTCCAACATTGATAGATCTTAGAAACTATTTTTATTTTCATCTCTATTTCTAAATTTACCTCATCACTAAACCTACCTCATCACTTTTAGTTGTGATATATTTTAAATGTTTCCTTGATTAGTCTACATACAAGGGATTCTAACCCTTCTCTTTACTGTTACAAGACTCTTTATTCAAGGTAGCTAAGTTATCAGCATGGGGAAAGGTGTAGTCTATCTTACAATCATGCCTCAAAATGGAAGCATGGACAAAGAATTTGAATTGTTTGACAATTTTTTTTTTTTATAAATGTATACAAAATGTGGTAGCATTGATAAGCTAGTGAGCTTGGCAAGATAGTGAGCTCACTCACTAGCTTGCCAATATGGTAGGGTTGAGAAGGTAGGGGTAGTGTATGCCTTATAGAAATGGGGTCTCATGGTGATATAGACCCCATTTCTAGGAGGCATACAATGCCCCTACCTTCTAACCCTACCCAATTGGCAAGCTAGTGAGTGAGATAGCTTATGGTAGATGGTGTCCCTCCATATTCTCTAGTGATTAATGGTGTCCCTTCGTATTCACTTGCGGTAGATGGAGTGTATCCAACTACGATATCCAAATTTTTCCTACCATGAATCTTTGACATTCATGCCCTTTGTACTGACAATGCTTGTTCTCTTTTTGAAGGTTGAGGTTCCTCTTCAATTGGGTTGCTTTCATCAATTGTATCCAATTTATTCTTTTCATGATATGGTGCCACTTGTTCTATCTCCTTTTCTTCGAAGGTTTCATACTCTTCATCTATTATTTTATTCCTTCTTCATTTTTTTGGCATGGTAGATATTTTTACCTGTAGCATGGTAATGAGATGAATATTAGTACCTAAAAAATATATCCATTCAAATAAATGAAATATATTTCATTCAAGGCTTCATTAAAAATACTTACAATCATCTTGTAAAAGAGTATTTCTAGCATAGACAAAGGTGGTGTAGGGGCACCATAGGAGTCCAATTTTTAAGTTTTTTCAATATTGGTTATGTAATTGGTTTTACATAGGTTTTAGGAATTGTCCCTGCACCACCTTTGACTATGTTAGAAATACTCTTGTACATGATGATTGTAAGTATTTTTTATGAATCCTTGAATGAAATATATTTCATTTATTTGAATGGATAAATTTTTTAAGAAATAATATTTGTCTCATTACCATGCTATCAGTAAAATTATCTGCCATGCTGAAGAAATGAAGAAGGAATAAACTATCAGATGAAGAGTATGAAACCTTCAAAGAAAAGGAGAGAGAACAGGTGGTGACATATCGTGAAAAGAAGAAATTAGATATGATTGAAAAAAATAAGCCAATTGAAGAGGAACCTAAACCATAAAAAAGAGAATAGGCACTGGCAACACAAAAGGCATGAATGCAAAAGGGTCATAGTAGGATAGATTCAGATACCATATTCAGAGAGACTCTATGTATTGCAAGTGAATACGAAGGGACAAAATTATGCACTAGTGAATATGGAGGGACACCATCTACTGTAAGTGAATATGGAGGGACACCATCTACAATAGTTGAATATGGAGGGACACCATCTACCATAGTTGGAGACACCATCTAGAGTGGTATACACATCCATAATAAAGGATTAAGAAATGATGTTTTATTTTACTTCCTTAAAATGTATTTCATATATATGTGTATACAAAATTTGGAAGCATACACAAGGTAATTCAATTGTTAAATAACAAAATACCTCAAAGAGATGTGGTTTAAAAATGTAATTGGAAAGTGTATAGAATTGTGTAATTTAAAATGTGCTTTGACAACCTAAGGTTATAATGACAAACAAACAATGATCAACATGGAATATGAAAAATAAGCAAAATGAAATCAAGCCAAAATATAATGAAAGAAAATGTGTAAATAATTCACATACCTAAAAAACTAGAGTTTCAAATGGAGGAGTTCTACCCACTTATGTAGCCTTAGCTTCTTTCTTCAAACTCTTCAACAATTTGACTTTTTCAAAAGCTTGTTCCTGAAAAATTATCTAATGGAGCATTGGAAAGCTAGATTGCTCACTAGCTTGCCAATGCGGTAGGGTTGAGAAGGTATGGGAAGCATAGGCCTTATAGAAATGGGGTCTCCACTAGCTTTCCAACCCTACTGTATTGGCAGGCTAGTGAGTGAGCTAGCTTTCCAATGCTCCACTAGCTTGCCAAGGAATTTAAATTCACATACATTGTCTATGCTTCCATTTTGAGCCTATCTTGTAATCATGGCATGCCACATTACCACATTTCTTTAAGGAATTCCATCGAAAAAAATTCTTTCATTCTCTCATATTCATCCACCTTGGACTCATCATTCCCTTCAAAAAGCTCTTGATACAAACACCCAAAACTAAGACCAGGAAATTTTGCACTTTGAACCCCATTATACCTAATATAATGTGAAAATGGTCTTAGAAGACCTTATTTAGATGAAAACACCTGAAACCTACCTAAAACCAATTACATAACCAAGATTGACAAAACTTGAAAATTGGACTCCTATGGCGGCCCTGCACCACCTTTCTTTATGCTAGAAATACTCTTGTATAGGATGATTGTAAGTATTTTTTATGAAGCCTTGAATGAAATATATTTAAGTTATTTGAATGGATTAATTTTTTAGGAACTAATATTCATCTCATTACCATGCTATAGGTAAAATTATCCACCATGCCAAAGAAACGAAGAAGGAATAAACTGATAGATGAAGAGTGTGGAACCTTCAAAGAAAAAGAGAGAGAATGGGTGGTGACATATCATGAAAAGAAGAAATTGGATACGATTGATGAAAACAAGCCAATTGAAGAGGAACCTCAACCATCAAAAAGAGAATAGGAATTGGTAGCACAAAGGGCACAAATGTGAAAGATTCATGGTAGGATAGATTCAGATACCATAGTTGGAGATACTCCATCTACTGCAATTGAATACAAAGGGACACCTTTAAACACTAGTGAATATGGAGGAAAAACATCTACTATAAGTGAATATGGAGGGACCCCATCTACCACATGTGAATATGGTTGGACACCATCCACCGCATCTCAAGTTGAGAGTACATCATCACTCAGATTTGATGAAGAAGGTATGCCATCATCCCCATATGAACCTTAACGTATGTCTTCTACTCCACCCTTGATCGAAGGTACGCAATCTATCCCCCCTCAATTAATTATTGATGAAATTCCTAATGTTGAGATGTATGTACCTAAGAGAACACTGCCTATAATTTAGCGTAGAAAGCCAAAGTATTTGATTAATATTGATGAGGATATTTTGAAACACATGGAAGGTAAGATTTCAACACACACTTGTAGAAGACATGCTAATTGTAATACCCCCTCTGCATTTTGTCTTGACTAAGAAGTTGTTAAAGGCATTGTGATAATTAAATACAAAGATTATATATATATATATTTAAGGTACTGATTAAATAATTGCTTTAATAATATCTATATATAAAAAATGCATAATGATTGTGGTGCATAATAATTTAAAAATGAAAGTAAATAATTTGATATATTCATTTTAGGGGATAGAAATTCGTTGTTACATGCCTACCTTTTGGGCCTGAAATTTTGTGTAAGCTTTTGGTTTAAGTCGGTCTTGGATTTTGGTAGTTTAAGTAAGAGTTTAAAAAAAAAAAACAAAAAGGAAGTTATGGCTTGTTGAGTTGAGTGAGAGTTTTCTCCTTAATTTAGATACGGTTGCATTATATGGGGGAAGACCGTTAGTTGCTTACGAAAGATATGGGTTGCATGTGAATACAGATGGGAAATGGATTCTTTTGGAATCTGGATCTGCTATTCAATGTTGCTGCAAGGGCCAAATTGCACTGTTAAGTTGGGTTGGTTGCACTTCTTCTCACAAAGGACATGGGCACTCAAAGTCTCAAGCTCAACCTCAGTGCCAAGTTTTAGGGAAACACGGTGATTGGAATCGTATTAGCAAGTGGAGAAAGATCTTTGCATCAAAATACTAGCACCGTAAACCAAGTTAATCAGGTTCTATTATAGTTAGCTGATTGACCTCCTTCAAATTTGATTTTTATATTCTCAATTCATTATGTTGTTTTTGCCAATTGAAATTATTAGTATGGCAGCATTCTTGTTCATTGCAACGTTCAGCCAAGTAATTACTCTGTGTCGTGGTTTAACCATTATTGACATTTGAAAACCTTGTTTCAAAGAAACCCTTTATTGTTGAAGGTATCGCCCTTGTTTATTCTAACTTTCTGAGTGTACCTATTCTGGTATGTTCCATTCATTACACTCCCAGTTTGCAAGAACATCATTCAGATTCTCTGGTGAGTAATGGTAAATTTCGAATTGCTTGAATAACTAACTCATTGGTATTGTTGGTTCGGCCTTATAATCTTCTAGTAGACATTGTGGCTTACCTTTATAATGGGCAGTTTGCTCTTTATCCTCCTTGTATTCACTTGTGCATACGATGGCTAACTTTTAAAATGTTCCACTAACTTATACACTATTTACGGTTTGTAACTACTCTCTTGAAGCCGTATAGGATTAATGTAATTCTTATCTCTGAGCTGTGAGAGTTGTGTGTGTGTAACATTAAGAAGCCTTTTTGTCGGCGCCTGGAGAATGTGTTAATGTTAGTCTTGCCTTACAATCACCCGTTTCCTTTCCAAGTCGAGTTCTTCTTTTTTAATATCTTCTATTTTTCATGGAGTCGTTCAAGTGTGCACAAACTTTTAATTCGATGGGGTTATTTTGTGTTGCATGCTAGGAATTAGTGAAGAATACTATTGAGATCTAGAGTGGAGCCGTCAGCGTTATCACTCTGAGGAGACCATCTTAATTGTCTTCTATAGAATGCTTCCATCATGTAGTTTATGAAGATTGAAAACTAACACATTGCTGACTGCCGAATCATTTACGTTGCATGGTTAATTTACTTTGGTCCCTGGATTTATAGGAATTTCCCTTAACCTAACACAACTAAGAAATTTCAGTGTCGGTATAAGTCGGTGCGAGAACAATGAAAATTATCCTTATATAAGATTTCCTTCCATATTGTGACCTATAACTTTGGTGTTAGGCATTGAAAATCTGTGGTATAGAAGGGAGGGGGACATTTAAACAGGCTCCATGAATCCTTTTGTAACAATTGAACAGGAAAGGATGTATAGATTTAAATAATCTCTCTGATTTCATTGTTAACTAGATTTAGCCGCAGCATTTGAATATATTAGGAAGTTTAAATGGTTAAAAAAATCTGTTTGATCTTGCTGACAATCTATTGCTATTCCAGCATTTGAAAATAACGATAAGAATGCAAGTAGATGGCGATATTTCCAAAATTCCAATATTCATTTTCTAAATATATACTTGACAACCTGTCATAGTTACAACATTTAGAGTTGAGGCAGAGTACAGAATTAAATAGTCTCCCTGAAACATTTAGTAATTTGTCATAGCTACCGCACTCTAACATGGTAGGCTGTATAGTTTTAAAATAACTTTTGTATGATTCCTTTAGCGGTCTGTCACAACTGCAATGTTTGGAAATAGGAGGGAGTGGAAGATAAACAAGCTGTCTGACTCCTTAAGTGATCTATCCTAGCCGTAGCACTTGAACGTGGTAGGGTGTAAAGAGTTAAATAACTTCCCTGTCACATAGAAGTTTCTTATGATGCTACGCTGGAACATGAAGTCTGTAGAGGTTTAAACTTCTTTTCTGATTCCTATGGTAACTTGTCACTTCTGTAGCACTTGAACATAATAGGAAGTTCAAAGGTTTAAATAATTTGTCTAATTTTCTGGGAATTATGGAAGTGTTAGCGACCGAATGCAATTGCCCCTAGTATGTCTCTCTCACTTTAGTAAGTAAAAGTCTTGAATTTATGATTACTTGTCTACCTTTATTCACTAAGTCAAATTCTTTGTATTGTATGCCCCTTCGCTTAATGTACTATATCGGCTGTGGGAGGTTTTGTCTGTTTAGTCATTCACTGTTTCATAGAGGTGATTTCTTATTGCTTTTGCTTTTGTAATCAGGTCATACGCTATTGGCGATGTTGAGTAATTAGGAAACAAAATAGGCTTCCTTGTTAAATAAGACTCCTTTACATATATGTATCTCGGTATTCTATATATTTATATATATGTATTTATTTTGGAATGACTACTTTATAACTCTACTACACTGTTTTGCTAATGACATAACGGAATTATTTCTATATGTATTAATCTCTGAATCAATGTATATTCGTCATGTATTTTGACTTAGGATGTATAAAGGAATTGCTAGATAATTCCTTGTAATTAATTAAATATGAATTTGATTCATTATTTCTATTATTGCATCAAGTGTAAGTATTGCAATAACATAAGAAAAGTACAAAAGTAAAGTCATCTATAGAAGTAAGGTTTAGGTGATACTTTATTCTTTAATTATGTAAATTATTGAGGTAAGATGTAAAGGTATTAGATCTATTGGCTAGTTGAAAGGATTAAGAATGTCATTCTCAAGGAACTTTTGAAATAATTATATGAAATAATTTTATATATATAGAAACATGTAATTTTTGTTATTACTTTTTAGGAGTTATTGGTGTAATAGGGTTGTGTTGAAGTATGACATATTAGTGGTTATAATAGTCAAAATTGTTGTACTTATTTTGTTAGGTAACTAAAAAGGTTGTCGAATGATTACTTCTTTTTGTCATGGTTGTTGAAATTGGTAAGTTGCTTATTGAATAGATCATAAGTTGTTGGGAAATTTTCGTTTGGGTATCTTGTGATGTTGAGTTAAACATTTTTGGAATTGAGGTTGTTTGGTATTGATATTGAGGTGAATTACGTAACTTGAGCTGTGAAAGTAATAATTGCTTCGATTTTGAGTTTGATATTGATTTTGAGATCAAGTGTTGTTGCCACCTTGTTGGGAAACCCTTGTTTTAGTGATTTTTCAGTCTTCGAGAGAAAGGGAAAGAAGGGTGTTGCTTTATTTTGGCCTTTACTTTTGGTTCTTTGTGAACTATTGCTCGTATGATCTATTTAATGATTGGGTTTAGCCTTGCACTTGAAATTAGTTTCATTATGAAGATTTTGAGTAGGATGATGTATGCCTTGCTTAATGCAATTTAACTCGTGACTTTATTTGTTGTGCATGGGGGCTTACCCTGATAGTGTTTTTTTGAGTTTTGTTGTTCATAAGGGGAGTGGCTTTCAATGGGGGCCGAGACCCGGAAGTGGTCTCAGGGTAGCTCATTCGAAGTTTATTAATCAAGTGAAAACGTTAAAATTTAATAAGGGGTTTTGGATAGAATCACACATTAATAAGATATAAGTGAATGCCTCACTCATTACTCAAGTGCTTGTATGGGCTTGAGATGAGTTGAGAAGGTCTGGAATGGAAAAATCATTGTCTTGTCCTTATGAAAGATAATTGATGCCGCATTGGATTGCATGTGGGGCCGGGTTTCGTAAGAGGTCACCAGGGTAACCCAAGTTGGGGGGCCGGGGCCTAGGAGGATTCGCCAGGGTAACCCATGCAACATTGCGATGACACTCTTCCTTTAACAACCATGTATGCTTTGTTTCCCTCTATGTTATTTTTGGGCCTCTGGAAGCACATGTTGGCATTTGTATGTTGATGCTTTATTGGTTATTCTTTATGTTAGGCACATCTTGTGTTGGTTATATCTTGTGCTGAGATTGCCTTATGTTATTGTGGATCTTGTTGTGAAGTCTTGTACCCTTGTTCTGTATGATGGTTATTGTTGGGGATCCTTCTTGTAATCTCTTAGCACGGGGGGTGGGCCTTCGGGTCCACGTGGTTGGGTGGAACGTGCTATGCACCCCATTGGGTCCCCAATCGTCGATCGAGGAGTGCAAAATTTGTACCTTGCAGTGACTCCTAAGTTGTACCAGAGTTTGGATTCAGTATTGAAGCTTTGTACTTCTTCATTTCAGATGTATCATTCCATATTATTGTATCTTTCCCGTTCATGTTGGGAAACGACATTGTAATATTGTAATCCTTGATTAATGTGTTAACCATGCTCATGTTATCTTATGAATACTAGTGTATACTACCTTTCATGTAATGTAATAAAGTTGTTGTGAAAAGTAATGCAGTCTTGTAAACTCGAAGGATTTGTTATATGTAGTTCATGTTTAGTATCATATCATGTGATATATGATTATTATGATGTATGTTAGTACTTTAAAAAAAAATTGCTGCCTTAAATGTTAGATGTATTTATATCCTTTGGGGTTGCTTGGCGGGGCATTACAGTTGGTATCAGAGCATAGTTTATACACTGGGGCACTATGAGCCCATTGTGGTGACGTAGTTGCTCGTACTCGTAAGGGTGTGTCAGTCTGTTTGTGTAGTCTATACTTGGTTGCCTTAGTTTGTCTCTGGGTGATGTAGGTTCTATGGTGCAGGAATCCAGTGGAAGGGATAGGACCCTTGGTGTAGTGTGCAATGCATCGATATCCTTTCTACTCGAAATGCATTTTGGGACTCTTATGTTACCCTTTTGTTGTTTTGTGGTGTCTCTGATGTGAAGTGAATTTGAGTGTGTATGCGGTGTATGTGTGTTAGATCTGAAATTATGTGTGTTTTGAAGTGATAATTATGTTTTTGTTTCTGAAAAGGCCATAAATTATGATCTTGTGATACATATATTGTGAGATTTTGCATTGAGAAATGAAAAGAATGTAGAATATGATGTTTAAATGAAGTTTAACTAGAAATGTGAATTTTGGCAATGAATTAGCATGAATAACTGGTGCTAATGTGTTATGTTTCCATCTTACTTTATGATTTTTAGGTTGTCGGCTTCGAATCTTGATGAGGAAGGTAATAAATTGGTTATGTTTATTATGTGGATTTAGTACTATGGTTGCATCTGATTAGTAATTGTTATTGATGATTGTTTATGATGTATCACTAATTGTAGAGTGTTAGAAGGATGATGTCGTATCACTCATTCATGAGAGGCATATGACACGACAATTTCCTTTACACTAGGTTGATTTGATATATATATATGGTGTACACAATGTTTGCTTTTATGCAGGATTGCAGGTAGTAAGCCTTGATTCAACCTGCTCTGGCAGGACTGGGCGAGCCTCATGAAACTCAATGGGAATAATGTGGAAAAATAGAGTTGACAAGAAGGTTTCCCAACTTAGCCATCATTCTCGACGAGAATATGTTTCCCCTCTGTGTAACCCAGTTGGTATGGATTTTATGTTTTGTCAATTTTATTGGTTGTTCTTCCGCTTTTGGATTGTGTTGTCGTGTTGATATTGTGATTATAATGTTTATCTTGTGATGAAATGTTGTTGGTTGTTTTCATATTCAGCTACTTGAATTTTGACGACTCTTATAATTGTGAATGCTACGTTTAACCATGCGACTTCCAAGAGTAAGTCGGGTCTAAGGGGGGGAGAATGTAATACCCCCTCTGCATTTTGTCTTGACCAAGAAGTTGTTAAAGGTATTGTGATAATTAAATACAAAGATTATATATATATATATATATATATATATTTAAGGTACTGATTAAATAATTGCTTTAATAATATCTATATATAAAAAATACATAATGATTGTGGTGGATAATAATTTAAAAATGAAAATAAATAATTTGATATATTCATTTTAGGGGATAGAAATTCATTGTTACACGCCTACCTTTTGGGCCTGAAATTTTGCGTAAGCTTTTGGTTTAAGTCGGTCTTGGATTTTGGTAGTTTAAGTAAGAGTTTAAAAAAAAAAACAAAAAGGAAGTTATGGCTTGTTGAGTTGAGTGAGAGTTTTCTCCTTAATTTAGATACGGTTGCATTATATGGGGGAAGATCGTTAGTTGCTTACGAAAGATACGGGTTGCATGTGAATACAGATGGGAAATGGATTCTTTTGGAATCTGGATCTACTATTCAATGTTGCTGCAAGGGCCAAATTGCACTGTTAAGTTGGGTTGGTTGCACTTCTTCTCATAAAGGACGTGGGCACTCAAAGTCTCGAGCTCAACCTCAGTGCCAAGTTTTGGGGCAGCACGGTGATTGGAATCATATTAGTGAGTGGAGAAAGATCTTTGCATCAAAATACTAGCACCGTAAACCAAGTTAATCAGGTTCTATTATAGTTAGCTGATTGACCTCCTTCAGATTTGATTTTTATATTCTGAATTCATTATGTTGTTTTTTCCAATTGAAATTATTAGTATGGCAGCATTCTTGTTCATTGCAACGTTCAGCCAAGTAATTACTCTGTGTCGTGGTTTAACCATTATTGACATTTGAAAACCTTGTTTCAAAGAAACCCTTTATTGTTGAAGGTATCGCCCTTGTTTATTCTCACTTTCTGAGTGTACCTATTCTGGTATGTTCCATTCGTTACACTCCTAGTTTGCAAGAACATCATTCAGATTCTCTGGTGATTAATGGTGAATTTTGAATTGCTTGAATAGCTAACTCGTTGGTCTTGTTGGTTCGGCCTTATAATCTTCTAGTAGACATTGTGGCTTACCTTTATAATGGGCAGTTTGCTCTTTATCCTCCTTGTATTCACTTGTGCATACGATGGCTAACTTTTAAAATGTTCCACTAGTATACACTATTTACGGTTTGTAACTACTCTCTTGAAGCCGTATAGGATTAATGTAATTCTTATCTCTGAGCTGTGAGAGTTGTGTGTGTGTAACATTAAGAAGCCTTTTTGTTGGCACCTGGAGAATGTGTTAATGTTAGTCTTGCCTTACAATCACCCGTTTCCTTTCCAAGTCGAGTTCTTTTTTAATATCTTCTATTTTTCATGGCGTCATTCAAGTGTGCACAAATTTTTAATTCGATGGGGTTATTTTGTGTTGCATGCTGGGAATTAGTGAAGAATACTATTGAGATTTGGAGTGGAGCCGTCGGTGTTATCACTCTGAGGAGACCATCTTAATTGTCTTCTATAGAATGCTTCCATCATGTAGTTTATGAAGATTGAAAACTAACACATTGCTGACTGCCGAATCATTTATGTTGCATGGTTAATTTACTTTGGTCCCTGGATTTATAGGAATTTCCCTTAACCTAACACAGCTAAGAAATTTCAGTGTCGGTATAAGTCGGTGCTAGAACAATGAAAATTATCCTTATATAAGATTTCCTTCCATATTGTGACCTGTAACTTTGGTGTTAGGCATTGAAAATCTGTGGTATAGAAGGGAGGGGGACATTTAAACAGGCTCCATGAATCCTTTTGCAACACTTGAACATGAAAGGATGTATAGATTTAAATAATCTCTCTGATTTCATTGTTAACTAGATTTAGCCGCAGCATTGGAATATATTAGGAAGTTTAAATGGTTAAAAAAATATGTTTGATCTTGATGACAATCTATTGCTGTTCCAGCATTTGAAAATAATGATAAGAATGCAAGTAGATGGCGATATTTCCAAAATTCCAATATTCATTTTCTAAATATATACTTGACAACCTGTCACAGTTACAAAATTTAGAGTTGAGGTAGAGTACATAATTAAATAGTCTCCCTGAAACATTTAGTAATTTGTCACAGCTACCGCACTCTAACATGGTAGGCTGTATAGTTTTAAAATAACTTTTGTATGATTCCTTTAGCGGTCTGTCACAACTGCAACGTTTGGAAATAGGAGGGAGTGGAAGATAAATAAGCTCTCTGACTCCTTAACCGATCTATCCCAGCCGTAGCACTTGAACGTGGTAGGGTGTAAAGAGTTAAATAACTTCCCTGTCACATAGAAGTTTCTTATGATGCTATGCTGGAACATGAAGTCTGTAGAGGTTTAAACTTCTTTTCCGATTCCTATGGTAACTTGTCACTTCTGTAGCACTTGAACATAATAGGAAGTTCAAAGGTTTAAATAATTTGTCTAATTTTCTGGCAATTATGGAAGTGTTAGTGACCGAATGCAATTTCCCCTAGTATGTCTCTCTCACTTTAGTAAGTAAAAGTCTTGAATTTATGATTACTTGTCTGCCTTTATTCACTAAGTCAAATTCTTTGTATTGTATGCCCCTTCGCTTAATGTACTATATCGGCTGTGGGAGGTTTTGTCTGTTTAGTCATTCACTGTTTCATAGAGGTGATTTCTTATTGCTTTTGCTTTTGTAATCAGGTCATACGCTATTGGCGATGTTGAGTAATTAGGAAACAAAATAGGCTTCCTTGTTAAATAAGACTCCTTTACATATATGTATCTCGGTATTCTATATATTTATATATATGTATTTATTTTGGAATGACTACTTTATAACTCTGCTTCACTGTTTTGCTAATGACATAACGGAATTATTTCTATATGTATTAATCTCTGAATCAATGTATATTCGTCATGTATTTTGACTTAGGATGTATAAAGGAATTGCTAGATAATTCCTTGTAATTAATGAAATATGAATTTGATTCATTATTTCTATTATTGCATCAAGTGTAAGTATTGCAATAACATAAGAAAAGTACAAAAGTAAAGTCATCTATAGAAGTAAGGTTTAGGTGATACTTTATTCTTTAATTATGTAAATTATTGAGGTAAGATGTAAAGCTATTAGATCTATTGGCTAGTTGAAAGGATTAAGAATGTCATTCTCAAGGAACTTTTGAAATAATTATATGAAATAATTTTATATATATAGAAACATGTAATTTTTGTTATTACTTTTTAGGAGTTATTGGTGTAATAGGGTTGTGTTGAAGTATGACATATTAGTGGTTATAATAGTCAAAATTGTTGTACATATTTTGTTAGGTAACTAAAAAGGTTGTCGAATGATTACTTCTTTTTGTCATGGTTGTTGAAATTGGTAAGTTGCTTATTGAATAGATCATAAGTTGTTGGGAAATTTTTGTTTGGGTATCTTGTGATGTTGAGTTAAACATTTTTGGAATTGAGGTTGTTTGGTATTGATATTGAGGTGAATTACATAACTTGAGCTGTGAAAGTAATAATTGCTTCGATTTTGAGTTTGATATTGATTTTGAGATCAAGTTTTGTTGCCACCTTGTTGGGAAACCCTTGTTTTAGTGATTTTTCAGTCTTCCAGAGAAAGGGAAAGAAGGGTGTTTCTTTATTTTGGCCTTTACTTTTGGTTCTTTGTGAACTATTGCTCGTATGATCTATTTGATGATTGGGTTTAGCCTTGCACTTGAAATTAGTTTCATTATGAAGATTTTGAGTAGGATGATGTATGCCTTGGTTAATGCAATTTAACTCGTGACTTTATTTGTTGTGCATGGGGGCTTACCCTGATAGTGTTTTTTTGAGTTTTGTTGTTCATAAGGGGAGTGGCTTTCAATGGGGGCCGAGACCCGGAAGTGGTCTTAGGGTAACTCATTGGAAGTTTATTAATCAAGTGAAAACGTTAAAATTTAATTAGGGGTTTTGGATAGAATCACACATTAATAAGATATAAGTGAATACCTCACTCATTACTCAAGTGATTGTATGGGCTTGAGATGAGTTGAGAAGGTCTGGAATGGCAAAATCATTGTCTTGTCCTTATGAAAGATAATTGATGCCGCATTGGATTGCATGTGGGGCCGGGTTTCGTAAGAGGTCACCAGGGTAACCCAAGTTGGGGGGCCAGGGCCTAGGAAGATTCGCTAGGGTAACCCATGCAATATTGCGATGACACTCTTCCTTTAACAACCATGTATGCTTTGTTTCCCTCTATGTTATTTTTGGGCCTCTGGAAGCACATGTTGGCATTTGTATGTTGATGCTTTATTGGTTATTCTTTATGTTAGGCACATCTTGTGTTGGTTATATCTTGTGCTGAGATTGCCTTATGCTATTGTGGATCTTGTTGTGAAGTCTTGTACCCTTGTTCTATATGATGGTTATTGTTGGGGATCCTTCTTGTAATCTCTTAGCACGGGGGGTGGGCCTTCGGGTCCACGTGGTTGGGTGGAACGTGCTATGCACCCCATTGGGTCCCCAATCGTCGATCGAGGAGTGCAAAATTTGTACCTTGCAGTGACTCCTGAGTTGTACCAGAGTTTGGATTCAGTATTGAAGCTTTGTACTTCTTCATTTCAGATGTATCATTCCATATTATTGTATCTTTCCCATTCATGTTGGGAAACGACATTGTAATATTGTAATCCTTGATTAATGTGTTAACCATGCTCATGTTATCTTATGAATACTAGTGTATACTACCTTTCATGTAATGTAATAAAGTTGTTGTGAAAAGTAATGCAGTCTTGTAAACTCAAAGGATTTGTTATATGTAGTTCATGTTTAGTATCATATCATGTGATATATGATTATTATGATGTATGTTAGTACTTTAAAAAAAAATTGCTGCCTTAAATGTTAGATGTATTTATATCCTTTGGGGTTGCTTGGCGGGGCATTACACTGATACTTAAGATTTGGAAATTATTCTTTGAAAGGCTAAATGAGACCGCAAGATGTCAACTATTTGTTAAAATGATGTGGGTTATAAAATATAAAAACATCATGAAGACTCTTGGGATGCGAACATTGAATGCATGAAGTGAAAACACTATTGTGAAGAATCGAATGGATGCTTATGAGAGTGCAGGTAAGACTTCATGCTCAAAGGATAGTAATGGCACCCGACATATCATTACATCGAATTTGGTAAGCAATCTAACAAAGAGATCTCATCTCATTAGAAAGATGAGTGAACAAATGAGAATTAGTAGAAAAACTTTATCAAAAGCCATTCAAAGGCAACAAAGAATTGAGGGAACCGATTCAAATGAATTATGGTAATTCTCTAGGAGATTGCCACAAAAGGATAAAAAAGTTGTTGAAGCATTGAGAAAACTAATTGAAGAGTATTGGAAGAATAACAGAAATAAGAAGAATAACACAAATCCATCTTTGAATCAAAGGGATATGGTAAGAAGGAGAATTGGTAGTCAGAACCGTGAGCCACATCCAAAGTATTTTTTACATATGACTCAAACCAATTTTTTTCATAAATTTCAAAAGTATTATCCTCAAATTAGTATTTGTCAAAGATTTTTCAAAACACTTAAACCTTTCTATGTCAAGATAAATCACACACACACACTACTTGTTGTAAACTACATATTGAATTATCTAACCATTATGATGTTTATTGTTCTATATGTTTAGATTTGCATACTAACGATTTTTTGAAGGATTGTGGCGTAGAAGCCCCACCAAAATCTTCAAGAGAGTTCTTATCAAAAAAATTATGTGAAATAGAGGATGAACAAATATTATATAGGAGAACCTACTTGGATGGTTAATGCAAGTGTTGTGGTGGCTTGCGGCATATGCTAGTATTCCAACATATGGAAAATATAGATGAGGTGGGACAAAAACTAGTAGAGTTTAGGAAGTATAAAACAATGGAATATTCTACAAAAGATGGGTCTCAAGCAAAATGGTGTGATTTGGTTATTCAGAAGATTCTAGTTTATCAATGTATGTTCATGTTTCATGACAATATAGTGTATGAGTATGCAAGGCATACCCATAGAGCCCGATGGTTGTTCATGTTTTGTGACAATATAGTGTATGAGTATGCAAGGTATACCCATAGAGCCCAATGGTTGGACACAAAATTCAAGCAATGCAAGGACACCTTTCTAGCTAGTAGCATAGTATCATTGGTTGAATTTGCAGAGAACTACACTCTACAACCACAACATGAGGTGAAGTCATAGTATTACAACTCCACACAAGTTTCAATATTTATGCACATAGCATTCATTCATGCAACTAATAGTACAATGGACCAAAGGAAGGTATTGAGGGAGTGTCACTTTTACATTAGTGATGATCACACACATTCTCTAGAGTTTGTGCAAGGTTGCTTCTAGATGTTCTATAGTGATTTGGCTTAGAGGGGAATAGCTATGGTTAGATAATTGTGTAACACAGTTCAAGAACTTGCACATGTTCTATTGGTTGATAAGAATGCATGTCATTATAGGTTTTCAACATATGTGGAACTTTTGTGAGGCTAGGCATGGAAAGGGGGAGCATGATGGTGCAGGAGCATGCGTGAAAAGAGCATTAGCATGAGAAGAGTTAAAGTATAAAGACACTGCAAAGTTGAGAAATGCAAGATCAATAGTCGAGTGGTGTGATGCTTTGATGGGTCTAGGTAATGAAGGTACGTGTTTAGTTCATATATTTTTTTGATTGATGGATGATACTAACATTTCACCATATGAGGATTGTTGTACACTAACAGGTTCGAGTGAGCTACACTCTTTCCTTAGCTCAAATGTAGGTTCATAGAGTATCTATACACAAAAGATGGCATGCTTTTTTTTTTCATGTACAATACAAGCCTAGAATGATTGTGAGTTAGGGGAGTGGGTTGACCAATGGTTAACAAGTTATCTTAGCTCACTTCACACATATCACCCTCCAACGACATTAGAACTAACACAAATGGATCATCAGTCGACTTTGACCACATATCAAATCTAGTTCAACCAGGTAATATATGTGCTTGCTTAGTTTTTGAAATTCCATTTTGATGATCTTACTTTGTAGTGTATTCGTAATGTTGACTAATTTCAAGAGATTTTCTACACATATCAATGCAAGGCATGTTTATGCAATTATTGCAGCTAAAGACAATGAAGAGGGAACATACTATTACTTGTGCCATTGTGTTGAGGCCAAAAAGAAATTGGAGGCCCCAATTATAGATGGAGAAAAAATTGAATACCCTATAGGCTCAGTTGTTGTTACTAGAATGTGGCTTAGAAGGTACCCACATAAGAGTGTTACACATTGGCTATTTTAGGATTTTGACATGCATCGCAAGATTCTTCATTACTCAAACCTTGTCATGGCATCCACTATTTGTTTGACCAAATATGGTGGTAGACCTTTGAACAAGACCTTGTGGAAGGTCCGTGAGTATGACCATGGGGCAATACTTGACACAATAAAGAGTAGAGCAGACCTCGATGGCTTGTTGGATTAGTTTGTAAGTATGCACATTGGTTCTTACTAATTTATACTTGTGTGCACATTAATTTTTTAGATGCCAATGTTATCTTCTTTTACTTTTCCTATTTGTAAGTAACTACTAAGAATTGATTGGTGTCCCCTTGTAGAAAATGTAGATTTATGAGCCATCTAAGAGAATCTCAGCCAAAAAAGCAATGCAACATCCTTATTTTGATGATCTTGAAAAATCTCAATTATGATTTTAAGCCATTAAAAAAGTGCATGCAAAACTTGGTGAGGGAATTTCAAGTTATTTATTTGAAGTTAGCCTTATCATGATCGTGAACCTATGATGTAGGCATTATAAGAGCATCTTGAATTTCAAGTTATTCTATTCATCAGAGGTGTTGTGTGCAATAGGTATCTTGGAACTCCCAGTTAAGATGTATGACCAGGAGTGACTAGGTTGAGAGACTGGCATGCCTATCTGTAAGTTCCTTCCATCTATTTTCATTTCATTTCCATTTTGGATTCTCTTTCTTTTTCTTCTTTTACTTTGCATATTTGTAAGTAAACTACTAAAAATTGATTGGTCTCTCATTGTAGAAAATGCTGATTTATGAGCCATTAAAGTGAATCTTAGCCAAAAAAGCAATGCAACATACTTATTTTGATGATCTTGACAAATATCAATTCTAATTTGAAGCCATTATAAAAGAGTGTGTGAAGCTTAGTGATGGAATCTCAAGTTACTCATTTGAATTTAACCTCATGATGAGAACCTATGATGTAGAAGTTATAAGGGAATTTTGAATGTATGAGTAACATTGTAAAAGATCTATGAGAATAGAGTAGTTAAGGCATTGTAATGAGATTTATTTGTAATGAGATTTACTCAAATATTGAAATTTGGTGTAGGGGCACCAAGGATATTAAGCAAATTTGGTTCATGGAAGTCTTAAGTTAGTTTTGTGTTTTGAATTTTATCAATTGAATAAGGTCATATGAGACAAATTTATAATGTAATGTCATGTTAGTTGGTTTTGGGGTCATTTTGGAGTTCATGTTGCATATTTTTCAAAATGATGTAAAATTGCAAAAATTGAAAACTTGTCAATGTGAAAAAAGTGCAAAAAAATGTAAACTTGAAGAAGCCCAAGGGTCATGGGTATTCAAAGGGAAGTTACAACTATTTTCATAGGTTGGTTTTAAGGTTTAAAAATGTTGAGAACTCAAAGGAAGATGTTGTTGAAGGTTTTTGTGTCATAGGAAGTGATTCTCATAGCAATAAAGGGAAGCAATCAACTCACTTCCACAATACAAAAGGATTCCAACCTCTATCCTTCCCTCAAAACTCAATCTTGGCTTATTTTCAACATTTATGGTAGGAATGGTCCTATTTCACACAAAAATATGTACAGTCACTTTGAGCTACATTCAACCGGTTTGATCGCTTAAGGGTCCAAAGTGAAAAAGGGTAGCAATTTTTGACAAGGTATTACTCATAAACTGTGGTGCTTAAAAAATGTCTATCTAAGAATATGAGATCACGTTGGGCCCCTATACAATAAATTCTCTCAGTTTTTGTTATCTCAAAGTGGTTTTTCCATGGTATCTAGTTTTCACTTGATGGAAAAAGTGTCAAATGCAAGTAGTGCAAAGTTGCAAAGTGGTACAACTTTCGTTCTACAGCTCGTGTGACCAAACAGACTATTCCAATGCATTTGAATTGGTATGTTTACACTAGGCATGGTCCTCTTTTGCACCCAAACATGCGGAATCGCTCTGAGCTACGTTCAACCGGATCGATCCCTTAAGAGTGCAAAGTGCAAAATGATTACAAACTTTAGCATGTTGTTACTCAAATACCATGATGCTTAGAAACTTCTCATCTAATCCTATGGGATAATGTTGGGCCCCTAACGAATAACCTCTCTTAGTTTTCATTGTCTTAGAGGCATTTTCCCGTGGTGGCGAATTTTCACTTGGGGAAAAAGTTATCAAATGCAATTAGTTGAAAATTACAAAGTGGTGCAACTTGTGTGACCAAACAAAATATTCCAATGCATTCAAATAGGTATTTTTATGCTAGGAATGGTCCTCTTTCACACCCAAACACGTAGAATTGCTTTGAGTTACATTCAACCGGATCAATCCCTTAAGAGTCCAAAGTGCAAAATGGCTACAAACTTCAACATGCTATTACTCATATACCCTGATGCTTAGAAACTTCTCATATGATCCTATGGGATTGTATTGGGCCCATCTACAATAACCTCTCTCGGTTTTTTCTATCTCAGAGATACTTTCTCATGGTGGAAAATTTTCACTTGGAGAAAATGTTGTCAAATGCAAGTAGTTGAAAGTTGCAAAGTGGTGCAAATTTCATTCTGCAAGTTTTGTGAGCAAATGAAGTATTCCAACACATATTAATAGGTATGTTTATACTAGGAATTTTCCTCTTTCTGACCCAAACAAGTGTAATCGCTCCGAGCTACTTTCAATCGAATCAATCCCTTACGAGTTTAAAGTGTAAAATGGCTGCAAACTTTAGCATATTACTATTTGGATACTGTGATGCTTAGAAACTTCTCACCTAATCCTATGGGATAGAATTGAGCCCCTGTACAATAATCTCTCTCATTTTTTACTATCTTGGAGGCATTTTCCCGTGGTGGCAATTTTTCACTTGGGGAAAAAGTTGTCAAATGCAAGTAGTTGAAAGTTGCAAAGTGGTGCAATTTTTGTTTTACAACTTATGTGACCAAACAGACGATTCCAAAGCATCCAAATATGTATGTTTATGCTAGACATAGTCCTCTTTCACACCCAAGCATGCAGAATCACTTCAATCTACATTCAATCATATAGATCCCTTAAGAGTCCAAAGTGCAAAATGGCTGCAAACTTCAACATGTTGTTACTTGGATATTGTGATGCTTAGAAAATTCTTGTCTGATCCTATGGGATCACATTGGTTCTCTCTACAATAACCTCTCTTGGTTTTCACTATCTTAGAGGTATTTTCCCATGGTGGAAAATTTTCACTTGGGGAAAAAGTTTTCAAATGCAAGCAGTTGAAAGTTGCAAATAGGGAAAACTTTAGTAGTGATTTTTTGCTAATTGGCAAATTATAGAAATTGGCCAAGTTGAAATTGGTGAATTATTTGCACCCAACAGGGTGTCTAAATCACCCAGATTTTACAAACTATCAGTACAATGCATCTCTATTTGCCAATTTTTTTTTTATGAGGCATATTTGAGCAACAAATTTTCCATAACAAACTACACATTTCAAATGGACTGAATAATATCTTCACCTAGAAATTCAAAAGCATGTAATAGGGTGATCCCACAATAATGGGTTACAATTTTTGGCCAAACTTGACATTAAAATCAGGGTTTTTCACTAGACATTCACGTTCTTACACCTATAGCAGCCAAACCATTAAGGTTTTGAAGGTGAATCAAACTAGTTATTTGTGAGATATTTTGTGTAGATTCTAATTATATTTTTTTTAAAAAAATAAAAAATAAATTGTGAATCATTTTATGTAATTTTTAATAACTTATTTTTTCTACTAATCAACATTTTTAAAAAGTGATGTTTACGTTGGCCCACGTAACTTTTTCTATAGATAGGATACAATTCTAATTTTTAAAATACATTTTTTTCACACCAATATCTAGGGGATGCATATTTTTTCATAATTTTTTGTTACATATATTTTTTTAATTAATTTTTCAAGTTAACATAATTATAATTTGAACAGAGGTGTACTTCGGCCCGCATAACTTTTTTTGTATTCATTTGAATTAACTTATTCTTTTTTTGTTGGAAAAAGGACATCAATACCTAGTGGACATGTATTTTTTACAATTTTTTTTCTCTATTTTTCTATTTTTTCATGTGTGAAATAAAGAACTTGATGTTGATTGAAAATCCTACATTCACAAGAAATAAAAAAATAAATATAATAATCAAATTAAACATATTTAAAATTATAATTGTTGGGAAGCATATAATAAGAGCTACAGGCTTACAAAAAATAAATTTTAAATGAATTCATTTGATCACCCAAAAGGTAAATCAAAAGTGGTTTTTTATCAACATTTTGATAGGTGTAGAGGAGACTCGATTATAGATATGGTTTAAATCTAACAAGGTTCTATCCAAGGGGGTTTGATCTAAGGGGGTTTGATCAATCCCTTTTTAATTAAAATAATTTAAATGTAACCTTTAAAGTCATAAATCATTGTATTTTCTAAAAATATGTGATTTCAGGCAAAAATCAGGATGTCCCAAAAAGTGTAACCCATTATTGTGGCAGCACCCAATAACACACCTATATATTCGCCAATACTATTAAAACAAAATTGTATCAGGACCTAGTTTTTCAATTAAAATTTAGAAAAAAATGTTTGTGAAGACCCTTTTCACCAATTAAAATTTATAAATAGTTGCTTATGAGGACCTATTTCACCAATAACATTAAAAAATAATTACATTTGAGGACACATTTCACCTTTAAAATTACAACATATCATTGTGTAAGCACGCGAGATTCACCAAATTTTTAATATAACATTTAAAAATCCCATAGAATTTTCCAAATATGGATTGATATAAATACAATTGAAGGTTGCATTTATTTTTACACATTTTGTTTAGTTCTGAGGTTCTACTTCTCGATTTGTAAGTCATCAAAAGCCAAAAATTTAGACTTAAAGGTGAGTGATCATTTCTTCATAGTGTTATAATAATAAGTTTTCTTTATCTCTTTTCCATTCTTGCTTTAGTATTAAAAATGATATTGAGTAGGGGATAGGATCTATATTCTCTATCCTTCTTAAACAAGAAGATATTTTTTTCTAGTTTTTATTTGAAGTGAGAGATCGATATGTCAAAAGAATCGAGCAGCAAGGGTAAGGCTCCAACCACTCCTCAGGGTGGTGAAGAGACTCCCGCCTCTCCTCAGGGTGGTGAAGAGACTAGGAGGCCATCAAAACACCAAAAACTTAGACATACCATACATTCTTACTTTGGAATTTTCAAAGCTTTTGATCCATTAGGCCAAGATGGAGCTACATCATCAACTCTTCCACTAAATATTGGTAGCATTCACAATACCTCACCACCACTGAAAGGACAAGTTGAGATTGTCATTGAGTTAAATCAAAATGTATCAAATGAGGATGGCAATACCATAGAAGATGTTCCAAGGGATACCGTAGTCCTAGTTAGCCAGAATGAGATAACTAACTTAGATGAGGATGATGATGTTGGTAGCAAGAAAAGAAGAAGAAAATAAAAAATGGGGGATGAGTGGGAAATGACAAGGAATTTTCAACTTTGTTAGTTGTCAAAGTACCCATTCATTGTACCAATGGGGATTGACAATGCAAACAATATTGAAAAGGAAACCTTGGCAAAATGTATGATTTGTAGTAGGAAATGTGGAAGAGCCAAGACATTGTAGCTAAAGATTGACACCATAGAAAAGCATATCAGTAAATTTTATGAAAATAAAACATAAATGGAAATGAACAATTAGTCATATGATGGAAATCAAAGGAAGAATGTCTTACGTTAGGTATGTCACAAATTAAGAAGAGCATGAAAAAATAATGTCAAAGATTGTTGCATGTAAAGGTACACTTGAGGCTCAATTTGGAAAAGCAATGGAAGTAGTAAATATGTCAAAAACTATTCAGATGAGTGTTATTTTTCATATTTTATCTAGAGGGTGTCCTATGATACACTACCTAGAATATTCTAGGGTATGTGTAGGATCATGATGGGCCAAAAAGTGGCAATATGATGGGTATGTGGCTGATGACTATTTTTTACCCAAAATTGATGAAACAAAAGGGTTTTAAAGGAGATTCTCATCTTTCCATCGATATAAATTATGCTTTAATTTGAAATTAATAAGTAATTATTATTCATTTTCTATTGAAATTATGACTAAAGTCATGATTGATAGGTTGATTGAAAAATATCTATAGCTTTCAAAGGTATCACATTTTTTGAATCCAAAACATATCACATTCTATGCTTTGCATACTATAGGATTACAAAAAATAAAAATTGAATTTCATGAAGTTTTTACCAAGTTAAGGTGGTCAAACATACGAGTTTTTATATTTTTTAAAAAGTTGTAATAAAAATTCATAATTAATTATTTACTTGGAAATAAATTACAAAAAAATATGCATCACATCGAGGCATGAGACCTCTACTTATATCTAAAATATTATAAAAAATATTATCATTTTATTGTGGTTAGGGTGGTTAGACATACACTCACTTCTTATTTTTTCCCCGAAATTTAAGTACCACTGCATTGGAATTTCAAATTTTCACCAAATAGATTTTGTTTTTTTTAAAACCTTGTAGTTTAGAAACTACATTCAATTTTATATAGATTCTATTCTTACATATTTTTGAAACAATATAGATAACTTATTCAAATTTTTATGTCAAGTTGCCTAACTCTATTTTTTCTAAAAATTTTGCCACTTAAGGGCCTATTTTTTCCATGATGATCCTACACATACCCTCTGGTTTATTATATTTTTTGAGTGTAACTCACTATCCCTTGTCACATTGGTCAGTAAACGTTGGATGGGAATGGGAAAATTGTCTTGTTGTAGTTGAAAAGGAAGATTTAAAAGAGAAAGTAAAAGAGTCAAATTTCATTGCATTATCTTTAGATGAAGTTACTGTGGTAGACAATACTTCTTGGGTTTGTATGCATTTGTATACTGTAGAACAAAATGTTCGCCAAGCTCATCTTCTCTGTGTTTATAAAATGAAGGATAGTTGAACATTGCAAAATATATTTGAACTAGTCAAAAAATATTTGAAATAAATTGTAGGTATGGATGAGTTGACAATTTCCAAAAAGTTGGTGTGTGTATGAGCTGATGGAGCTATAGTGATGTAAGGTCAAAGGATAGGTGTTTGCACAAAGTTGTAAACTACTTGTGTACCATACATGCTTGGAATTCACTGCATGGCCCACAAAAAGAATTTAGTATTCAAAATTGTAAGCAAGTTTCCTAGAGTATCAAAAGTTGAAAATATAGTCCATGAGATCCACAAATACTTCTTCTGAAGTCCCAAACATTTCATAGAATTTCAATATTCTGTTGAGGGAATAACACCAAGAAATAAATTTCTCAAGGATGTTGATAACAAATGGATCTCCCTGCATGGACTAATGCAACAAGTTCTTTTAGAATATCAATCCTTGATTGGAGTGATGTATGAGCATCAAAGTACAGTAGAAAAAGCTCCCAACCTCTTACATAGGTTAAGCGATATAGAAACACTCTTGACTTTAGCTAGTCTTCTCCCCATGCTAGATGTGATGAACAATATTTTGAAGAAACCCCAAGACATAACTATGTATATTAATGAATATAATAATCTACATAAACATACATGCTTGGCCCTCGATCATCTATAACTAGATCTAACACAAGATGCCCAAATTATATAATGTGGCAAAAAATTAATAATTTGAATAATCATGATAATTATTTATAGTTTAATGCAAGTGGGCACTTATTTATCTATGTACGTGGATATGAGATACCAATGTACCATTATAAGACAACCAAGCACTCTAGCAGAGGAGTAGTTGTTAAGGAGGAAGATTTTAAGGGAATTATAAAATATTTGTGAAAGATTCCCTTGACATGAAATACTTGAAGCCACGGGTATTGTGCATCCTCAATTTTGGTCAAACCGAGAGAACCCAAAATATTTTAATGATCAAGTAAAAAATATTGATCAAATAATTTTTGAAAAGTGTAACATATGATGAGCAGAAAATAGAAGGAATTTATATGAAACTAAGCTTAGAAAACAATCTAGTAGCTATGAGGGATGAGTATAAATCCATGGGCATGGAGATGGCCTTTGAATTGGGATCAACAAAAAAGGTTTGGACAAACTTAGTTCATAGTGAAATATTGCGTGGTTCAATATCAAAATATTTCAAATTTGTTGATTTATTCAAACAATGATATTGGGGTTGGTGGAGGATGAGAGAGTTTTTCAATACATTGGGGTTTTTGAAATCAAAGTTAAGAAAAAAACTAGAAAAGAATTTGGAAAATTGCTTGAGGTTGAAAGGAACTGCATATAATGTCTTTAATTTTCCTTTTGAAAGGGAACTCACAATTTGGAGGTCCAAATATGAAAGAAGAAGGAATAGGTTGTGCAACACTTCAATTCCAAACACTGGTACTGATGGCAGTGGTAGTGGCAGTGGCAGTGGGACTGGGATAGATGACATTAGCACAAATCACACAATGAATGTTGAATTTGAGACACAAGCCAAAGAAAATGAAGAGCATACTTGGAATAAAATTCAAGATGACTCTTTTACCTTATTTGATGATGAATTTCAGTTTGAGGACCCTGAATCCATTTGGGAAATGGTAGAGAATTATCAAATTTTAGGTATTATACTACACTTCATGGATCAGTTTCCATTGTTCCATACTATAGTTGATGACATTTTATATTGTATTCAATGAAATTATGAATCATTGCACTTCATGAATCATATTCCAAATTGTAGCTGATGATATTTTATGTTGTATTCCATGAAATTGTGATATTTTATATTTTATATTTTATTCCATGGTATTGAATTTGATATGTGATTTTGCATCATTTTTAAAGAACAACACTTAATCACACTACTTATAAATTCCTATTGCATTGGCATTCACACAATATTTGATAAATAACTAAAGGGAATATTATTAATCCATTCCTTGAATACAAGGTAACAATTCAACATTCATAACTTATAAGTTATAAGCTAACAAAATCTAACATTTCAACATAAATAACTTATAAAGGCATCCAGACAACTTAATCAATAAAAGCTTAAACTACCAAATCACCTAAATTCCATATCAATACTCTACTTATTTTACAAGGTGGCAGCTACCTTTTATGATATGCAATGAATAGAAATTCAGGCTACTTTTAACTAGAAAGCAAAGAAAGGTGTAACTTTTAACCAAAAAGCTTTGAAAGGCATGCTAAAATGAAATATCAAACTATAAATGAAAGCACAAATTTGAATCACTTCAGAACTAATAAATTTCTTTAAGTTTTGAACTCAACCATTTCCATAAGCATTCATTCAAAGATAAACATATGATAGCAATGCTATATATTAAACATCCAAAACACTAACATAGATAACCATTGGCAAGATATTTAGAATAAACAAAATAAATCCATTCACCACAACACAAAGATTATGTCTGCATGAACTTCACCATATGAGTTTCTATATTGAAAGATAACTATAAAAAAAACTTGAAAGCATAAAAGCATTTTTTCTGTAATGAAGAAAATAAAAAAATTTCCTGAAAGATCCTAATTGCATCAGCCAAACCCATAATATAGATAATTGAACATCAACACATTAGTGATGTTTGAATTTGAGCTTTTAAATTGATTATCACATGAAGGAATACATAGAGGAATTGACAATGCAAAATATTGCTCAAAGATGGGTTGGAACTTGGAAAATCATCTTATCAAAAATAAAATCATTGAATCACCTTTTCTAGAAATTTCCACTCTTCAAGTGGTGGAATTCTCATTTTTTCTAACTGATTCTATTTGACTTGAAGATTTGTTAACAATTCGTGATTCAAATTGGAACATGTTTTGGATTTTTCAGTCAATTTTGCATTCAGGGTTAGCAATGGTTTGATGGAATCCAAATAGTTCACCACATCTAGGTTCTGAGGAAGCTGGTCCAAATCAATCTTCCTTGCATCCTCCATCTTCTTTTCAAAATAATTCTTTCCAACAAATCACTCATTTGTGTCAAAAGCCTATGGTAAACCAAGCTCTATGAAGTTCCTTACCTTTTCATCCACCTTCTTCATATTTTCTTCAACCAAATGAAAATATTCCTTTGTTTCATGCATTCTTAAAAACTTTTCAATGACATATGATAATGTCATTGATGTATCAAGCCAATTAGTAATCCCTTTTGATTTAAAAACATTGTCACTAGCTTTGTAGGCTATTTGTTGATTTTGATTTGCTGATTTCTCTAATGCAAAAACATTTTTGTTGTCCATTACATATTTGTTGAGATTCTTATGATGTTGTTTAATAGCATCAATCAATTAAAACATGTCACACAAATGATCAATCCCCTACACTATTCCATCCCAGATCTTTTGTTTTATATTCCTCATTGTTTCTCTACAAAATGCAGATAACTTATTTTGACAAGAGTTAATTTCATTTTTTGCTTCCATTAGCTCTACCTCCAATATTTCATTTCTTTTTCTCTCCTCCAATTTTTGTTCCCACTATGCATTTCCATTTTCATTGGTTAGTCTTAGTTTTTCTAAAGTGGATTTTTCCTCATCATTTTTCTTGTTGCTCTCATCTATCCTTTGCTTCAGCTCATTCATTGCCGTATCATTCTGCTTATCCTCTTTGCTTGTTGATGTAGAGGAATTTTTTTTAATTCTTTTTTTGAATTCATTGCTCTTATTATCCACTACATTCCTCTTTTCTTTCTCATTTTCTAGGTCTACCTATAACTTTTCAATTCGAGTCTGCAGCCTTTTTTCCTCTCTATCTTACTTTAGCAATGATATGTACACTAATTCATTGTTCTTCTTTGATACATTAATTTTTTTAGTATTTCTAAGTTCAAAAAATCCAATTGAATATTGTTCAGTTGGAATTCAGATGGAACCATTTGATTTGTTGGTTTTCTTTGAACTATGGGAATAAGAATTGTGTACTCCATGATTTCTTTTTTTATGTCAAATGTGGGTAATACCATGGTTATTGCAGGCTCTGAAGTTATAGTAGAAACACTCTCCATCAATTGGTTCTTTTATTCTTTTTTCAATTCTAATTTATTTTTAAACTCTTCAATGTAATCAAAACCTAGGGACACAGGAACAATGGAATGATTGAATGGCAAAGGAATAGGAGTACTTGTAGTTGCTAATGATGTCGTAGCTAGAATAACTAGAAGCAGGGGAGTGCCTAGAAATAACTCCTTTGTGGTGGATTCACTGGTAGTGTGACTTGAACCTATCAAAATCCTTTGCCTCTTTTGTATGCCTTGATCACCTAGTGTTTCTGTGGTATATTGTGTTGTTTTCCTCTTGTGTTTAATTTTCTATTGTAGGACATGTTGAAAACTACTAGTACTACTACCCATACCATCGCCACCAGAGGAAGTTATAGTTACACTAAGCTCTCCACAATGGGCATGTCCTAGTTGTGATTGTGTTTGACCATAGGAAGAGGATTTGAAGCTCTAAAAAATTGACCTATATGCCCTAGGTCTACTTTTTCACCTCCAACCCCAAGGCTAGATTTATCAACTAGTTTTCTATGCACTACATCTATTACTGTGCAAGGGCCTTGTCTTTGGGACCCCAAAGGACCACCTTCATAACTCATTTTCTCAGCTATGGCTGCTCCTATAGTAAATGCTTCTTTTGTGGCCTCACTTAAAACAAGTTTGAAATTGACATGGATTTCTTCTTCCCTATCATCATTAGATTCATCATCACTTTCTTTATCTTCTCATTCATCCAGATTATCTATATTCCATAATTTTCTAAACTCACGATATTCTTCATTATCTCCATACTCTACAAGAGCTCTTGGATCAGCTAGCTCCTTCCTCATAGACCAAAAGGCAGTAATTTTTTATTGTGACCAATTTTTTTACATAACTTCTCTAGAGAATCTCACATTTTTTCTCTACTAGATGGTTTATGACTTTTTTCATAAAAAAAACTTGTACTTCTAATTGTCTTTTGATGCAATGCCATAATTTTGCTAACAATTGTTGAAAAGAAATACCATTCTCAGCAACACTTTTCTCCATTGCTATTTTGACCTCATCCCAAGAATCCTTGTTTCTCAAGTTTTGAAGGAAGGGTTTAATTTGATGTTGAATTCTACTTTGATAATTCTTATTGAGCACAATAATTGATTTAATGGTGTCACATGAATCATATTTCCAGTGAAAAATAGCATCAAAATCAAAAAAATTCAAAAGATCATGTGCCACACTAAATGATTTTCTCTTGAATGTGATCCCTCCACATGAAAAAGGTAAATAAGGAAATAAGGTCTTCTTCCCTTGACCGATAAAGTGTAGTTCATCAGTACTCTGGATTTTCCTTACATATTCCAAAGAAAAAACCCTTTCTATCACATGTATTGGAAGTTTGTATGGTTGTACTTCCAATCCATAAAATATCAGAACAATATATTTTTTTGTTAAGTACTAATCAACCAATTATATTTATTTTCCTAGTTGAATGTAGTTTCTACATGACATGGGAAATCTAGTCATTGGAGTATTTGTAATTGCTTGATGCAATGGAACCAAGAAGTAGTCTACAAAATAACTGTAGTTCCTTTGAGAATCATGCATCCTTAGCACAGTGGTCCATTCATATATTGGAGCCATTTTCTTTTCCTCAGCATTACTATAGGGTTGAATCTAAAGCTTGTTGGTCTGAACATTCCTTTAAATTTGAACAAAAAAAGATAGCACAAGTAGGTTGTGAACCTAAATGTCTCGGTGGAACCTCCTTAAATCATTAAAATTTATTTATATATGGATTCTACAATGTTCCCAATAAAATTATAGTTGACATGTGGAACATGATAATGGATATTATATACCATTTCAAGGAGGCTTGCACCCACTTCCAAATTGCTATCCTGTCTAAGGAAAAATTCTAGCATGGAAATAGTATCCTGAGGCCATGGTTTAAAAAGATCCAAATCATGAGGCTTATGATCACCTTTCAATTTGTTTCTATCGTGAACTATTCTATTTAAGAAATATTTTTTCTCCATTTCATCCATTACTTCATAATCACTGGCAAGCTTTTCTAGGTCAATGTGGACATTTCCAAATTCTTCAGTTGTAAACCCCAAGGCCAAAACTTTTCCAAGTTCTTCTGCATTAATGGATAACAATTATTCTTTGCTATCTTTATTAACAATTTCTCTTTTCTTATCATCATAATTTAGGGCACAAACCATGATAAGTTTCGGGCAAGGGAAAACCTCATGTAACATCATGCACCCTAACCTAGTTACCCATGGTGCACTGATACTATTAACTTTTATTTTCTTTGTAGCCTTATTATGAGATGAAAATCTAAGTTTTGAGGCACGCCTACCATATGTTTTACGATCATAAATATCATGGTATTCATCAATGAAACATGGGGTTTTAAGCAATTTTGCATAATGTATTTTTTATCCGACATTTCTCTAGTGGTACTGGTGGTAGACATGTTGATACAATCAACAATGTGCAATTTATGAATTCCCTATTAGTCCTTAATTTTTCTTAATTCTTAAGCCTCTTAAACCTAAACCTAAACTTCAAAGTTTGACAAAATAAAATTTAAAGAAATGTCAAACAATGAAACTTAGCTGCAAGAATTCTTTAACTTACCCAAATTTTAATTCTTGAAGTTGAAACTGGGTTACTAGAATGGATTTGTTGGAAGTGGAACTACAAAACCTAGAATAGGGTGGTGCACTACAATGAGCAAACTGAAGGCTGAAATCTCCCCATGTGCTGACCCTTTAACTTCAAAATAAAATCACTTAGCAATAGAAAGTGTTGTTTTTTTTAATATTAAAGTGAATGAAACCAAAACATCTACATGTTACTTCTAGCCTGCATAGTACACAATTAGTACATGGTGAACAACATTTAAAACAAGCCATTTATGATTTACTGCTACATTGACAAAAAATTCTAAACCATTGATCTTTGTTAATCTAATGGTTATAGGGTGATTTCAGTGGTTTAAGTTTGCAAGCCTAGCACTTTGTACATTTCATTCTAGAATACAACTACAACCATGCATCAAATTTTCATCGAACGGTTGAGTAATTTATGATATAAATAATAAAAATGTGCTTTAAAGTTGCTTTAAACTTTAATGCACTAGGATTGACATCAAGGCCAAGGGGCTAGTAACTTAACATTGCAAAGGCCTTAATAAAATGAATTACAATGTCACATTAATAGAACAACCATTTATTTTATTACAATTGAATTATAATGTCACATTATTACATTGTACAAATACAAATGTAAGCAAAAATGCCAAGCTTTTGCTGGACCATAGGTGAAAATGTAAATGTAATACATGTTTCTCTAGAAATAAATGGGACTTGTTAGGTCAACCATGAGCTCTGAAAACAAACTCATGGAAATTACCGGGTCATCCATGGGCTCTGAAAACAAATGCATGGGGAGAGGGGGGCCAATCAAACTAGGAAATGGGATCTATGAAGATACAAAATGTACTTAGCCCCTTTTAGAACCAGACTCATGCAGAAGATCAGGGGTTGTAAAATTGATCCCATGCAGAAGATAAGCAATGAAAATAAATGCATAGGGCTTGCTTGGTAGGCCATGGTGTCTGAAAATAAATGCAAGTGGCTTTCTTGGCCAACCATGTTGGGGAATCGGGACCTATAAAGATACAAAATGTACTTATCCCCTTTGAGAATCAGAATCATGTAAATGATGAGGGGTAGTAAAACTGCTCTCACCTTCTACTTGAACCTTCCATGCACTAGGATAACACTTATCTCCATCAAAGCGCCTCATCCTAGTTCAAAAACTATCTAAGAAGTTAGGTGAACAAAATCAACTTCTTTCCAATTCCACCCATTGTGAACTTGAAGGAAATTGGTCTTTTACTCTGTAGTTACATAACTAGAGGTAGGAGAATTTAGAGTATCTCTAATAATACCACATCATGTTCTTCCTGAATCCTTAGTAGGTTATTAACCCTACAAAATGAAAACCCTTACGAAAATTCAATGAATGAATATTTCAGTTGTGCTCACTATCCTTATTTATGGGCCAAAAGTGTCACCAAAAGTGCTGCCAATAGTGCCACTACTAGCCTGGTCCCTTCTACACCTCACACATGTCACATGTGAGGTTGGGTATAGTCATAATTGTGATTTGCACAAACAAAAATTCCAACTTAACTAGTTTAGGTAACTTAAGCCTAAAATTTACAATTTAAATGTTTAATTTGATTGATGTTTGGACTTTGACAACTTGGCTATATGCAAACTATACCTCAAGTTGACAAGCTATCAATTGTCAAAATTTCCAGTGCCATGCAAATGATATGAAATCATTACAAATATTGTTTCACTAAATCACTGGATTATTGACACCATCATCTACGATTCTAGAGTACATCATGTAGTTTCAATATAAAGCTATCCAATCAATCACTTTGGCTATTCATATGGAATTAATCCATGTTGTTGCCCACAATACTGCAACCAAATTGAGAATCTCAATAGAATAAATGAAAGGTAGAGTAATTCGACACATTGAAAAGAGAGAATTAAGTGTCTCCTTTTACCTTAATCATTATCAATTTCCACCAATAAGTCACACTAAATTCCACTCCCTTATGATCAAAACTATATGTTGATAATTACTATTAGTTTTAAAAGCCACATTTAAAAATTTTATATTAACCAAAGCTAAAAGGATTTACAAGAATTGAGCAACAAAAAGTATTTTGATTTAGTAGCTATTACTAAATAATGAAGTACATAGTAGTTAGTACATAACCAGTGTGACCAAAAGGAAAAAAGCCACTAACTATGGCAAAAAGCTAGTCACAAAGTACATATTACAAGAACTATTACATTGTACAATAAAATATAGACACATGACACATAACACAATACATTACTAATTTTTTTGGTAACATTTTTTGAGGCCTTCAACCAGGTGTTTGAGTAGAACATGAATCAAATTTAACAAACTAATAGTAGAGAAGAAAAGCATATCACCCAAAACCTTCCTCCAATACTCCAGACTCTTTAATGATTTAGTTTTTTTATCACATAGAAGACCCCATCTCATATTAACCAAGGAAAGAGCCTACATTGTAGAAGCATGCAATTCCACTTTCCTAAAGATTCCACCAATAGGAACTAACCCTCTTTCAAAATTTTAATGCTCAATCAATGCCAACTCCAATGAAGAAATAGAGTAAATGAAAGGCTGCAAATAACATATTGCCAACATCTTCACCAAATCTTTTTTGAACAAAATGTCCATGCAATTGGATAAGAAAGTTGAAGCTACCTTAGAATATAGAGCATGAGGGTTGTTCTGAAGCCATTCCCTACCCACAATTATTCTTAAAGCATCCTCAACTTGCACACAAGGAATTGTAAAAACCATACCCAACTTTCTTTTTCCATATGCATCATCCCTTATTTTCTCCCAAAAAAATTTGGGTAGCATGACACACCATGAAGACTCCATAATACCTTAGTTAAATTAAGAATAGAGAAGAAATAAATCAAAGCCAAATATATTATAAATGATATGAAGATCATCAAGTTGGTGAAGTATATATAAAAGTTAGCATGAACATAATGAGTATGGAATCACACTTATCATTTCTAAATTCACCACTATCATTATGTAAAAATTAACATTTATTTCAATACTTGAATCCTTAGAAACAAGTGCTTAAAAGGTATACCCATGACAAATGACAAGATGGTTGCATAGTGTACATGCAAATAAAGTTATTTTTAAAATGGGGACATCACTAGGTTGACGGGACTCGACCTTTAGGATTAAAGACTTACAATTTAAGGCTTTGTCATAAAATATTTTGGTCTGACTTAGGCAATATTAAATGGAAAACAAGAGCATGATGACCAACAAACCTAAATAATTAATAAAATCTCAACCATTGATTTATGAAAATCTAACTGTTCTAGTGTTATTCTAAAGGTTTCAATTCACAAGTCTAGTGCTTCAAGGATTTACTTCCAAAATGCAACTATAGCCATCCATCAAAAACTCATCGAACGGTCCCTCTTTTAAAACAAACTTTATGCATATGCATAATTTAAAATGGGGACATCACTAGGTTGACGAGACTTGACCCTTAGGATTAAAGGCTTTGTCATAAAATATTTTGGTCTGATTTAGGCAATATTAAATGGTAAATAAGAGCATGATGAATGGTAGACTTAAATAATTAATAAAATCTCAACCATTGATTTCTAAAAATCTAATGTTTCTAGTGTTATTTCAGAGGTTTCAATTCACAAGTCTAGTACTTCAGTGATTTACTTCTGGAATGCAACTATAGTCATCCAACAAAAACTCCCTCTTTTAAAACAAAATTTATGCATGTGCATAATTTAAAATGGGGACATCGCTAGGTTGATGAGACTCTACCATCAGGATTAAAGACTTAATATTTGAGGCTTTGTCATAAAATATTTTGCTCTAACTTAGGCAATATTAAATGGTAAACAAGAGCATGATGACTGATAGACCTAAATAATTAATAAAATATCAACCATTGATTTCTGAAAATCTAACAGTTCTTGTGTTATTCCAGAGGTTTCAATTCAAATCTCTAGTGCTTTAGATTTACTTCCAAAATGCAACTACAACCATCCATCAAAAATTCATCAAACAGTTGTGGTTATATTGATTTGCCAATTTTTTTTCTCATGCATTTGAAAATAGGTTTAATTTGCCAATGGATATTTTTTTGGTTTGAAAAAAGTTTTAATCACCAACAAAATTATTTTTTCTATTTTGAAAACAAGTTTAATTTTCCAATGGAATTTTTTCTAGGTTTGAAAATAGATTTTAATCACCAATGGAAATAATTTATCAGTTTAAAAAAAATTGCAATTTTCTAGGATTTTCCATAGACTTCTACCGATTAGAAAATATCACCAATTGAGATTTTTTTTTTTCTGAAAAAATGTAAAATTTGGCCACTAAAATTAATATTTTTATATCGGGAAGTATACAAAATTCGCTAGAATTTTACACCTTCGCCGAGGGCGAGGGGGGGTCTTAAAGTTTTCCCTAGTTGCAAAGTGGTGTAACTTTTGTTCTGCAACTCATGTGACCAAACAAACTATTCCAACACATTTGAATAGATATTTTTATATTAGACATGGTTCTCTTTTGCACCCAAACACACAAAATTGCTTTGAGTTACATTCAACTAGATTGATCCCTTAAAACTATAAAGTGTAAAATGGTTGCAAATTTCAACTTGCTTTTACTCGAATATCTTGATGCTTAGAAACTTCTCATCTAATCATATAGGATCATGTTGGGACCCTCTACAACAACCTATCTTGGTTTTTTTCTATCTTAGAGGCATTTTCCTATGGTGGAAAATTTTCACTTGGGGAAAAAGTTGTCAAATGCAAGTAGTTGAAAGTTGCAAAGTGGTGCAACTTTTGTTCTAGAACTCATGTGACCAAACAGAATATTCCAATGCATTTGAATAGGTATTTTTATGCTAGGAATTTGAATAGGTATTTGAGCTATATTCAACTAGATTGATCCCTTAAGAATATCCAAAGTGCAAAATGACTGCAAACTTCAACATGTTACTCAGATACCGTGATACTTAGAAACTTCTCATATGATCCTATAGGATCATGTTGGGCCCCTCTACAATGATCTCTCTCTATTTTTCTATCTCAAAGGCATTTTCCTATGGTGGAAAATTTTCACTTGGGGAAAAAGTGGTTAAATGCAAGTAGTTGAAAGTTGCAAAGTGGTGCAACTTTTGTTCTGCAACTTGTGTGTCCAAATGGACTATTCCAATTCATCCTAATGGGTACATTTACACTAGGAATGGTCTTCTTTCACACCCAAACATGCATAATCACTTTGAACTACGTTCAATCAGCTAGATCCCTTAAGGGTCCAAAGTGAAAAAGGGAAGCAATCTTTGATGGGCTATTACTCAGAAACCTTGATGCTTATGAACTCTCTATTTGAGCCTATGGGATCATGTTGGGCCCCTCTAAAATAACCTCTCTCACTTTTTGTTATCTTAGAGTTTTTTCTTGTGGTGTCCAATTTTTAGTTGATGAAAAAAGTGTTAAATGCAAGTAGTGTAAAGTTGCAAAGTGGTACAACTTTTGTTTTACAATTCATGTGACCAAAAAAATTGGTCCAATGCATCTCGATATGTACATTTATGCTAGGCATGGTCCTATTTTGCACCCAAATACACATAATTGCTATGAGCTATGTTCAAATAGCTCGATCCCTTATTATGGCATGTAAAACAATCAAAAAGAGAAACATACACACGATAGTTGAGAAGTCTAAGTTTTCCACACAAAAATCATATGATCATTGGTGTAGAGCACCTTGTTCCTCCATTTGATGAAGTAGGTATAGTTTAGTAGTTTTAGGCATGATAATGTCAAATAAGGCTATGATAGGCCATTTTCTAATGTTTCTTTTAGTTTTCAGTTAGTGTGGGGTCATTTGAGTCAATTATGTAAAAATTACAAAATTGTCAAAAATGTTGTCAAGCAAAAATGTAAAAATTGCTCTCATGTGGAAGCCCAACAGTCATGGGAAGTTGAAAGGTAGTTTTAGGAATTTTAAAGAGTTGGTTGAGGTGTATATATTTTGGAAACTTGAAGTTAGTGGTTGTTGAAGAGTTTGAAGAATAATATCAATCAAATATCTCTATTTCTTTGTTAATTTTTGTGCATTTTGTTCATTTTCAACCTGTGTATGGGTTTGTACAGTAGGATTTTTCTTTAAGATGATATGAACCTATTTTATAATGGTTTTAGCTTTTATTTTTATCCATTCTTGTGGAATTCTATTAAGTTTCAAGCAACTTAGAAGTAGATTTTTGAAACTAGTATGAACTTGCTCATATAAGGGTTTGAGTGTAATATGTTGAAATAGGCCATTCCACCTATTGTTTAGGTTATGTCTAGGTGGAATGGGCCCGATGTAAGTAGGATAGAGATTATTAATAAGAAAATAGCATTGGTAAATGAATTGGAAGAGATTACTAATGTTGCCCCTATTGAAAATTCAAAATTTAGGCCTTAAAATCAAGGCTAGAAGAGGTGAAAAGAAGAAATTGCTTGAGAATAAGTTATATTAGGTTGGACATAGGGTGAGGTTGTGGAGTTTTATGTATTGAAAAGGTCTACAATGATAGGGGAGGTCAAAAGTATGTTATGGCATGATGCCCTAGTTGGGAAAAGAGGGGTTTTGAATGAAAAAAAGAGGTTTGAGGGAGTAAAAGAGGGTAAAGTTAGGGGGTAGCATAATTTGGTGGTAAATTAAGTTTTTTTAGGTAGAATGAAGAGTGTTGGAAGAGGTTTTGAGGTTTTATGAGGTCCATATATGGGGTTTTCAATAAAACCTAGGGTATGTGCAAGATCATCATGGAAAAAACAGGCCCTTAAGTGGCAAAAAATTCAGAAAAATCAGAGTTAGGCAACTTTAGGAAAAAATTTGAATAAGTTATCTATATTATTTCAAAAATATGTAAGAATAGAATATGTAGAAAATTGAATGTAATTTCTAAACTACTAGGTTTAATTTTTTTAAAAAAATCTATTTGGTGAAAATTTGAAATTTCAATGCAGTAGTACTTAAATTTCAGGGAAAAAATAAGTAGGTGTCAGTCTGACCACCCTAATCACAATAAAATGATAATTTCTTTTATAATATTTTAGAAATAAGTAGAGGACTCGTGTCTAGATGTGATGCATCTTTTTTTGTAATTGTTTTCCAAGTAAATAATTAATTATGAATTTTTTATTACAACTTTTAAAAAATATAAAAACTCATATGTCTGACCACCTTAACTTGGTCAAAAATTCATGAAATTCAATTTTTCTTTTTTTAATCCTATAGTATACAAAGAATACTATGATGCATGTTTTGGTTTCAAAAAATGTGATATGGTTTAAAAGCTATAGATGTTTTTCAATCAACATTTTTGTCGTAATTCAAATAGAAAATGAATAATAATTATTTATTAAATTCAAAGTAAAGCATAATTTATATTGGTGGAAAGTTTAGAATATCCTTTAAAAACCCTTTTTGTTTCATCAATTTTGGGTAAGAAAAAAGTTGGTAGCCACATACCTTACAAATACCCGTCATATTGCCAATTTTTGGCCCATCATGATCCTACACATACCCTCTAGTGAAATTTTAGAAAAGTGAGGGTTTAGATGATAGTGGGGTTAGAGGGCCAATCACATCCTAAAAATTATGGATTTTTTGGATTTGCAGACTGGTAAATGTTTCCCAATGGTTTTTTGCAATTGGAAGAGTTATTGAGAGGGTGTTGCTTTGTTAAATAGACCTATTTGGGGGTCTAGGATATCGTTGAAGCACTAGGTTGGGGATTTTGTTTCAAAAGAGTCTATTTTGAGGCATGTGAAAGTATGTGTTAAAGGGTGTCTAAAAAGAATGAGGGTTGAAGGGATTTTTTAGAAAATTTGAAAGTTATGTCAAGAAAGGCAGGTCTACTGACCTACTAGAGAGACTAGGTGAAAAATTGAAAACAAGCCAAGATAGTGATTTGGGGGAAGAAAAGTGGTTGGAAGTTCTTTTTATGGTGAAAGTGGATTGAAAGCCTCCTTGTCATTGCATCAATCATCCTCAATTCTAGCAAGCACAAGACATTTTTCAATTATCCTCCTTTCCATTACAATAATATACAACCAATTGTAAATGTGTCCAATGGTGGAACTTTGAAACATTTTATTTTTCCTCAATTAACAACTTTGGTTGTGAAGCATTTTGTCATTTTTATTTGAAATGATTAAATATGCTTGAAAATTGGAGTCTAAGAGAAATAAGTGATGCTCTCACGTACATTTATTATTTGGTGTGATAAATAAAGTTTTCACCATTGATTCCATTTCTTATTTGTATTATAAATTATAAGTCTTTCGACATGTTTATATGGTGATGGATCAAGAACATAAAAATTCATTCTGCACTATGGGGACTATGCTATGATTTTTTTTAAAGACTATTCAAGATACATGTTTGTATGATAATGTGTCAAGAAGTTAACTACTTCATCTACTATGAATATTATGTTTTGAAAGTGCTATGAAGATTATGTATCCTTTGCTTAATTGAGTTTTTCCAATCAAAGGATTAAATATATTGGAATCTTTTATCATTTCATGGAATACCAATTGAAAACTTGTTTTTTGCTTTTAGATAAAGTTTTTTAGCATCAATCAATTAATATTCAAGACAAACCTTGAAGGAAAGTAATGATCAATGCTAGGGCTAACCAATTAATAAGTATACATGTGAATAAGTCAAGCATGTACATGTGAATAAGGGAAGCACAAGTACACAAACATGTAAGCCTTGAAGTATAAACACAAATACATAGTATACACAAATTAATACAAATATATGCATGAATACAAGTTATATGCATGAATGCAAGGCATACACATGAAAACACGTAAGTCTCAAAGTATACACACAAGTTGTAAAGTATACATTTGAATACACGTAACTCATATCTATTGAACCATGGTTTTATAATGCAAATATGGGCACCATCGATAAAAAAATATTTGTATTAATCAAATGGCCATTAGGAATGCATCAATACATGTCGATATAAGTATAAAATATAGGTAAAAAATAGCCATAAAGGCTTATGTGAATGCCATATAGGCATACAATGTCAAATATATCCAATACAAAATATGTACAAAAATGGCATATAGGCATACAATAAAGGGATATATAATCAAAATTCACTCTCCATGCTCTTGAAATAAACTCTTGCCCTTTGCTTTTTGATCAGATGGTGATACGTTTGTCACTCATTTATGTTGTGGTCAAGGAGCGCTCTTGGTGATCCTCCTAGGGTTTATTTCTTGGTCAAGTCTTATCTATTACAATAAAAAGTAAAGACATTAATAAATAGAAATTAAATTATAAAAATGATATATTTAACAAAATAATCACTTACCACCATCTGATGATCACTCTCCACAAGGGAAATATTCAAATGTTCATGCTGAGGTGTGTTGAAGCCTTGTATAAAGCATCCAAATAGAAATTAAACTATGAATCAATAATGGTTTGATTTTTCATTAAATAACATCTATAACAATGAATGTAAATTGAAATTTAGTAATTTGCCTCATACCTCCCTTGTCAGAGCCATCGTGGATTCTATAGTAGATGAAACATTGATCTCCATTTCCTCATCACATTCGGAGGTTTTTCTACTTGCAACATTTGAAAATAAAACAACAAATTATTCAATCACAAAAACTACAATAGTGATCCATGCCATGACTTATAATGTATGAGAAAATGAACAAAATTTTGAGTACTTATATTAAACTATATATTTTTGAATATCTTGCTTACTATTTTCCCTATCCATATCTTGTTCGAAAGCACACGTTTTTAGGCTTTTACCCATAGCAACAAGCTGGTGAACCATTTAATAAAATGATTTTGTAGACATGTATGATAAATGTGGTGGCATAGAGAAGGAAGTGAACTGTTTGAAAAAATGCCTCAAAAAAATGGGGTCTCGTGGTGATGGAATGTCATTACAAACAAATGCACGTCATGGAATTCCCTCACCATAAGACCACATTTATTTTAGGAATTTTTTCAAACAATTCATTTCCTTCACCATGGTATTATTGCTTACACCACAACAACTGATAAGGTAATTCAAGATAAATTTGGAAATTTGCTTCCCCGTTAAGTAGGTCATAGGAATAGCTTAAACCCACTTGGTAAAATTCTCAATGGTTGTTATGATAAACTTGGTGTTATTGGATGAGGTAGGAGTAACCTTTCCTATGAGGTCAATTCCCCACTGTGAGAAAGGCCAAGGTGTGACAATTGGTTACAAATCCTGAGCTGGAGAATGAATAAGATATCCATGTGTAGTTGATATTGGACAAAATTTTACACATACTAATGGGATTCTCTTTCCATGGTTGGCCAGTAAAACCTTTTCCTCAACAATTTCTTAGCCAAAGTCATACCACTAGAATGTGAATTACATATGCCATCATTTACTTTTGTTAAAGCGGTCAAGGCTTTCTCTTGGTTAATATATAGTAGCAATGTACCTTTGATTCTTTTTTAACAAATTCCTTCTTGAGGTTGGAGGTGATATCAGATGGGAGGGTTTCTCTACTAAGGTAGGTGAATATATCATGATACCACAGGGAGCTAGGACCAACGATGACACACATGAATTCAGACTTAGCAATTTTGAAAGTTGGTACAAGAAGTTTTTCTACCAAGAATTAACATTGAAGGACATTGTGCATCATGTGTAACAATGATCCAATGGTTTCCATAGTGTCAGTTGCTCAGTTGTTCATACGATGGATCTGCTCAAAATTTATATCAATGAAAAGGTCCTTGAGATTTTCTACCATCTTCTTGTAAGGAGTAAGCCTGTCATCCTTAATTTGGTAGTCATCATTGACTTGGTTGATAACCAATTGTGAGTCCCCATAGATTTTCATTCCTTTCATCTTCCATTGAACTGCTATCCTTAGACCCATTATCAGAGCTTCATACTCCACAATGTTGTTAGTACATTGAAATGATAGCCAGTATGACTTTGGGATGCAATCACCTTGAGGGGTGATAAAAAGAATACCTACCTCTATGTTGGGTAAACAATCCATCAAAGTACATTTTCCATTGATTGGTTAGATTGACAAGGAATACTAATTCATCTGGGAATTCAGATATCAACAAGTTCTTTGCATATATAGGTGCTTTTGCTAGTTGGTATGTGATCACTTTTCCTTTGATTTCCTTGTGCTCCACATACTCTATGTCAAATTTAGTCAAGATCATCACCCATTTGGCCATTTTCCCAGTGAGATTTGCTTTGGATAACAGGTATTTCAATGGGTCAATCTTTGTAATAAGCTTGATTTGATGCAATGACATGTAGTGTTTGAACTTTTTTGAAGAAAAAAATACTGCTAAGCATGCTTTCTCAATGGATGGATAGTTCATTTCATAGCCCACCAAGGTCCTTTTGATGTAATAAATGGCTATTTCCTTTCTGTTTTCATCATGTTGTGCTAGAAGAGCACCTAGTGTTGTTGATGGTGCTAAGATATATAGGATTAGTGGTTTGTTTGGTATCAATGGAATGAGAATTAGAGGTGTTAATAGGTATTCCTTGATCTACTAGAAAGCTTTATCACACTTCTCATCCCAATTGTAAGTTATTCCTTTATGGAAAAAATGTGAAAAGGGTGGTTTTTATCTAATAATTGTGCTATGAAATTTCTAATGGATTGCAATCTTCCTTGTAACCCTCTCATCTATTTCAATGTTTGTGGTGGTTCCATGTATAGAATGGATTTCAATTTTTTTGGATCAATCTCTATCCCTCTTTGTGATACAATGTAGCCAAGAATCTTCCTTGATGTAACCCCAAAGACACACTTTTTTTGGTTTAGCCATACCTTATACTCTTTGAGTCTATCAAAGATGGGTCCCAATATCATTATGTGCTCATTCTTTCTCTTTGAATTGGCTAACATATCATCCACATAGTCATTAACTATTTTGTGGATCATGCCATGAAAGATAAGATTCATTTCCCTTTGATATGTTTCTTTTTCGTTCTTCAGCATAAAGGTATCATGTTTCAACAATATGTTCCCCATGGACAAGTGAAAGTAGTTTTGTGTTGATCCTCCTTGGTGATCATGATTTGATTGTATCCTGAAAAAGCCATCCAAGAGTGTTAGCATTTCATTCCTAGATATTAAATCCACGATGATGTTGATGTTAGGAAAAGGAAAATCATCCTTCAGGCATGCTTTGTTTAAGTCTCTAAAATCTATGCATATTTTAATGCCCTAATGAGTTTGGAGATTGGTACTAGGTTGGAAACAAACTTAAGATAATTTATAAGTCAAATGAATCCAATATCAAGAAGATTTTGTAACTCAAGTTTTACCAAGAGTGTTATCTAAGGGTGCATCTTTCTCAATTTATGTTTCATGGGTTTGGATTCAGGATAAACTGCAAGATGATACACAACCACTTCTATATTGAGCCTTGGAATATATGTATATGACCATGCAAAGTAGCTCTTCACTCGTTTAGGAATGCTGCTAGGTTTTTTTGTTCTTCATCAAACAAGGATTCCACATAGAAAGTGATCTTGGGTGCCTCTTCTATTCCCACATTGATTGGGGTTTCCTTTTTTTCTAATACTACTAAATTTTTTAGATGCATTGCACTAAAGGGGAAATTGAATCCCTAATCCTTGGGTGCCTTGGAGAGGTTTCCAACCTCAGATGTGTCCTTTATTTTCACTATTTTATGATAAAAAAGTTCCAGAGTGTGGTTTTCACATAGATATTTGCATGTTAGTTGCATATCATTGATTTTGCGACTAAAGGATTTAATCATCTCCCCATAGTATGCCCCTATGTCTAGCTCTATATCAAAAAAAACCTTGTGATCTACCAATGGAAAGTTGTCATGGGGTCCCATGAATTTTGAGATTTTTTCATCATTTTTGAATAAATCTAGAATTGGTAGTCCTTGTTGGTCCCAGTCAATGAGTTGTGGGTATACTAGACTTATTTTAGAGGGTTGATAATTCAAGGTGAAGGATGTTGTGGATAGCAAGAAGAGAGATTTATTCTAAAATAGGTCAATAACATAAAAGGGGAAGTCATTTAGGGTAGTATCACAAGATGTTGGTAACCAAGAGGAAGCCTAAGCCAATTTAGTTGAAGTACCTTATCGAAGAAGGGTAACCTTGCTAGTAGTACATGCTAATTCAAGATTCTTTGGGTGTTTCTCAACAACAATTGACTCTAGAAAATTGTTGTAATTTTGTCCTAGTTTCTCATTCTTGTTGTACCCCCACCCCTTCATTAGCTACAAGCCTTTGTTGTCATGTTCCATAAGAAGAGTGGGGAAGGGTCATTCATCTTGATATAGCAATTTGGAGTCATCCTCTTCATTGATATCTTCTTTATTCAAATCCCCCCACTTGGTGAAGGTAGTAGCTGCCATATTGATTGTTTTGGTCACTTTATTACTAGATATGGGTTTCCCATGGGATTTTAGAGAAAGAGGTAGCTCCCCCAACGTAAAAGTATCCTTTCTTAGCTTATAATTTCCACAACCATCATCCTGGATCATTGCTTTGATGTTAGGAATGTTCTGCACGATGGGTGTTTTTGTTTCTGAGGTAGATGGAAGAGATGATGGGTCAACAAATGAGGAGGATGGTGTAGGCCCTTCATAATTTTTAGGGATCAAGGCATCTTGTAAAACTTAGCTTCAAGGTTCCTATAGTAGTGAAAAGGTTTAGGATCTCGATGGATGGTAACTTCTTTTCCCTCAAAAGGAAACTTTACACATTGATGATAGGTCAAACCTACCATTTTAGGGCATGAATAGGTGGTCAGACAAGTAGGATGTTGTAGGGGAGATCCAGGTATAAAACTTGGTATGTAGTATCTACAATGACAAGTCCCACTTGGATGGGTAGTGCGATGATGCCTTGCGATACCCACTCTTGATCATCATATGCTCTGATGGTGGTACTCTTTGTTTCCTCAATAGTATCCTTTGAATAGCCCAAGTTTTTGATCAAATGAAGGGTTAAAATGTTCAAACCAACACCCCCATCCACTAAGACTCTTTTAACCTTGTTCTTATGAACACTGACCTCAAGGTGTAAATCACGATTATGAGATAGTTGTGATGGTAGGTCTTGTTCCCAGAAGGTGAGAAGATGATTATTGATATTCCCTACCATAAATTGAAACTACTTTGTATCAATATCCTCAAGGATGGATAATGAAGATAAGATTTCTCTAAGATTTCCTTATGTGTGAGAGATAGCCTCAATAGTTCCAAGATATAAATCTACATGGGGATCTTCTTAAGCTGATCTAGGAGATTATACTTGCTAGGGTTGGATGTTGGAAAAGTAGGTTGCATGCAATAGATTGAGATGGGACTCCTTGGATGGTAAAGTTTGCATGTCATGTGATGAATCTACACTTTTTACTAGGCTCTTTGATAGTGACAACAGTGATGACACTTGAAGCATCCATTAAATTCTACAAACACTAAACTTCATGTAGGGGTTAGTATTTCACAATTCTATCAAAATGCTCCTATGAAATACCTTGTAAATTCTTCCAAATGCAAAAAATGAGAAGAGAAAACTAAAAGCATTATGAAAACAACAAGTTACATATTCCATAGTGGATTGGTGTCAAATGTGCAATTGACCCTTTCCCAATTCTTGATCAAAAACTAAAATGGTGAGATGCAATGGAGATGAAGAGAAAAATTGGTTCTCAAACCAAGAGAGCAACTTTGCATATAAAATGTGGATGCCTTTGATGAAGAATGAGGTCCTTATTTATAGATTTTTTTGGTGAGAGATTGGCCAAATGGGTCAATGTGGGACTAAAGATCCACTAATCAGAAGAGGCCACTTGTCAAGTGGTGATAGGCTATGGGTTGTGCAAGATTTGGGAAATGTGCCCATGAGAAGGAGTTTCAAATTTGAATTTGAGAGACAAGATGAGTGGGGGACAAGAAAATAAGAAATAAATGCAATGTTGGAGGGACAAATCAACTTGTCATATTTTTCAAACTTGAGGGGATATTCCCCATAAATGCCATGTTGAGTGAAAATGTTGATTTTAATAAATTAATAAATTGATTTATTTGTGCAAGTGGAAAAATCTAGAGAATGCAAGGGGTTAGGATTAGCATTTAATTAGGGATTAGATTAATTAAGATGATATTAGGGTATGTGCAAGATTTTGATGGGCCAAAAAGTGGCAATATTATGGGTATTTGTAGGGTTTGTGGCTGATGATTTTTTTTTACCCAAAATTGATGAAACGAAAAGGGTTTTTAGAGGAGATTCTCAGCCTTCCACCAATATAAATTATGCTTTAATTTGAATTTAATAAATAATTATTATTCATTTTCTATTAGAATTACAACTAAAGTCCTGATCGATAGGCTGATTAAAAAGCATCTATAACTTTCAAACGGTATCACATTTTTTGAATCTAAAACATGCGTCACATTCTATGCTTCACATACTATAGGATTAAAAAAAGAAAAAATAAATTTCATGAAGTTTTGACCAAGTTAAGGTGGTCAGACATACGAGTTTTTATATTTTTTAAAAGTTGTAATAAAAAATTCATAATTAATTATTTACTTGGAAAAAAATTACAAAAAATGCATCACATTTGGACATGAGTCCTATACTTATATATAAAATCTTATAAAAAATATTATCATTTTATTATGGTTAGGGTGGTGATGAGACACCTACTTCTTATTTTTCCACTGAAATTTAAGTCCTCTTTGCATTGAAATTTCATATTTTTCACCAAATAAATTTTATTTATTTTCAAATAAACCTATTAGTTTAGAAACTAAATTCAATTTTCTATAGATTCTATTCTTACATATTTTTGAAATAATATAGATAACTTATTCAAATTTTTATGTCAAGTTTCCTAACACTGATTTTTCTAAATTTTTTGCCACTTAAGGGCCTATTTTTTCCATGATGATCCTGCACATACCCATTAAATGATTGTGACATTCAACTTAAACTTTTGGGTTTGTTTAAATTAAATGAGAAGAAATTGATCATTAGAGATTTAATTAAATATCATTGATCTATTTAATTAAATGGATATCTTTAGAAGATTAATTGATTTATTCAATAACCTTTAGGAGATTGATTAAATAAACTTGATTTATTTAATTGATGAGTGAATGTGATGCATAATGTCAATTTGACATGTCTACAATTCTCCCCTCTTTGAAGCAATGTACTTGTTGCGTTGGTTCAAAGAATAAACTTTTCGTGATCAAAATTCAAAAAATTTCTGATTTTTCGGATGCCCCAGCAGAAAGTACATTGGTACATTTCCCCCTCGAGAGATCGAGCGAAAAGATTTGATTTGAGGGTCGATCTCACGATGAAGAGGTTCAAGATGAATGGTTATGGATGATGATGCAAATGAGATGATTTTTAAGATGCTTAGAATAACAAATCTATATTATTTTAAACAACTTAAATGATGATATGATGTGAGATGGATGAGATGGATGATGTGATATGCTATGATTATGCAATGGATGATTTATGCATATGCTTAGACTAACGGATCTATATTATGATGATTATGCAAATGCAATGCATGTGCAATGATTGATGTTTCCTATTATGTATGATATGAATGATATGTGGTATGCTAACAGTTGTCTGGATACAGGATGGATGCATGATGTATGCATTGGTGATGTTATGTTAGCGCAAAAATGAGATGATGACAAGAGGATCCAACAAGCCAAAATTATGAGAGATGATGATGAGAAATGATGATGAGAAATGATGATGATATATAGATGATTTTCTTATCAAGGATTGGGATTTTAAAAGAGTCACTTACCTTATGTTTGATAAAATGCATAAGTACGATGCATCAAGGTATAAAGGACCAGGATGGCGTTGTACTTAGTGTGATGGACTTTGACTCGACAAATAGATAGGAGTATTCTTGTTCACACCTAACATACAGAAACCTTGCTAGGATGCACTTTAAAAGTTTCAAACATCTTGGACCAAAACACAAAAAGGTATAACCAATCAATGCAATAGTCAACAAGCTGTCCAAAACATCCTCTATACATATCTAACAAAGCAAGTATTCGCCAAGTTATTTTACAAGAATGTCCAACAAGTATAGCAGACAAAAGGATAATGATCGTTGCCCCATTCCTATCTCTCTAAATCCTTTAGTTGGATATCATCGAGAGGTCCTTGGATTGAGCGTAATAAGATAAGTCAAAAGACAAAGATAAAGCACACAAACAAGTTGATGTTCTTCAATACCGCTAATCCAAAAGGGAGTGTGTTTCTAAGGATAAGAACCAAAAATTATTGTCAAAGATGATGGCAGTGTAGAAAGGATGCATCCTAGGACATGTTAGTGGATGACAGCATGTCATTTTTTTAATCCAAAGTGTTCTTTCTGATAAATAATGCCCCTTGTAAGAAGGATTCATCCTAGGACAAGATGTTATCAGATGATTGATATGGGACTGTTTGGATGATGGACTATTGAAAAAGAATTGACCAACTTGTTTACGTAATGACTTAGACCTAAGACTTGACATTTTTGAGTTTTCACGTTTAATCTGCTAGACTTGTTTCTAACTATTTCACCAAAGGTTAAGGATGACGATCAATTTATTATGGATTGTGTTATTGCGAGTGCAAGCAAGATGAGGTGGATTTTTTTGAATATTTGGATGTTTTTGGAGTTTTTGCAATGTTTTGAGGTGATTTTCAAATTTTTGTTTTGTGGGATTTTCTAAGATTTTGACCAAGAGACTAAGACCTATCCTAGGGGCCTGGGGCCAAAAAATTAGCCTTTCTACGTAGAGAACACGTAGTTCAACTGACGACTTGACCATTTACAGATGATGATATACACGATGTGTCAAGGACTTTTTCTGTTCATTTTTTTTGGAATTTTTGGTTTTGACTATACTGATTTTCTAATGTTTTGGGATTTTCTAAGATTTTAGAGCCTTAAGAATATAAACTAATTGAGAATGTGAGATGGGAGCTAGTTCATGGGCTCTTGCAGATGGATGATCCCCTTCGGGATGGAAAGTGCTTGATAACCAAGGTACTTGAAAGTGCCATGCACTAGAGGACAATTTTTCTCTTTATTGTTTTTGATTTTTTCTATTTTTTAAATTTTTTTTGCTTTTTTGAATTTTTGGTGTCACCGAGACGCCTATTTGCCAAGTTTTCGCCGAAGTAACTATTTTTTCAAGATTTTTCTGATTTTTTTTGGATTTTTGGTTCTATACCTTGAAAGATTTTAGGCATAAAACTTTTTGAGATGGGAGCTATTCATGGGCTCTTGCAGAGGTTCCCCTTCGGGTGTTGATAACTGATATGCCCCTGATTTGTAACTTGTTGTGATGACGAAAGGTCCTAACCAATTAGGTTCAAACTTTCCTTTGCTACTTGGGTTTGGGACATTCTTCTGATTTTCTTTTAAGACCAGTTCTCGACTTGGAACATCCTACTTCTAATTTTCTTGTTGTAGCTCCTCTTGAGTCTATTCTGATAGACTTGCAAATGATTCAAAGTGTCTATACGTCTCTCATCTAGCAACTCTAGCTCATTCAATCTTGGTATTTTGTATTCTTCATTTGTGATGAGGTTTTGTAGTGATATCTTGAGGGATGGGAGCTCGATCTCAATTGGGAGTACCGCTTCTTATCTATAGACCAAGGAGAAGGGATTGGCACTAGTGGGTGTGCAGATGCTAGTTCAATAGGCCTAGAGGATGGGATTAAGATGCAGATGCTAGTCATGACCTGCGTCATTGACTTTTTTCTTAAGGATTTTTAGAATGGTTTTGTTTGTAGCTTTTGCTTGGCGATTGCCTTGGGGATAGTACGGGGTGGAGAAGCAATGCTGGATTTTGAATTTCTCACACAAGTCATGGACATCTTGATTTTTGAATGGTGTCTCATTATCTGAGATAATGGCTTGTGGAACACCATAGTGGCAAACGAGATAGTTCAAGATGAACGTTTAGATCTTCTTTCTAGTTATATACGTCATGGGTATGGCCTCCACCCACTTAGTAAAGTATTATGTGGTGGTTATGATAAATTTGTGGCTGTTAGATGAGGTGGGTGTGATTTTTCCAATGAGATTGAGTCCCCACTGCGAAAAGGGCCATGGTGTGACAATAGGATGAAACTCTTGAGCTAGAGCATGGATGAGGTCCCCATGCTACTGACATTTTAGACACTTTTTGGCGTGATCATGTGCTTCCTGTTCCATTGTGGGCCAATAATACCCCATCCTCAGTAGTTTCTTGGCTATGGTCATTCCACTCGAGTGTGAACCACAGATACCATTGTGAACTTCAGTTAGAGCAGTTAATGCCTCCTCAACATTTAAACAACGCAGTAAGGTACCTTCTATGCTTCTAAGATATAGGGTATCACCTAGGATGACAAATCTAGATGCCTTTTTGACAAAGGTCCATTTTAGGTTTGATGGTAGGTTGGCGGGTATGACTCCCATGCGAAGGTGTGTAAATGTCATCATACCAAGGATTGGTGGGACCAATAATTTCGCACACGAATTCTGATTCTAGTACCTCGAATGTGGGCACAGGAAGCTACTCTATCAGGAATTCATATTTTGGGATGTTGTTAGGGATGTCCAATAGGGACCCAATTGTTACCATGGCGTCTGTTGCTCTGTTGTTGGTTCTAAGAATTTGCTAAAATGTTATTTCGATGAAGGATTCTTTAAGGGTCTCCACCAATTTCTTGTATGGAGTGAGCTTGTCATCCTTAGTATGATATTCATTATTGACTTGATTTATAATCAACTGAGAGTCTCCATATACTTTTAGAGCCATTATGTTCCATTTCACTGCTATCCTAAGACCTATAGTCAAAGCCTCGTATTACGCAATATTGTTGGTGCAAGGAAATGCCAGTTTGTATGATCTTGGTATGAAATCCCCTTGTGTGGTGATGAAGAAGACACCCGCTCCTAATCCATGCTATGTGTATGAGCCATCAAAGTATATTTTCCAGTGATCAACTACATTGAAGTTAAAGATGGATTCATCTGGAAACTCTGAGACAAGAGGATTCTTAGAATAAATAGGTGCTTCTGCTAGTTGATCTGTGATGACCTAACCCTTGATTTCTTTTCTCTCCACATACTCGATGTCATATTCTGATAATATCATTACCCATTTTTCCATTCTGCCTGTGAGGATTTCCTTTGATAGTAGATACTTTAGGGGATCAATTTTGGCGATGAGCTTTATCTTGTGTGCCAACATGTAGTGTCTAAATTTTTGAGATGCAAACACTACTACAAGACATGCTTTCTCGATAAATGAATATTTTAACTCATGTCCAACCATTGTCCTACTAATGTAATAGATAGCCCTCTCCATTCCATTTTCATCATGATGAGCTAGGAGAGCTCCAAGGGTTGCTGTTGTTGCTGACACATATAACATCAATGGCTTCTTTGGGATAGGTGGCATTAAGACTGGTGGTGTCAGTAGATATTCCTTGATTTTGTTGAATGCCTCTTCACATTTATCATCCCATTTGTACACTACTCCCTTGCGGAGTAGGTGAGAATATGGATTTTGTTTGTCTACTAATTGCGCTATGAACCTTCGAATGGATTGGAGTCTGCCTTGGAGGCCTCTTAATGGTTTTAGTGTCTTTGGTGCTTCCATTTCGAGGATTGATTTCACTTTTGCTAGATCCACTTCAATACCCCTCATTGATACTATGTGTCCTAGTAGTTTACCTGATTGTACACCGAAGATGAACTTCTTTGGGTTTAGTCTTACTTTGTATTCTTCAAATCTATCAAAGATGGCACTCAGGGTCGCTATGTGATCTTGTCTTTTCCTAGATTTTGCTAGGATATCATCAATATAGTCCTCAACTATTTTATGGATCATATCATGGAAGATCAATGTCATAGCCCTTTGATATGTTGCTCCTGCATTTTTTAGGCCGAATGGCATCATGTTCTAGCAATAAGCCCCCCATGGACAAGTGAATGTTGTTTGTGCTAGTCTTCCTTAGCTATCATGATCTGGTTATATCCTGAAAATCCATTCATTAATGATAACATCTCATGTCCTACTATCATGTCCACTATCATGTCAATGTTAGGAAGCGGGAATTCATCTTTTGGACATGCCTTGTTCAAATCTCTGAAGTTTGTGCATATTCGAATGGCTCCATTAGGTTTCGAAATAGGTAGTAGGTTTGATACCCATTCTAGATAATATATGGGTTGGATGAATCTTGTGTCTAACAACTTTTTGAGCTCCATTTTGACCAATAAGGCGATTTGAAGATGCATTTTTCGAAGCTTTTGTTTGACAGGTTTTGCATCTAGATACACTGCTAAGTCATGGACCACAGTCTCTGGGTCAAGCCCTGGCATGTCAGCATAACTCCATGCAAAGTTTATTTTCCTCTCCCTTAGGAATGCTGCTAGGAGTTCTTGCTCTTCTGATAATAGTGATTACACGTAGAATGTGATATGCGGAGTTTCCTTTGTTCCTAGGTTGATAGGATTAAATTTTTGGCCAAAAGTGCTAACTTCTCCTGATGAATAGCTCCTAAGGGAAGATTGAATCCTTCATCCTCAGTTGCCTCAGAGAGGTTTTCACTGTTGGATGCATCCTTTCTTTTTACTATTTTATTGTCAGAGAGTGCCACATGTGGTTTTCACTCAAGGACTTGGATATGATTCTTAGTTTCTCACTTTTGTGACTAAAGGATTCAATCATTTCCCCATAATAAGCATGTGTGTACAACTCCATTATAAACCCTACTTTATGATCTCCATCTAGAATGTTGTCCTGCAATCCCATGAATTCTGAGAGTGCCTCATTGTTTTTGAATGTATCAAGAATCGGTGGTCCTCGTTGATCGTAGTTGATGAGTTGGGGATAGACTAGGTGAATCTCATGATTTTGATGGTCAGATTTGAAAGATAAAGGTACTAATCATGCAAAGGGCGGTATCCTCAAATAACCTAGGTAGATTAGTCATGGGGTCCTCATCATCTCTACTACTACATACATTGGTTCTATCAAAGGTATAGTTTTCTAGGACATGGCTTGTAGATATTGGTAATAGTAGCTTTGCCACTGTCGGCGGATGAGATTTATTAACCACTCTAACCAGAAGACTTCGGCCACATATGGTTATACTCGGAGGAGTACATCCAAGGCCAAGGTTTTTTATTGGTCGCATCTCTGGCATGATGGGTATTATAAGGCCATTGTCATTTTTTCCCAATCGTTGATTTCTATCATAACCCATTGCAAGCAGCATTTGGAAACCTTTGCTTCTTTCATCCATCCATAAATTAGTTGTTGGTCTCTCATCTTGGTATAACATATGTGATGGATCTATCTCAATGTCCTTGTGGCCAAGAACTCCTCAGCTTGTGAATTCAAGATAGTTTTTAGGAGACGTTTGAGATATGGAAGCTTGATTTTGTTGTGGGCATGCTCGTGATCTAGGAGATTGTGGTAACTCTCCTATCACAAAAGCATTGTTAAGGAGCCTGTAGCTTCCACAACCATCCTCCTGGATGATGAGCTTGATGTCAGAGATGGTAGGAATGGCAGGTGTCTCTGTCTCAAAAGTGGATGTGAGGGTGGTAGGATCAATGTATGATGTGGATGGGCCCTCATCATTTTCTAGTACTTGGGAGATTTTGTAATATTTTGCTTCAAGATTTTTGCAGTATGAAAAAGGTTCGGGATCTCCATGGATGGTAACTTCTTGTTTGTTATGTGTAAATTTCACACATTGGTGGAAGGTTGATGCTACTGCTTTCATCGCATGAATCCATGGACATCCTAGGAGGATGTTATATAGCAAATCAAGGTCCAAGACCTAACAAGTGGTTTCCATGAGAGCTGGACCTACTTGAATAGGGAGTTTAATCGTGCCTTGAGACAATCTTTCTTAATCATCGTATGCTCTTATTGTGAATCCTTTCCTTTTGTCAATGGAATCTTCTGATAAATTTTCAACTGCTTGATGAGGCCAAGAGAACATATATTCAAACCCGCACCTCCATCCACTAGGACCCTTTTGATTTTTCTCTTATTTACAATGGCTTCCAAGTGAAGTGCATGGTTATGAGATGGTTGTGTGGGAAAATCTTGGTCAGAGAATGTAATGAGATTAGGTTCTATGATATTTCTGACCATAGCTTGGAATTGTACCGCATCGAGATCTGCGGGGACAGTTGATGAGGCTAATGCTTCCTCAAGGATCTTTTTATGAGCTGATGATATTTTTAACAACTCCATGATGGAGATGTGTGCTAGTGTTCTCTTAAGTTGGTCTACAAAATTGTAACCATGCAGAACAAATCTAGATGAAGAAACTCTATTTGGTTGGGATGATCCTGCAATGGTGACTTTGCCGCCTCTTGTGGTGACTCCACAATCTTCAGCATGGGCGCCCTTGATGGTGATGACCATGCAGTCTTTATTTAGGGAGGCAATGACTAATTCATAAATATGATTTACACTGCCCTTCCCTTTATCATTTTTATTCCCTTTGTTGCCATGATTTGGCATCGGATTCGTGCATATCTTAAGGTCCTAATTTCCCGTAGGTTGTTCCACATTTATGATTCTCTTATCAATGAGATCTTGGATGATGTTTTTGAGTCTCATGCAACTATTTGTGGTGTGGCCTTTGATTTTATGAAATTCACAAAGTTGATTCTCGTTGTACCAAGGAGGTTTGACATCGGGTTCTTGGTAATTCTCAAATGTAGGAGGTTGGATGAGTTTTTCATCTATCAAATTTTTCATGATGTCCTCAAGTGGTTCCCCCAAAGTAGTGTATTTTCGTTTGGGATAAGTTTTGTGTTGAGGCGGTCCTCTTTGGTCATTGAGATTATTGATGGTTGGATTGTTGTTTGGATGGTATGTCATGTAATGATTGTTTTGTTGTTGTGTTTGAGTTTGTGGTGTGGGTGTACTTTGGCGTGGACCACTAATGACCACCTTGGAGTCAACGATGCCATCACTAGTGATGTTTTTGTTCCTTTCCCATGTACGAGGTTTATCATTTTAATTTGATGGTGGGCAGTTAATTTTCTATTCGTGATATGATGTCGATTCACCGAGTTGAGTCACAAGGGCTCTTTCAATGCTAAGCGCTTTGGGGATCAATTGATCATATGTGGTGATACCCTGAACCTTGAGATGGAATGCCAAGTGTCCTTCAAGGTTTCCTATGATGGTGCAAACTTTTTGTTCTTTTGGCATGGTCCACTTGCTCTGGTTGGCCTTGGATCGCCATCATTGTAGGAATGAGGTGAATGACTCACTCTTTCATTGTTTTAGAGCGTAGAGTTCTTCGAGCCTAACATCCATTGCAATGTTGAATGCATAATTTTTAATGAATGCGTCTCTAATTTCTTGGAATGTTCTAATACCTAAAGGTAAATGAGAGAACGATTCTATAGTAGGGCCTACCAAGCTCCTAGGGAATAGTCGCATCAGCTAAGTGTCGTCATATGCGACCTCCATGCAATGAACCTAGAATTCCCTTATGTGATCTTCATGGTTTCCCATCCCTTGATATTTGTCAAATTTGGGGATTTCAAATCCCTTAGGGAATGGTTTCATCTCTTGGCTCCTATCAAATGGATAGGGACACAAGTTGCTTGGTGTTTTCGTTGTTCGCCTAGATTGCATATCGAGCACTTGTTGCGAAAGAAACCTGATTTGTGATGTTACATCATTTTGTGGATCACGAGGTGGGATGAAAGTGTTTTGGGATGTTTGAATCGTGGGTTGGATGGGTGGGTTGGTTGGCGTGTTGTTTAATGGTATTTGTATGTTGTGTCGAGCGAGGTAGGCTTCCACCTCCTTTTGTATGAACAATGCTTGTTGTTGATCTTGTTTTCATTGTGCTAATATTTTTTCTTGTTCTTGTGCTTGTTGTTGTTCCAAAAACGCTTGTTGTTGTGCTTGTTGTTGTTCCAACAATCCTTGTTTTTGGGCTGCCAATTGTGCTGCTTCTTGTTGTCCATGATATTGCTTTAATGCTTGTTGATATGCTTGCAACTGCATTTCTTGTCTTTGTGTACAAATTTGTGCTTGATATTGAGCTTGTTGTGCCTGATATTAAGCTTGTGCTTGAGCTTGCACTTGTGCGGCTTGTGCTTGTGCTCCTTGTTATTGTAGTAAGGTTTGTGCAACTTTTTGTGCTTGCAATGCTTGAGCGGCTTGGGCAACTTTTTGTTGTTGTTTTTGTAATAATGCTTGGGCTTGTTGTACTTGTAATGTGGCTTGTGCTATTTTGGCTGCTTGTGCAGCTTGAGTAGCTTGCTAAGTAGCTAGTTGTTCGGATTTTTGTTTTTGAACTTGTTGGTATTCTCTTTGAAAAGAAACTTGTAATGCTGCATCGGTTTGGCTTGATGTTGTGGAAGTTGGTGGTGGTGGGGGTGAAGGTGGATTTGGAATGGTATTCGTGAGTGTGGTATTGGTGTTTTGCGTGATGGATGGTGTTGTTGATGTAGTTGGTCCTTGAGAGACCATGTTTTGTGACATTAAAGGGGTGTTTGATGTTTCAATTGTTTTTGTATTTGTCATTTGTTGTTGTGATATTAACGAAAATTTTTGAGCATTTGGTAAAATGTTTTGGTTGATATTTGGGATGGTGGTTTGATTGTTATTTGGTAGAGGGGGAAGCCCTAAATTGAGGAGTGGTGTGGATGATGATGGTAATGGTGAAAGCAGTGGGAATGTGAGGGGTTCCAATTCTTGTGAAAATGTTGTTGTGTCAAAGATGCCCCCTGGTCTGAACGTGTCTCCTTCCTCTTGTGAAATTGCAAGGAGAGGATTTTGAGGTGTTGTGAGAGAAAAAGGATGATGATGGATCACGATGGAAAGTGAGAGGAACATTCTTTTGTAGTGGGTTTTCAAGTATATTTTGTTCCAATGTGTTATTTGCATCCAAGTTTTGATTATTAACAAGGGGATGTGCTTGAAGAGCTTGGATAAGTGTATTTCCCTTATTAACATTGGGTTGGGTTGGAGCCATAGATGTCATGTTTTGCAAAATGTTTTGCGCGATGCTTTGGGATGGAGGTGTAGATGAGATGGGAATGGTCGATGAGATTGGAGGAAATGATGTCTCCACTATGGTACTCACGTCAAAATCCGAAGGTAGTTTGGCCCCTTGTTTTGCTAGTTCAAGCATGTATAACGAAGGGTTGAGCCTTATCATGATGTTGATGATTTTATGGTTTTCAGGATTTTGTAGCATTTCGGTCATTTCGTCATGAGTCATTCCAAAAGTAAGATCTTCTCCTTGGTTTTCCTCTTGCGGATTTTGTGATGATATGGAAAGGTTAATAGTGACTGTTCCAGACCCAATAAGATTCATTTCCAGAGTAGTTTGACTTAAATCACTTGAAGCAGGTATTTCTTTGTTGGTTTCCATGCTCTTCTTGTATTGAGATCTAGTTTGAACCATAAAACAAGGATCAATTTTCAAGAATGGGAGATGAATCTCTTGACTCCTTTGGATTAATCTTTATTTTATGCACCAAAATAGAATTTTTTTAGGATGCTTTGAGGATCAAAGGTGATGATATAATAATGATGTTAGGTATGGATGATACGAATGTTTTTGTCTTTTGATAAATCTTGAATGAGACACTAGGCTTTTAGGACTTGCAGATTTTGATTTTGATTTGTTTTTGGATTTGGGATTTTGTCCTTGAGTTTGATTTGAATTTGGATTTTGAGCAAATAGATCCTAAGATTTTTGGATTATTACCTAAGGATGAATTTTCTCAAATGATGATAATTTGAGTATGTGTGAGGAGAAGGATGCATCTACCCACACCTATCCAAACAAGATGATAGTTTCACTAAGCATATGATGAAGGATTCATCTACATACACTAAGCTAAACGAGATGGTTTTGATAACTCTTGTCTAAGCATATGCAAAAGGATGCATCTACACATACCTAGCCAAAGGTGATTTTGATAATGTTTTCAAGGATTTTGTCTCAAATATTTTGATGATTTTGATTTTGCCAAAAAGCCTAGTATTAGGGATGATTTCAAGATTCTCCAAAAGGTGATTGTGAGATGATGTTTGTTTTGATGTTTTGAAGGATGGATGAAAAGGATTTTGACTTGATTTGATCCTAAGATGAACCTAAAAAGACACTTTGTTTTCCTAGACCTAGGTATTGAAGAACAAGCTTTTCTCTAAACAAGATGTTCAAACTCTCTGAAAAGATTTGGGTTTTGGTAGTAATAGAATGAATACAAACTAGGATTATTTCTTGAATCCTTCTTGTAAAAGTTGAAAAGCAGTCTTTTTTTGACTTCGTATAGCATAGAGAGACATTCTTGATAGGCTATCAGACTAAGGGCTTTCACCTTTGGTTTCTTGATCTTGATTTTACGTGAAATCATTGGAGACACATGTGTGGGGTCCAATTGTTTTTATCCTTTTCTTAATGAATTATTTTTACCACAAACACACTCTTGATTAGATTTCAAACTGAATGTCCAATGTCTCAACTTCATCTCATTTTACAAGGTATATTATGTGAAACTTTGATGAACTTAAGGCAAGGGTTACCTATTGTTTAACTTTAGTAGGAAAATTGAGATGTAAATTCAAATGCTTAGAAACCTCTAAGGATGTAATCCCAAGGGCAAGCAATAACACAAGAATTTGGTCAATGATATTTTCCTCCTAAAGGGTTTGAAATTTTGAGAATCATGTTGAATGTTTGTTTGCAAATGTTTTTGAATAAAGCACTATGTTTTCAAACCAAGAACAAGTACAAACCCTATGGATGTGTAAGACAATATTTGTTGAATCCCGACTTGGACAAGTCTAGGTTCGCTTATCTTTAGCGAATGATTAGATGCTTGACCCCACTGGCTCCCCTCCACGACACTCACTTATACGGGGCAGCCAAGCATCAACACCCATGAAACTCCCATGGCATGTTTTCAATTTCTACTAAACACTGTAAAAGTGTGGGGTGGCTTCAGAACAACCATTCTTGCACCAACAAATAGATTAAGGATTTTGGAAAATTCTAGCACATAGGTTCTAGTAAGGACTTTCTATTCCTAGGAGTTGATCCATACAACAAGAGTCCCCTTTCGGATCCATCTTGTTGGAATCTACCGCGTGATATTGGCATTTCTTCCAATATCCACATTTATATCCCGACTAGAAATACTCTTCGCTTTAGAGTGTTATCGGTTGAGTTGTTCCCTTGGGTGAGTACTTTTTCCCCAAGGCAGGCCCTCTAGGATAAACAAAAGCAAGTAAAGACAAAATGCGTAACTCGATCAATCTTTGACGGCACAAAGAAATAGAATATACACGAAAATGGCCCCACTCACACTCGCACAAGATATTGTTCAATTTTAAACCCAAATCGAATTGTGTATGGGAAATTATTTACGCAACTTAATGTCACCAAAAGCCTTTTGATTCTCAAGATCACCATGAGGCACGAGAGAAGTGCATACGTCTTTTGATGATATTACTTTGTGTAAATAATTACAAAACAATAAAGGAATACATTCATTTTATCCTTGAAAGCAATGATTTGATTCGTTCTTTAGAGCACCAAATGAAGTGTGAGAAATTGACTTGTTCAATTTGTTAATCCCAAACAAAATCTAGTAAGTTGTGATCTTAAAGTTTGTTTTAGCCTTTGCAAAAAACCAAAGTGTTCTTTTTAAACCCAAACGAAAATTAGTGTCCTAAAATGAAAGATAACAATTTCGTGAAGAAGTGTTAAACAAACACTTAAAGTGTTTAAAAACACTTTGATTTTTCAAAATATCCTCCTCACTCCTCCTCCTTTCATTTCCCTTCGTTAGCCTCCTTTATTAGTCTTTGTACCTATAATCACCAAAAATAGGAGTTATGCATGCCTTGTAAAAATGAAAAAAAATATGAGCAAGGTATGCATAGTTTTGTTTTAAATGAAGAAAATAAAAGAAAATTGATAAGGCACATGAGTTCTCTATGGTGAATAAATGTCAATACATTTCCCCATTTTCATAAAAGAAAATTGGATTTCAAGACTTTATACAAGCCATAAAAAGAGTTTTATGTCACAGCAAAAACATATCTTCTTTTTCCCCGCTAAGTGATTCATGTTGAAACATTTTTTACTACTTGACAAGTGCTATCTATATATATATATAAAAGTATAAGAAGATATTAAGGTAGATTCTATTCTATTTCACAAGATTGGTAAAGCGCAATAGTAAGTATTGATAACAAACTAAATAGCTGTTCAAGGCAAACATTGATAGTGAAATCATTTCAAAAATGTGCTCAAGTTGTGCCATACACCTACCTCAAATGTACCACCTATAAGAATTGATTTTAAAGGTAAGTCACGTCCATGCTTCATCAATGGATATCAGAAGTAGGTAAGAAGTTTATTAAAAAGAGAAGAAACCGGATATGATATACCTGACCCAGACCAACCGCTAGGGACACAACAATAATTGTAATAGCCCAAATCTTGCTCGCAACTCATGTTCTCTTTGATTCTGTATTAATGACTAAATCTTGCCTTTTTATTGTTCTCATACGCTAACCATCCCCATGAAAATATCTGCCTCTAATTTCTCATAGCAAGTTGCCTCATAGGAATTGACTTTGTAGGTAACAAAAAATGAGTTTCCTCACCACTTTAAGGCTTTCAAACAAAGGCAGTTGGTAGATTTAAAGAGAGGTGCTAAAAGTCATTTCAAAAAAGCTTCCAAAGAAATTGCGAATGGCAAGTGTGAAGCTGAATTCTGAATCTTTGTCAGCATAGGCTTATAAATAAAAAAAATGTAGCTCCTTTGACAAGAGGTCCTAATCAGAGATTACCTTACAGAATGCATTGATTGCAGGATTGGCGTGCAGATTGATTTGAATACGCTTTTAGAAACTTTCAACCAACTGTAAGCTACAAATGTGAAGTCAAATTCCACAACCTTTGGAACAACTTCCTCCCATCACAAGTTACTCACTCTTTCAAAAGATTGGATTCATTGAAAAGGCATCAAGACTCCAATACATTCACATTAAATTATAGTCAATAAATGATATATGGACATGATGACAAAAATAGGGTGTGTGATCGTGTTAAAGATATGCATAAAGTGGATTTGCTGAATAGGCTTTAGAAACTTATAAGAAAATGCAACTATCAGGCGTAAAGCTGTATTCCACAACCTATGTTATCATCCTTCCAACCCGCACCCAAAATGGAGGCATAGAGAAGGGGCGTGAACTATTTTGACAGATTTCTAGAGCCGAATTCCACAATCTCCTCAAGCATGTTTTCTGATTTCATGATAATGACATGAAGTGATTCTTATAGACGAACTTGATAGCTTCTTGAATTGACTTTGGTTAGCATCCTCACAGCATGTTGATGATCCTTAGCAACCAAGGCCTAGTGAAATAGATCTAGAATCCAAAACCTGCAAGGCCTGATCTAGTTGATATGGATGAAGATGAAAAGGAAATGTTATCTGAAGCACAAGCTCACTTAGCCCACACTCGAGGTAAGAAAGAAAAGACAAAAGCACACAAAATGAAAACTATGAAATGTGGCGGCTACATTTCCTTACATTCCCCATAGCTATTGCACTAAAGTCCTTATTCTCAACATGGCAATGCTTAATAATTGGTGGCACTACCTTGTATGATTTGCATTCTTAAAGGATCCAATATCTTTATGTTGCATTGGCACTAACAGAGGATGCATATTTTTCTAAAATTGTGACTCCATCATAATGAATATAACTTTTGAAGCGAACTTAGAAAATTTGCAGTGCATACAAGTTATGCATTTTCCAGAGTAATAACCCAAGTAATCTAAAGAAAATATACTTCCCTTAGCTGTGAAGTGTGCTTGATTGTGCCTGTGATGAAAGCAATGTTGATTATCAGTAGATCTACCCTGGTGCATCCCTTTGAAAGTATGTCAGAAATATTTAGTCAATTAGATTGACCCCCTTTTCCTATCTTAGTCACAACCAAATATTTTTTTTTTGTTTTCATAGTAAACCACTATAGATTGATAGGATTTAATATTTAATAGTAAACCATTAATATTTAAATGCAATCACAGTAATGCGCATCTTCCCTCTTATGTTTGTATCGAAGGTGATATAGACAAATAGATTTAACAACTTTGAACTTTGACAGGGAGAAACCATAAAAAGTGGAATGAAAGAGGGGTGGTTATCGAGGAGATGTTGTGCTAAGTATTTGTAAGAGGGGACCAATCTCAGACAGAAACCATACCTGCCCTCTTGAACTTTCTATAAATGAAAACAACGCAGGAAAACATATTTAATCAACAATCCTATCTTGATTTTCTAGAGAGGATTGTTAGATTTATGGATAATGTGCATCTGTAGATAACTAATGATATTTACACAATATAGACAATCAGATTTATAAGAAACTTTGAAGGAATAAGAATTCTAAAAGTAAAATTCTCTAAACTCCATATGAAAAGTAAGTAAATGTGTAAACCAGAAAAGAAAATTAGAAATGAAATGCATTAGTTTTGCCCTCCTTCTAGCGCCAGAATGAAGCATCCATTAAAATTTGCAAACACTAAACTTCATGGAGGGGTTAGTATTTCACAAATCTATCTAAATGCTCCTATGAAATACCTTGTAAATGCTTCCAAATGCAACAAATGACAAGAGAAAACTAAAAGCATTATGAAAACAACAAGTTACCTATTCCATAGTGGATTGGTGTCAAATGTGCAATTGACCCTTTCCCAATCCTTGATCAAAAACTAAAATGGTGAGATGCAATGGAGATGAAGAGAAAAATTGGTTCTCAAACCAAGAGAGCAACTTTGCATATAAAATGTGGATGCCTTTGATGAAGAATGAGGTCCTTATTTATAGATTTTTTTGGTGAGAGATTGGCCAAATTGGTGAATGTGGGACTAAAGATCCACCAATCAGAAGAGGCCACTTGTCAAGTGGTGATAGGCTATGGGTTGTGCAAGATTTGGGAAATGTGCCCATGAGAGGGAGTTTCAAATTTGAATTTGAGAGACAAGATGAGTGGGGGACAAGAAAAATAAGAAATAAATGCAATGCTGGAGGAACAAATAAACTTGTCATATTTTTCAAACTTGAGGGGATATTCCCCATAAATGCCATGTTGAGTGAAAATGATGATTTTAATAAATCAATAAATTGATTTATTTGTGCAAGTGGCAAAATCTAGAGAATGCAAGGGGTTAGGATTAGCATTTAATCATGGATTAAATTAATTAAGCTGATATTAAATTATTGTGACATTCAACTTAGACTTTTGGGTTTGTTTAAATTAAATGAGAAGAAATTGATCATTAGAGATTTAATTAAATGGATATCTTTAGAAGATTAATTGATTTATTCAATAACCTTTAGGAGATAGATTAAATAAAATTGATTTATTTAATTGATGAGTGAATGTGATGCATAATTTCTATTTGACATGTCTACAACACTATCAGAGGAAGTGACCACATTGGAATAGGTATGTTTCATGTTTGTGTAATCCTTAGCTTTTCCAGTATTGTTTCATTTGTTATGATCTGGCATGGGGTTCTTTTATATCTTAAGATCTTGGTTTCCAGATGGCACCCCAAATGATATGTCTCCATTCTTGATAAGATCTTTGATAAAAAAAATTGAGCCTCACGTAGTTCGATGTTTTCTGTCCCTTGATTTTGTGAAACTCACAAAGATCTTTTTCATTGTACTAGGGTGGTTTATCTTGTAGTTCTTGGTAGTTTTTGAAATTTGGAAGTATTTTCAATTTTGACTCTACCAATTTCTTCATGATGGTTTCAATTGGTTCTGACAATTGTGTGTATTTGTGTTTCAGATAGTTGTTCTTGTTGGGAGTTTGATGTTGTGATTCAATGTTGTTGATTTGATTATTTTGTTATGGTGTTGTTTGTTGAATAGTTGATTGAATGTTAGATACTTGATTTTTGTTCAAACTAGGATCACTTAGGACTATATTAACATCTACCATGCCATCGTTTGTCACATTCTTGTTCTTAGCCTAGACACAAGGCTTGTTCTTTGAACTGGTTGATAGGTGATTGTATTTGTAGGCTTGAGTATTTCCCTGTGAGATTAGAGCTCCTTCAATGTTAAGGGCTCTAGGGACAAGTTCTTCATAAGAGGTAATGCATTACATCTTTAAGTGGAATGATAGATCTAGATCTAAATTTGTGATGATGATCCCTAATTTTTGTTGATCGAGAATTGGCCACTTGCTCTTACTAGCCCTTTGCCTCCATCATTGCAAGAAATTGGTGAAATATTCTTCTTGTTTTTTTTTAGAGTGTACAACTATTCTAGGCTCATGTCCATGTCAAGATTAAAGGATAAGTGATCTATGAATCTATCAATAATTTCTTATAATTTTTTGATTCTTGCAGGTAACTGATAAAACTAGTCGATGGATGGACTTGTCAAGCTTCATGGAAAGAGGCACATAAAATAAGACTTATTGTATGAAAACTCCATACATATGATGTTAAAGTCTTTGACATGGTCCACAGGACTTCCTCTCCCTTTGTATTTACCAAATTTTTGGACTTCAAAACTAGGAGGGAGTGCTACCATTGTGATGTTTCAATTGAATGGATATGGGAATAGGTTATATGTGTATGGGGCTTCTTCATTTTTCCCATTTGGATATCCTACATCTTTTGTGTTAACACCTTAATTTGTAACTCTACATCATCTTGTGAGTTTGGTAGAGGAACATATGTGGCATATTGTGGGATGGAAGATGGATTGTAAGTGGTATTTTCATATGATGGGGTGTTGTATGGTGAGTATGGTGGTGTAGGATCTAGTGTGAGGGAAATGGTGGTTTAGGTGTATATGATCCTAATGTGTTTTTATTGATGATTTTCTATTGAGGGTTATTGTAGGAACTTGGTTGTTGTTGTTGTTGGGCCACAAGGGCTGCGTGTTGTGCTTGTTGTTGTTGTTTTGCTACCAGGGCTTGTTATTGGGCTTGTTGTTGTTGTGCTGCTAAGGCTACTTGTTTTTGTTGTTTCTATTGTTGTGTTGCTAAGGCTATTTGTTTTTGTTGTTGTTGTTGTGCTGCTAAGGCTGCTTGTTGTTGTTACTATTGTTGTTGGGCTACTAAGGCTACTTACTATTGTTGTTGTTGCTGTGCTACTAAGTCTACTTGTTATTGTTATTGTTGTTGTGTTGCTAAGGCTGCTTCTTATTGTTGTTTTTGTTGGACAACTTGTTGATAATCCCATTGTGCTCACTATAAAGTGAAGGAATGTGCTTGCAATGTAGGATTAGTTTGTTATTGGGACATCTATGACATGTTTTGGATGTTGATGTTTTGCATGGGTGGTGGGTTGTCGATGAAAGGTTGGGAGTTCCCTTGGTTTAACATTCCTTACAAGATGGTGATAGAGGAATGTGATTTTGAGGTCTCATTTGATTTTGCATGATGAAAGGGACCAAGGGGAAAGATGATGATGGCAACATTTGGTATTGCGATGGTACATGTTAGGACCTTGAGTTCATTGATTGAAAGTATTCCCTTGACTAATGTTTTAGGGATTTCCTTGTGTTTGGGATGTGGTTAAGGTATTGCCTTGGTTGATGGGGTTTGTGACCAAGGGGTTATTTTGATTTGGGTTGGTGATGGATGGGATAGATGTGTTTTGGTCAACCAATGGGAAGGATGAACTCATTGGGGGATTTGATGAGGATCTCCCATATTGCATTGGAGGTTGATTTTATGTAAGGGGATTAACATTCCATTTCGGGTCTATTTGAGACACTTGGTCCACACTTTCTTGCATGATTTTGGGAACACTTGTGGTAGAGGTGAATGAAGAGGTGTACCCTCGATATGTTGAATTCATTCTGGATTCATGAAGTGTAAGTAGTTTATGTTGATGTTGGGGATGTTTGGAAATGTAGGAGCACTAAAGGTAGGTGTCCAAGTGGTGGTTTGGGATGGATCAAAATTTAGGGTACCCACAAGTGTGTTTCTTTCCAATGGAAGAGTATTTCCAAAGTGCTTAGCAAGACTAACTGCAATACTAGGAGTTGATGTTTGACTTATCCCTAGTGATGGAGTTGTTTGAATAGTGGACAAAGTCAAGCCTTTTATTAAGGGTTGTGGAACAAAAGATGGGGAAAAGTTGGAGCTATGTTCTTTATGGCTTGATGTTCTTTCTTGTACTCCATGATTTATTCCTTAGTAAGCCCAAATGGGTTGTTCGTAACATCTTCTATCTCATATAGTCTTGATGGGGATAATGGTTGTTGTGATGGGGTAACTTGACTTAGACTTGGATCAAATTGTTGAGGATTGGGATAACTTGAGGTGAATATGACTTTTTTTTTCTCCATGATACTCTTGTGTTGTGGTCTTGTCTTTACTATAAATTTTGGGTCACCTATGGGAGGTTTATGTTGAGATTTGTAATGTTTAAACTCTCTAGTTGACTCAAATCTAGGTAAAAGGGATGTTCTAAGTCTCTTTGGAGCAATGATGATAATGAGAGATGAAAAGGTGAATGATGTGGGGAGTGATCTTTGCAAAAAATTTGGGACAACACTTTTGACTTAAGGTTTGATGTTTGATGTTTGGATAAAGGATGTTAATGAACTTGTGAATCTTTAGGGTAGACTTGTGACCTTCCGAAAAAACAAGTTCAAATCTGATAACCAACTTAACCAAGTGCATGGAAAAGGATTCATTTCACATATAAAGTAGCTAAGTAAGGGTTTGGGGTTGATTGATGTCTAAGTCAAAAGGTGTTGGTGCATTCAAATTTTTTGCATAGTTTGGTGAAGTGAAGGATGAACTTTGATGAAGGGTTGGATGAAATGTTTGACCCAATGTTGACCTAGAGTGAACCTTTCATTTTACAAGAACAAGGTAGTGAGAAACATGTTAGACCTCTAAAGTGTTCAAACCCTACAGACTCAATATTGAAGGAGAAGTTTTTGTGAAATGTGTAGATCTAGTTCATTCATGAAATAGTGTAGAAATTGTATCCCTATTGGTCTATCTTGATTGTGGTGATTCCTTAAGATAAGTCTCCAAATATACTTTTCACTATGATTTCTAAGTTTGAAATTGTGGCATGTAGACCTTCTCTTGGGGATTTTTAGTTTGCAAGAAATCATCTAGAGTAGTGCAAGACCAATGTTGACTAAAATGAGGGGTTCATATTAGACATAGATTTCAGGATCATTCATTAAAACACGTCTATAAAATTTCCTTACCAAAATGTTCTTGTTGTAGTAAAGAGCCACAAGGTGTCTTTTGAAAGATTTTGGACTATGATGCCTAATTTTGAAGTGATGACATGTAGATCTTCTCTTGGGGATCTTGATTTTGTGAGATCATTTAGAAAATCATAGGATTATGAAAAAGAAGATATTTATTGCCATGCAGGAGGTGGTAATACAGGTCTTCTGGCCACAATATTGACTTGTTCTTCTTGTCCATCTAAGATGTATGATGTGTTTCTCCACTAGATGGGTGTTTTCTTTGTTTCAAAAGTGAAGCTTCTCAAACTACTAATTATATCCATTTGTTCTCGTTCAATTAGTTCAAATTTTGGTTAAATTATAACAGGCGTAAGGTTTGGATGTTCAATTGGAGTGATCAAATGCTAAATGGTCATGTGGGGTTCAATTTTTCAATTTATCTTTCTTAAATGAGTTTATTTTTACCACAAACACTTTGTCTTGCTTAAGTTCAAACTAAATGTCTATGTCAAAAAATTCATAAATTTCACAAAGTCCATTTTGTGAAAAGGAGGAAGCTTAGGACATAGTTACCTAGATTAATTTTGGAAAGTGTGGATAGAGATGTAAACCAAAATATTTAGAAGTATCTAAGAATAAATCCTTAGGAAAAGAATCAATATCAAGGTTTTTTTAAAGGGTAGCCATACTTAGACCAAAGGGCATGAAATTTTGAAAAGACTTGTTGATGTTTTTTTGTAATTGTTTTTGAACCAAGCAAGTGTTAAACTGACTCTCAAGCATAATTTACAATCCTAGATAGAGTGGGTACATATTTCTTAGTAGGATTACCATCATTGAAAGAGATGATTAATCTATGAAGATGAAATGGAAAAATACGCCATGTCAAGGAAATGTATTGTCTTGGCATGCCAAGAAAAGAGTCCCTTGCTCACTTTATTGCCTCAATAAAAAATGAGACATGGTAAGTAAATTCTTGGAGTAGTGCTACTCCAATGTACTACCTCAAAATATGTTTCAGATTTGGAATTGGTTAGCCACTACAAACAAGGATTTTAATGACCATATTCGAGATAAATTGGTGACATACACGTGATAATTCACTTAATTAAGAGGCCTCCCATCCCTTAAAAATATCTAAGGGTTTTAATGCATCACAAGGATAATAAATAAGACATTTTTTGGTATGGGACAACCACAACTAGTCAGTTAATGAATTTAGTCATAACTAATTATTTATATAGTGGACCAAAACAAAAGCACTATTTGGGTTGTTCCTTCTCACAAGTTGGGAGGTAGGCCCTCTAAAGGTAACACATGTTTGAAGTGTAAAATGATTTTTGTCACCCAAGATTTCCAATATGCATAAGGGGAGAGGATAATTTCTTCCAAGAAGAAAAAGGTATACTTGTGTGTTTCTCTTCACCCAAGGTTGCACAAAGTGAAAGGGGATTGGATATGCACAATAAGCATACTCAAAGAATTTAGACACATGTTCAATTTAATCCATCATAGCAAAATGAGGTTGTTTTCAGCACCAATTTGAAGTGTGGAAGTTGTGTTGTTCAATTTTAAACCAACAAGCATAATGATGTGATGGTTTAGTTTTAACCAATTTCAATGTTCATTTTAAAGCCCAAAAAGAAATCTAGTTTGGTCCTAAGACATGAAATAAAAGCATCATAAATGGCCTATAATTATCCCATAATTGTCGAAACACTAGTTACAATTATAAAATGAAATGATGATATGCTCCCTCACTTCAAATTTTGTTATCCAAACCTGCTAAACCAAGTAGCCTAAAAAAACAAAAGCTAGAAGTCAGTTACATGTTAAAGAGAAAATAACAGAAAAAAATTAAAGAACATTGCTAAAATTCAGTCACTATTTTTGCTTACTAGTAAAAAGTGTCATTCTTTGCAAAGGCATCACTATAATTCAAAATAGCATCACTCTGGTGAAAAATGTGTCACTCTGCAGTGAAACAAAGACAATGATAGCATCGCTATTTGGGGTGGTGTTGTTGTTTGCAAATATTCAATGCCAACAAAAAGTATTAGCATCATATTTTTTAATAAGTATTAGTTATTTAATAAATCATTGTTGTATCTACATAAAAGGGTGTCGCTATATGGTGACGTGTGACAAAGGTGTCACTGTAGCCTCCAAAAGCATCGTCGTATCTTCAAAACTAGAAAAATAGAGTTCGAGAGAAAAAAAAATTAAATTTGATTGGTACATCCCTCTTTCTAATGCCATAATGTGACCGATGAATGTAGTATGGGCCAACTACACTTGATCCATTAGGATTTGAAGAATAATTATGCTGCTAAACATTAGTCCCAATAGAGATCATTCAATGCAAAACTAAACTAAGCATCCATTAAAACTAACATATTAAAATATGAAAGCTTCAAACAAAATACCTATTTTAATCCATTGAAACATATCCTATTGGGGGAGTGGTTTTTCATTGATGTGGAATGTTGCCCCTTTCCTGATCCCATGGATAAATGAGCTTGTTTTAATCAACTCTATTGAAAAGAATCGATGGAACTGATGATAGATGTGTATGAAAATATGATTTAAAACTAAATTAACATGATATAAGCTATTTTAACATGATCTATTGCTAAGATGATCAAGATGGGTGTATTCAAAGATAATCTAAATGGAGTTTATGATCAAAATATCAAAACCCTAATTACCAAATAAGATAAGTGGATGCATCTATGTTACCATGTGGAAGCTAAGCAAATATGATGCAATAAATTAGCCTAAGATGCTTTCTAAAACATGAAATATGAGTGCAAGATGCAAGTGATTTTACCAGCGTAATTTTTCTCTTAATAGATGGATCCATTTGTCTCCAAATAGTGATCTATTTATAGGAGGACAAATGAGAAATGAAGGGCTAAGATTGAAAAAGTTAATCAATGGTCAATATGGAAAGAGGATGGAGGCATGGATCATGGATTCCCATAAAGGGTTAAGAATGTAAGATGATATTTAATCACTTGGGATTACAGTCATCCAAACAAACACACTTTCAAAAATTGCACAAGAAGTCATGTTGAAATTTTGTAATGAAAAAGAAATAATTCCTTTTTCAAATGAGTGAAGAAAGAGAATATTCTCATGGGTGAGGAACATTATATATTTAGTTAATTAAAACCAAATTTAATTATGCAAAGGAATTCATCTTTTGGAGGAATGTGCAAAAGAGGAGTATTCCCTTGCAAGTGAGAGGATTATATTTAATTAGTAATTTGATAATTAAATAAAATTTCAATTATGAAAATTAGGGGAATTACCCGATATTCATTAAATAGATGATTTAATGAAAAAGAGGAAAATGCTATGATATTTAATTAAATAACTTAGGGTTATTTAATTAAATAAGAAGACTTTAGGGATTAAATTAAATAGTTTGATTTATTCAATTTTATAGGAAGAAATATTAGCATGAAAAGGGATGAATTCACCTAATTAGGTCAATCAGTTTAATAGATGAAAATGATGCAATTAATTAAATAGCTAGGCTAATTTATAATCAATTAAGCGAAAAGAGGATGGGTCATAGGATGAAATGATGTTAGTATATCTTATTTGAGTGCATGATATCATTCAATATATTTTTAAGTGCCTACACATACCAATGATAATCTTCTCAAACTTTCAACATATTTTGTCGAGCAACATATTTTTGAGTACAGATCTATATGATATGATGTCATTGTACAATACAACCAAATATGAATTTGTACAATTGTATCAAAGTGTCAACCTCTCAAAAAAATTCTTGATGCACCCAAACAAAAAATGTCAAAAAATGATGAATTGATAGTCATTCATTAGGTTTTTAGGCCTTCTGGATGCAATGACGAGGTATGTTTTGGCTCAATATGCTCCAAAAAAATATCTACCTCCAAGATCTAGCAACTAAAACCCTCCTTCAATCACTTGTAGATCAATCAAAACATAATGAAAATTGAAAAAATGAAAAAAAAATCTAACTTTCCTTGATGCCCTAGGTTCAACCATGAGGCCCTCGAAACACCCAATCGTACCTAGAAAACATTTCACTCCAAAATTGGTCCCTCAAATTTGGGAAGAATTCTACAACACTGAAGCTCTAATACCATGTAGGAGTTTATAGTGAACACCTCAACACTCCAAGATCACCTGCAAGACAATAATAACTTTCACAAGAGAGAAACAATAGAAATATCATGTTATAATTATGGATCTAAGATTGCTAGGTTGAAGATGACAATGTACATATGATGCATTGCTTATAAAGGAAAGTTGTAAGATAAGATCAGATAACATCATTACATGTGTCTTAATTCTGTACAATATGACAACTACATCAATAAACAATAAATGACTTAAATGGCACAATAATTAAATTCCAAAAGACAAGATAAGATCTAGTGACAACAAACACTAACTAGAAATATTCCCTCCTAGGCCCTAAGTGGACTTAACATGCAAATAGGACCTAGATAGGTAAAACAACTATTTACACCAACAACACCTACTAATTTATTTCCAAAATCATTTTTACAATCTTCATGCATGTATCCCCCCCGCGATAAAATCTTATCACAACTATTGCATTTCAAAAACTATATACTCTTGTGTAAAATATTGGTCAATCAAGTTTATCAAATAATAAATTTGTTATGAACTCCTTAACTTTTGTAGGCAACATATGCATAACAGATTTTTGCATGATTTGGTTAGTATGAAGAGTATGATATACATATTAATCAATTTCATAAAAATAATGAAATATCATATTAATTTTTGAACATGTTATTCATTATTTGTTAATTTTAATATATTAGGAACATATATTTCTCAAGTGACCTTTGATTATATGTTCCTTGTTTTAATTTCATCTATATTTTTATAATTATTTTTTAGTATTTCTTCAAATTTTTGTAGATAAGGAATAATTTATTTTTATTCCACCTTTAAATTCATTATATATTAGAGTACTAGAGGGTAGTTTTGAATTATCATACCAACAAATCCAATCAAACACCTTGTTACATTATTGTTGATGTGTTTTTTATGCACTTTACAACACAGGCAGTGCGTAGGTGCACTACCTCTCTTGAAAGACAATCTTCCACAATTAGATTGCAAAACACTATCCCAAGGTCTCTAATGTCAGGTCTTGATAGTGCTTGGAATATCTCAGTTGTTTGATGTGATTTAATGGAATCACAAGGCAATCTTACGTAGGAATTACAAAGCATGGGAGGTTGGATCTTGAAGTGTTATTGGGATGGAAGAGTTGTTATGCATAGGCTGTAGGTTCAAACAACAGTTTTGGACTCCATTTTTGTCATTGGATTTGGCTTTACAATGTGCAATGAACCTTAACATAGGTTACTCATTAAAAAAAAAGGAAAAGAAGGAAAGGAAGAGGGAAAGTTCCTAAATCTGCAATTAACTGTGAATAGTGACAATGGAGTTCCTACAATGGATGGCCTCTTAAAACAATGTCCCACTTAACCAGAGATCTCACAGTATCATGGAACTTGTGCTATCTTCTAAGGTCTACAATTTTTTTTTCCTTCCTTCACCATGTACATGCATGAATCAAAGATAAATGTTTTGGAGCAGCTTTGAATTCAAGCCCAGGCTAGCTTTACATAGCTATCCACCATCAACAAACAGCAAAAAGTATGGGCTGAGAAGTTATCAACATAGTAGGAGTTTTCATGATCACAAGACAGCATTCCTAAAATCTATTGAAACAAGAAACAACTAACTAGAATAGTAATAAAGTCTAAGTTAAACACCTAACAATGGAGATTGAACCAAGCAACATGTGAGAAACTCAGAAAATGCACCAAGTCAATGTCTTTTCTTTATAAATTTTTGTAGCATGTCTTTACAACAACTCAACTCAACTTTGCAAATGAGAAGAGAGCCCTATTTATAGTTTTCCAAAAGTCAAATGAATGGCCAAGACCAATTCTCATTGTGTGGCCAAGATTCATTACAAAATAGGGTTTCACCTACCCCCAAATACATTGTAATTTAAAATTACATTTTGACCCTTTCCCTGTTTTGTCATCTAGTGACAACACTGTAGCTCTTTTGTCATTTAGCAGATTGTTGTTTTCACTATAGCTGCTCTTCAGGGAATTCTTCATCTTTAGCGGGGCTGTCCTCTTGCCTCGTAGAAGCTATGTATTCTATGAATTTAAGGATGACTGCTTGGAGCTTGTCTATTTCAACGATTTCATATCACAGCACCTAGTAGCTCCATTCTTTCGTGTCTTCCAGCTTCTTCCAATCCTCATCATACTTTGCACTTTGGTCTCTAAATAGCTTCGATTGATCGAAGGCCTGGGTAGCAAAACTCAGGAATTCCACTGTGATCTCACCAGCCATCCCGTCCTTCATCTTCTCCTGGAAGTAGGGCTTTATCTTCTCTGGATCCATTTGTACTGTGGGCATGTCATAGTCCATCATCAATTTGAGATGATGAGCACATTCTGTCCTGATTTCCTTGATCCATTCAATGTCTAGATCCACCTTGCTCATGATTTTCTCTAGCCTTTCCCTCTGGTTGTCAAAGTCCCATTGCCACACATCCATTAGGCAGTGATCATCTTTCTCAAATGCAAGCTCCTTCTCCCACATGGCTTTTGGCATCTGAAGGATAGCTTCGATCCTTGGAAAGGTGGAGTCATAGGTCGCAGGGAAGTCAGTACAGAGCTTCCTACTGCCTTCCAGAGACTGCAACAGGTCTAAGAACTTGTTGGCTATTCGCACAGCTCGGCTAATTCCCATGTTTCTGACGTATAAGACTTATCAGAACTAGTCCTTTGTGGTCTTCTCCAAGTTCTTCCTTCTTTCCATATTATCAATTTTATCTTTGGATAGTAGCTGGGGTGTGGCCGTGGATGTGGTAGGCAGGTCGTCTACTGAAGACCATTGTTGTATGTAATCTGTTAAGGCCGTGACTTGTGCCTTGAGCTCATCTTTCGAGACCTTATCTTGTTTTATCAAATGTACCACCATAGCCACTGACTCCTCAAGGTGCTCAACTTTCTGCTCCCTGGTAGAGGTTCCCAAGTTGATGGTGGAGATATTGTAACTCACCCCAGCCTGGCCAGTTGTAGGCGTTGCTATTTGTGCTGCTCGAGACTCAAAAGCATCCATCGTTACCCTGGATCGGACCTTGGGCTTCTTCTCCTTTTTTGTCGTGGTTTGGGCTCGAGCCAAGATGGCCTCTAACCTCACCCTTGGGTCCTTCAGCACATGGGTTTTTCTTTCAAGCTGCCTCTCTAACCACTCGGGCACAGTAGATTTTCCCTTGGGTGAATCGTGGTCACCTTCGCCCTTCTCGGTCAAGGCCAAGATTTCCACTCCCTTTTCTTTTGGGGATTTTCCTTTCTCCTTGGCAGCATCTTCTTCCTCCTCATCAGAGTCATGTACGAACATGAGATGTTTGATAGGCAGCCTAGTGGATAGTTATTGCATGAGACTCTCTTTTCTTGATGTTTCTTCTTCCTTTCTTTCCCCAGTATACTCAGCCTCGGGGCCTCTAACAACATGGGTTTCAGCCTTAGGTAAATCCTCTTGCTGCTATTTTTCTAGTGGCTGCCCTTCTTCATCACAAGGTGACCCTTCTACCTCTGTCTCGGTGTCTTTCAGCTGTCATGCCATCTCCTCCTCAAGGTCATCGTCAAAGATTTGCATGATTACCTTAGAACCGGAGCTATCTTCCTCATCCCTGCTCTTGGAAGAGCCCGTTCCCTCCTCCTCATAAGCCACCCTGTCAATGGTTCAGTGTTCGTACTCTGGGTGCTCATAGTAATCATCGACCTCCTCCTTAACAGGCTTCGAGGCTTCCCGCTCTTGTTCCTCCTATTCCTCAGAGATCAACATGGTGGCCTCCATAGTCGGTGGCCCTGTCGGTGGTTGTGATGGTTGAATAGTAGCGAGGACTTGCACGAGGGATGCTTGAAGAGTGGGATCCATTAGGATTTGGGAGAGCTCAGGGGGAAGGTTCTGCATGTGTCTTGAGAGAGCCTCGGGCATGGTGGTACTGGGAATAGGTGTTGTTATTGTTGATTGAGGGAGTGACGTGATTGGTGACATGGCAGCGGAGGAAGGCGAAGTAGTCATGGCAGAAGAGGAGTCAGTAATTATTATAGACTCGGTTGGAGGCGAAGGTGAAAGATGGACATAAATGTCCACTGCCGGCGAGGATGCAACGACCATAGCCAGGGAGGTGGGTGGTGCAACAGGAGGGGCAGGGAGAGCCAAGAGAGGTTCCAATTGATTCATATCTTTTGCCTCCTCTTCTTGGGTTGAGGGTTGTTCCGCAGTGCTCTCTACCTGCTTGAGCCTTTTGGGAGGTCAGCCTCTCATTTCTTTCCTTGCGTAGACCTTTGGGTCTGAGGACTATTCTCTTTCAGTCCCCTTTCTCTTCTTGGATCTAGTGAGCGGAGGAGACTTGGAGGTCCCACCAGTAGAAGTGGTGGCAGCGACATCCTTTGTGGCACGTGGCTCACTTTTGAGCCCTTCATAAGTCAAAATTATTCCTTGTTGCTTTAATTGAGCCACCTATCCGTCGATCCACTCTTTAGTGCGAGCCAAGATTGGCTTGGTTATAGTGTCGAGATCATCGAACTCTTGCTCATCCCAGTCAATTGATGGTATCAGAAAATTGGCGACTGCAAGGTACCTTGGGTGCATTATGGTGGTCTCATCTTCCTTGACTTGGTTTGGTATGGGGAAAGACTGCACCTTCCTCAAAACCTGCACAGTCATTCGCATGTAGTACCTTTCCCATACCTCTTTGTCATCCTGGCAATGCCCCCATAAGTCTTCAATGTGTTGCAAATGGGCGTACCCTAGTCCTAATGCCTTCCTGACGTGGCCATGTGGATCTATCCGTGGGTGAGCAGTGTGCAAGTAGAAATGGTAATCCTTTAGCTCTTTCTCGGAGTTACCAGCACACTTGGAAGTTTGCAGCCTGTACATGCCCTGGCCCAAAGTCATGGGATAAGAAATCCCTGCTATGTGTTGGAGCTGCCAGGAAAGCTCCAGAAGGATGATCCAGTCATTGGGGTACCGAGGCAATCTGTTCGGCCTTTCAGTGAAGCCCTGGGCATGGATGTACGTGAACTTTAGATACTGGATAAAGAGGAAGGCATACTATTTCAACAATGCCTTGTCACTGTGGGAGACCCTCCTCTCAAAGTCTCCGGCAATCATTTACTCTGCAGTATTCCCTTTTGAAGTTCCAGTATTGGAACTGCGGGTACCTGTCATATGCTGAGTCTTTGCCCTTGCTCCTTATCAGGTGCCACAAACAACCCGTTGTACTATCTCTGATCCGCTAAGGAATAGACAAGATAGGAAGTCATATAAAATTTAGAGCTCTTCTTTTATGTTGACAAACTACTCATGGAAGCAGTTGCTTATTATGCCCCCTAGTAAAATGAAGTCTTTGTGGTGACGTCCTCGTTTCCATGTAGAATCTACTCAACGAAGTACACCATCCATTCCTGAAAGTAGGCGGCAGTAGGAAGACCCATAACTCGGCTTAGCATCATGACCAGGTTGTGGTAATCTTCGTGGAAATCGTTGCAGAAGAGTTTTTGAGGAACCTTCACAGTGTTGCCAATGTAGATTTATTGACTTCTTACAGCCTGTCATTCTTCTATGGTGGAGACTTCCATCCCCTTAAAAGTGGGGATATGGAAAGTCTTTGTAATTCCCTCAGGCGACATGTCAGCGAGAATGTTTCCCTCTTTATCAATGATCGTCCTTGTGTCTGGTTGATATGCCTCCCGACAAGCCATAACCAGCTTGGGGGCCATGAGGGATGGAGGGAATCCAGCAGCCTTCGCTATTCCACTCTGTCTTATCGATCTTGCATTCTTTGTCATTGGATTGACCCTGACCCTCTACGTGAATTCATCAATATCAACTTGGCCTATGTTGGTGTCAGTGATCTCCTTCCAATCTGTGGTGACTTTTGAGTGGAGAGGCTCACCCTAGAATTGGTATTTCATCTAGTCCTTGTCTTCTTTCCCCCGAGGGGTCCTTCCTGACTTCTTCCCTTTGTCCTTTTCGGTGGATGCCCCTGAAGGTCCTACACCCGATTCCATATATCCTGCAAGCAAAGGTGTAGTCAGCACAATAGATCACAAAAGCATTTATGTTAGCTGAAATCCTAAAGGTAACATCCATTTTAAACAATCCATCAATTAAGCATAACATGATCTTTTATCCCCCCTGATGTTATTGACCTTTTGATTAAGGGCATTTGGATAGTTTGGGCCCGGAGGGCCGGACTTCCTTGGTAGGGATACTGTCTGGAAGGGCGAACATGGCGAAGGGCTCCCGGAGATTCTCTTCGGTTAGATTTTAGTATTTTAAGAGGTTTGCAATGAAGAGGACTAAAATTAAGCACGTGGGTCGAAGTTAGATTTCAGATTTGGGCTCGTTTGGATTGGTTTAGGACAATCCGGAAGTCCTGGGCCGGAGAGCCACCTGGAGATGGAAGTTTGGAAGTGCAGACAGCAAACGAAATTCTGAAGATGGAACTCTGGGACCTAGGGTCTGGCGGGTCAAAGGACGACCGGCAGGTTACAACTTCACTTTCATCGTTCGGGTCTGTGGCACCGGGTAGGCATTCGTCCTTCTTCGTTTGTGATGGTAATCGCTGGATGTAAGTCTGAAAGGCGTAGCCCAGTAGTCAGGGCCTAGTGGGGGAGTTCGTCGCCTTGATTTCATTTTCTAAGTTTGGCGGCGAATGAGAGAGCGGAGCTCGAAGCTCAGGACGGCAGGCAAGGATTTCATTTGGAACGGCAGACTTTGGATGGAATCCCGCACACCGGAGCCCGGTAGGAAAGAGGTTGTTTCTTGTTAATATGTCATCTTAGCGGTGAACGACGGTCTAGAGCTTGGAGGTCTGAAGGACGTCAGGGGAAGGAGTCAGCGAAAGGTTATGCTGAAGTGAGAAGTTACGTCGACAGCTGGGGCCAAGACCAGACCTGGCAAAGGGGGGCGCCGTCTAACATTGTTTTCAGCCCCACAGTGGATGGAGGGCCGAGCCTCAATCCCAGAGGGGTGGTCAAGAATTTCTCATGAAAGGCAGATAAGGAAGCTTGGAAACTCGGCGCCTAGAGCCCGGAGCAGATAAGGAGGTTCCAAGTTCAGCCGGAACTCCAATCGGAGAATGAAGGCCCGGGGCCCAAATGGCGGGGCCCCGCCGGAAACTGGGAGGCAGACATGGTGAAAACCAAGAGGATCCCTGAAGGGTGGGATCCGCAAACTCAAAGGGCACCTGATCAATTTTTAAATGCCCGCAACGAGGAGAGGGGCGGAGACCGGAGCTCAGAGAGGCGGCAAGATTTTGTTGTTTTTATACTGCGGCATCGAGGGTGACTTCCAATTGAGGAAGTCCGTCGGCCCGAGCCCGAGGGAGGAAAACACCGCCTGTAGCAAGGTTCATTATTTTATTACGGATGGCCAAGGTAGGTCCTGAGACTGAAGGGGGTGATCTCCCTGTGCGAAGAATGGCCGCGGCGAGGAAGAGTTCCAGATTCGTGATGAGGACATCACTGAAGGTTTCTCAAGTTTTCAACACATGGGTTTTGTGCACAATGTCATTTTTTATCATCTTCATGCCTTCTTAATGTTTCTTGTTCATTTAAATCCTTAGAAATCACAAAAGAATGCGTAGGAGGGCTAACGGAGGACTTACCTCAAATAAGACATGCGGGGAGATGTGGGATCCACCTACGATCGATAAAGTGATGCTGAGGGCGATGATCATGAGGGTGCTGAAGATGATGGGCTCCTCAATCAAGTTTTCCAATCGCTCTGCAAATGTATCAAATGATAATGATGGGTCGGAGTGGGTCTTTTATACCCCTAATTGCAATTAATGACCCCATTAAATGCAGGTACGGTGGGAGAAAAGTTTGTGAGTTTGAAAGTCGGCGACGATGGTGGGAGATCCGGGGTCTGATGGCTGGGGGGGCGCAAGATGACAGCCGCTTTGAATATTTCGGGTCAGTCAAAATGGTGGTGACGGAGAGCAGGTCGGGGCCCAGAGGGTACAGTTCCGCCAAAGATTTGCCATCGCGGATGGCGGAACCATCGTGAAATTTTGGACTTGGAATTTTGGATGATCAAGCCCAGAGCACTCAAAGGCAGCTAGGATTTCCCGCAAACATCGGGCAGCAAAAAAGGTGGCGGGGAGCAAAAGGTGGGACGCCGCAAGCAGTTTGCCATAGAGGGTGGCGAAGCACTCATGGAACCCCGGAAGAGGAACTCTGGGGTTTGGGGTCCAGAGGGCTGAATAGTCGTCAAAATTTCCACTGATTTCTAACAAGCAGCAAACGGTGTCCCAGACCCCGAGGTCTGGGAAGACGCGAAGCGAACGCTGTCGGGACGGTAGATTCAGTGGGGAAACCCAAAAATAGAAGCCTAAACGCTTGGGCCCGGAAGGGCCCGGGGCCGTTGGCAGGGTCAAACTGCTAGACGGGCTCTGTGCGGTGCCAAAATGCAGCAAAATTAAAAGGGGAAGGCATGGTCAACTTACGGCGGGACCTTAAAGCAACATTGACCATCCGAGACGCCAAAAAGGGAGGCACGCAAAATGAGGCGGCGACAAAAAAAATGACCTGACAAGGCGAAAGGAAATAGGGTCCCCGTTCCGAACGGGGCGTGTGTGTTCAAGGCACAACAATTATTTAATTTCATATCATGCCTTAGGATTTTATTGTCAAAATTCCAACATATTGGAAGTACACCTCATCACTATTTAAATATTCTCATTATTTATCTTCTTTAACTTTTTACATTTACATTTAAAATTTGACCTGGTTTAGATAACAAATCTTTTATTATTGATTTATTAAAATTACAGAAGATGTTATTTGTTATCATGTTGTATTATAATATTTGGAGTGAGAAGGCGGGTGCATAGAATGAACAAAATCTATAAAATTATGAGAAAATTATTCATTAGTGGTTCTTTTTGCTTCTCGTGAATATGCCTAATTTTTTCATTATTTTTTATAATTTTATTATTTTAATTAATTTTAGTACTAGTTGGCATTGATATGTTAATTTTTTAAGTATTTAATAAAACTTATTTTTATGATTTCAAATTACTCACAATGTTTTCTACTATAAAGATGATCTATTAGATTTCTTTCAATTTTAATAATAACACTGTTTCTTTTACTTCTTGTATGAGGTGTTTCAATATGTATATGCTTGTCACTATGCACATTTATTTTTTAATTTATTTATATCTTTATTTCTCTCTACATTCATGTTTAAATAATTACTCATGTTATAAAAAATGTATTATGTTTTTTTCTAATATAATTTAAGTGAACATTGGTATATCCACATTCCTTTAACAAACTAATGTTGATTTCTTCAATGAGTGCATATGAAGACTTACCTTGAATCCTTTCCATACTCATCATTTATATATTCATATGGTCCACATTTTCCACTTCTATAGTTGATAAACTTTTGTCTTTCTTTTTCAATATTCTCCACTTTAATTCTTGCCTTTTCAAAAATCATCATTTAACTAGAAACTTTAATATTATTCATTATCTAAATTTTCTCCCTCCCATATTTTGGTAATTTCACCTGCTTTTAATGTGCTTCCATTTCTTTAGATGTTAATACCATCCTATTTTTGTTTATATTTTCTTATAAATCATAATTATAAAATAATATTAAAAAGTTAACAACTAAATAAAAAAGATCTAGAATAGATCAATTCTAAGATCTCTTATATTACATACTTTGTTGAATATCTCTTTATATATTAGTTCTTAAGACACATTTCAAAAATATTTTTTTAATATTCCTTTAAAAAGTGGTAACTATGCTTGAACATCTCTTATAAAATTATTTTTTATGCTTGATATATCCATTTTAAAATATTCTTTCAAAAATTGTATTTATGATTTCATCTCTTTTAAAATGGCGATCAAGTGCTTAAATATCCCTTTCATTTCTAAAATAGTTAAATATCCTTTTCACTTTTAAAAGTGGCTTTCAAATGATTCAATATCCTTTAAAAAATGATTTTATTTTATTTTGAAAATTATGTTTACATGATTAAATATTATTTTGAAAAGGATAATTGTGCTTGAAAATGATAATTCAATATTAGGGTGCCTATTATTGAATATCCTTTTCAAAGTGACACCTTTTATAAATAGAAGTGCATAGTTACAAGAAACTAAGGACATTCCAAGATCTCATAGACAAACATCCTAATTTAAAAAACAATGTGAGAACTTTCATCCATAGTGTTGTAGAAAATAGATGGACAAAAATAATCCATGAAGTGGATATCCATTTAAATCAATTACCTAATTTATAATAGACAACACTAACTAATAGATTTTGTTATTGTTTAAAATTTTAAAATATCACCCTAGTTATAATTTGGTTTTAGGCTTGGAACTACAAGTGCAATGAAATGATATCTTCCATTAATAAAACTAATTTTAGTAGTATGGATGATGACTTTAATTTAATATTTTTGGATAAAATAAAAAAAAATTGTGACTGTGTAGTATTCAAATATATATTTTTGCAAGTTATATTAAATCTATTTTTTTATTATTTATTAGTTTTTTAATGAAAAGCCTCATAATCTTGAAATTATGTATATTTTATTTCTAACAATTTTTTCATTCTTAATTTAAAAAAAAAAAAAGGCCCAAGCTAAGCGTGATTTTTTACACAATAAAAATATTCATGTTATAATCTTCTAGATTAAACCAAGTGGGTTATACACAAGAGGTTTTAGATTTACACTATCATCTTACTAAATAATTAATAATAATTGTTAAATTAAAAAAAAAATCATTGCAAGCGTTACCATTAAATTTTGCATTTATCCATAAAGGGATTTTGAATTTTTTTTATTTAATAGTTTTTAAGTGGGTCATACAAATGCATGTTTTTGCCTCTATCAAGGTTTTTTTAAAGAGGTCACTTTTACACATATTTTATTTAGCTAAATTTTATCACCAAGATATTAGCTAAATCTTTCTCCTAATTTCTACAACCATTTGAATTTCTTTTAAGGTCCTTACAAGTTGTTGAGTGTAGACTTGCAAGTCAAAAATAAAAATGTAGTGGGTGCCAAGTTGATGGATTTGAAGGTAGTCACTAAGAGTTAATCCATATTAAAATATCTCATTCCACCTACAAGAATTCAAATTAGAGTCGAAGCCTTGAGGCATTGGTGATTATTTTGGTAGTAATTAAATCTATAAACCAATCAAAGGAGTTTGGTAATTTCAAGGGATTACATGCTAATTGAAGTGATTTTTTCCTATTTCATGTATGGGTTTTGATCCAATGAAAGTCTTCTCCATACTTAAAAATCAAATCTTATTACACTTTGTTACTAATAGAATTAATGGATGAACAAAGAGGTTGTTTCCCTGTATTGCATACATGTTGAATTTGCAACAAGTTTCATTCATCTAAAAGATCTAAATTATGATGATCAAATATAAATATGTGGTCCTCTTATGATGATAGATCTTTTGACCATCTTTTATACTTGCATGGATTATACTTGGGTCTTAGGAAAAAATATATATAGAAGCCTTTTCAAGTTACATTATATATATTCTAATGTATCAAACACTATATTTCTAACTCTAGGTTTGTGTATTAATTTTTTGTAACTATGGAGAAGTTGTAGTTCAATAAAAGCCTCCCCATATTCAAGCATCTCTTCATTTTAATAGTATTTCTTAATGAATTAAATTATAGGCCTTTAAGATAATATTTGTTGAAGTAGCAACTATAAAAAATTCTAAAAATATATGAGAGAAAAAAAATCATAATAACATATATTTGATATCTTTGAGCATTTCTGGATCATTGAACTAGACAAGTATATTTTCATGCATTACATTGATATGAAAATGCATATTATGGTTCTTATTCCATATTTACATTAATGTTTTATTTTTATCAAGCTTGTCCACTCTATTGGTCAATGAACTTAGCCATCATTCATTTTTATATTTTATCAAAATAATCTTTCTTGTGGATTGTTGAAAATATGGGAATAGATTAGGCCCTACTAGCATGCACAATTTAACAATACAAACCATGCTAGAAATATTTTGTAAAATATCATTTAATATACCTTAAGGGATTTATGTATATTGGATTCCAAATTACATATGCTATCAACAAATTTTAAGGGAATTAATCTTAGGGATGTAAATCTATTTATATAATTAGTTTTATTTCTAATCTATTCATCTATTTACTTGTTAGAGACATGTAGGTCTTATTACCAATAGCTAGGATAATGCAAGCTTAGTTACAAACTTTAGGAGTTTACTTATACAAAGGGAGTGGCTTAGTGAAGATCTATTTTTTATTTTTATCTCTTTTTAATGTTCATTTTAACCACCTCTAGGATCACCTCGTTGGTCTTGTAGAGACAAATGTGTAGAGGAGTAGCTTACTCTTGTTAATTTGTCTCTTTTTTTACCATAGCCTATTCATGAATTATGCCTAATCGTGCAAGTCTTGACATACATCTTTGAGCCTAGATATTGAGTGTCTTATCTAGGAGTGTGGGATATGTGGTTTTGAGTGTCAACGAGAATCATGGATTGATGATAAAGATAGACAAAAATGAAGATTTATAATGTCACAATAGAGCTTTAAATAGGGGAAAGGACAAAGTAGTTGAGCATGTTCCAATAATTGTTATAGCATTTGTTGATTTAATGCCCAATATTTTTAATAATATTGAACCAATAGTTATGACTTTAAAGTTGTTACTATTGATGATAACTACCAATAATTGAATAATATGTATTCCTTATATCTAAAAAGCAACAAATCATGTGATGCCACATCAACACACCAATAAAACATGATTTAGTGTACAAGTATTGGTCTCGCTTTTTTTTTGGACCTTTCTGACACTTTGACAAAAAGTATGCTAATGTGGCATCACATTTGATGATGTGGCCCTAAAACCTTAATTATACGCAAGGGCATTGCCAAGCAAGGTATTGTAAAAAATTGAGAACTTTTTAAAATTTCCACATAAGATTTTGAGAAACACAAAATTAGAATGCTCAACAACCGGGTCCTCTCCCCCATACAAAATAAGATTCATAAGATTATTTAATTATTATTTAAGACTATAAATAAAAAGAAAGACGCAATGTAAAAATTATGGATAATCAAAATATATATTAGAATGTACATTCTAAATAAATCTAAAATATAAATATTAACATAAAAAACATTTAAGATAAAAATCCAAAAAAATATCATGTGTAGTAAATTTAAAGGAGAAATGTGTGTATGTATTAGCATTCCAAGTCAAACACGTGATTCCTTAATTGTAGATAGCTTTATATATTATGATTTCTGACACATAAGTCAAATCAATGGCTAAACCAGTTATTCCACTTGATTAGACAACTCCCAAATAAAATATCATATTTCCAGACGATCATGACCGTCGTCCCATGTGCTCTCTTTTTCTTTTTCGATCTTGATATTTAATAAAATAAAACATCCGATAAAGAACAACATATCCCTTAAATTTCAGTGGGTACAGAGATTTTCAGGTCTTAATTAATTTCGTCAAGAAAAACTTCTCCAAAATAGCAGAAAGTCGCTAATTTTATTGTTGTAATGACTTCGAATGCTAAAATAAATTAATATAAATCATTGACCTGTTGACTAGCACGCAATTTAAGAATGGCATTTCCCACGCAAAGAACAAATTAAGTCTCACAAACAATTTGTTCAGTGGCAATATTCCTCCAAGTCTGGGAAAATTATCTAAACTCAAGCTGTTAAATCTTTCAAACAATTTAACAGGAAAGATCACTATGAGCTTGTCCAATTGTTCTTCATTCAATGTCCTAAATTTGGGAAATAATAGTCTGGAGGGAAGCTTACCACACGAGTTTGGTAAGCTAAGTGAATTATACTCATTAGTTGTTCATAATAATAATCTAAATGAATCATTCCCTCCCTCAATAGAAAATTGTTCAGAGTTACAGGTTCTTGATATTGGGAACAATTTATTTGAAGGTGAAATACCAACATTAGTTACAAATATTTCAAACCTAAGAGTGTTGGTGATGAAGGAGAATAATTTTACAGGCATAATCCCTTTAGAGATAAGCCAACTAATGAATCTCCAAATCTTGTTTCTTTCTTCTCATCACATCTCTGGTTTAATTCCACATTGTATCATTGCAAGCATTGACAATAGAAAGTCAAGATGGTTTTGTATTGTACCCTCAAATTGTTTCTTATAAAGGTTATTATATAGATGGATTAGATATGATATTAAAAGGCACATATTAGCACTACCTATATATTCTTCCCACTCTCACTTCCATAGATCTCTCAAACAATGAATTGGAGGGAGAAGTTGCTTCTAATTTTTGAAACTTGAAGGGGTTGAGGCTTCTAAACCTTTCAATGAATAATATGAATGGGAGCATTCCAAATAGTTTTGGAAAAATGAGTCAGTTGGAGTCATTAGACCTTTCAAGAAATTACTTTTTAGGACAAGTTCCTATAGAGCTTGAAGTTCTAAGCTTTTTAGGTTCTTTGAATTTATCAAACAATAATCTTTCCGAGAGTATACCACAAAGACGACATATGATTGTCACATTTGGAGAAGCCTCCTATTTAGGGAAACAAAATTTATGGGGGTGTCCCTTACCCAAAAATTGTTCTTGGCCACAATTTGTTCTTTCTCCTCTAATTTTAACAAACAAAAAAAAAGAAAATCACTAAATATCCATGGTATGAGAAAGCATTGGGATTGTCATATGGAGCAGCCTTTGGAGTTATAATGTTATTGATCCTGATAAAAATGAGTTGGAAAAGGAAATACTTCAATAAAGTTGATACAATCGTAAACTTTTGTTTCCATGGATGAAGAATCTAACACTATGAAGGGATGAAATTACAATTCAATGAAATGCTAGAGGTAAACTATTTTTTTCTTTCTTTGAAGTATTTATTGTAATTCAAAATATTAAAATGTTAAAATTCAAAAGAAAATTATTACTTAATTTTTTAGATAAATTCTCATTAGCTAAATTTATATCTATCAATTCTAGATTTTTTTTATAATAATTTTAAATTGAATTATGGAATATTGTAATTATTATTAACATATAACTTTGTGTATAGGAATCTATTTTTTCTTTAGATGGTTTCTTGGTTTGTCTACCTTGTTGAACATATTGTTGTTGCTCACTAAGTACTAAACATAATATATTATATAGGTTAATTGTTTGTGATAAATCAAAGCTCTGTATATTTTAAGTTTTTCCATCCTCTAATCTATTGCACATGCTTTTGGGAAGGACTTACCTACAATATAAAGCTTATATACTTCTATGAAGAAAGGAAATATCTAAAAAAATTAATAATTTTTGGTTTGTGAAAAAGTGCAAAATATTTATCTTCTTCATTTAACAAGGACCAAATGTTTTCAAATTTTCAACTTCTCAGCATTATACATTCATGGGTTCTCATTACAATGTTCAATACCCTTTTCATTAAGACTAAAAGTATTTCTATTATAGTTGAATTCAGTTTTTGAATGGATTTCTACTGCATAAACATTTTTCTTTTTAGGTAATTGTTGAGATATTGTAAAATCATTAAAGCTCAAAATTACAAACACAAATTAGCATTATGTTTTGTTCTTTCTTGTATTTGAGAATGATGGTGAGAATACATTTGAATAAAAATATCATTACAACCTTACAATACTAATAAATGCTTCTAGAAGAAAACTTGGAGTAAAGCCCTACAAATATGCCTGCAAGTATGCTTCTTGTATGCTAGTTAATCAATTGATTGTAATTTCATTGTTGTTTAAAATCTATTTTAAGTATACAGAAAGATAAATTAAAAATAAAGCATTAAGTGAAATATAACTATTCAAAAAAATATTATAATTTTACCAAAAATATTTTAAAAAAGTAAACAAAACAAAATAAAATGACTATTTAAGAAAAATTCGAAGGGTTTTTCTCAAATGAGAAGATCATACGTTTTTCATGTTGGAAAATTAAGTTAAAATACTTCAAATTCATATCTAAATTGCAGCTCTTAAATAAATATAATATGGTTTTCTTTAGTTTAGTATAAGCCAATCCAATAAAATGAATGCACATAAGCACAATTAACGTAGACCAATTAATTAGGGTTTTAGAGAGTTAAGAATTAGAAATATTAAATTTTTGACATGTATAGAAATGTAAAAAGTAAATAAATATATTAATCTGAATAGTCAATTAACATTAGGGTTAGTGCAGGATCACAGGGGTCCAAACTAGGCCTCTAAGTGGTGATGAAATTTTAGAAAATCAGAGTTAGGCAACTTGACATAAGAAAATGAATAGGTTATTAACATAATTTGAAAAATATGTAAGAACAAAAGTAGTAGCAAATTGAATGTAGTTTCTAGAATACTAGTCCTTTTTTGGAAAAAAAGTAAATCTATTTTGCAAAAATTTGAAATTTCAATGCAATGGTACTAAATTTTTAGGAAAAAGATAAGAAGCATGTGTATGTCTGACCACCCTAAGTACAAGAAGAAAATATATATATATTTTTCTGAATATTTCAATATAAGTAGAGGACACATGCCTGGATGTGCCATATTTTTATATATATATATTTTTTCCATGTAAATAATTAGTTATGATTTTTTATTAGAACTTTTCAAAATTATTAAAACATCTGTCTGACCACCATAACTTGGTCAAAAATTTATGAAATTCATTTTTTTTTATGCTATAGTATGCAAAGCATAGAATGTGATGCATCTTGTAGGTTCGAAAAAATGTTGAGTACTTTGAAAGTTATATAGAAGTTTTTCAATCAGCCTATCAATCAGGACTTTAGTTGTAATGTATGTAGAAAATCAATAATAGTTATTTATTATATTCAAAATAAGACATAACTTATATTGGTGGAGAGTTGACAATTTTTTCTATAAGCCCTTTTCATTTCATGAAATTCAGATAAAAAAAGTCATCAGCTACAAGGGAAAACTTCAGAAAACTAAGGAAAATTTGTAAACACTTTTTTTTGGTTGACTTTCCAGATTAGGCAATCCCAAGGGAAATCCCAAGGATGAAAATTTTATCAGAAAAAATAGATACCATGTAATTCCCGTCATGCAAACCCCAGAGAACAAACATTGCAACCAATTTTTTTTTTAAATAACACAACGTAAACATGCAACTAAACAATAAATACATTTACATTTCACATTAACATCTTAACATTATATTCTTTGGGGCACGCGAGGTCACATCGCATAAAAAATATTAACAAAAGTAAAAGATAATACTAAACAAATTATCCAATAACATTACAATAACCATCAATAAAGTACATCCATGAACCACGAGTAACAATATCATTACATCACATATTACAATCATAAAGAATCTCTTACAATAACGTTAAAAAGGATCCTAATTATTATATCATTGTTTAAACATTACATTACATGATCTAGATAAATGAATTACAATAAATTTCCCAACATGTGGGATGATACAGAGTACAATAACATCTGAATTACAAAGTGAATCACTGGTACAAACTTCAACTGAAGAAATGCTGAGAAGATAGAATGATGATGGGGAACTCAACGGGTGTGGAGCATGTTCCACCCAACCATGTGAGTTATAAATAACTTAGCCCCCATGCTCAGAGATGACAAGGAATAGATCATGACCATGAATGCCAAAACAACTCCAATAGAACAATATAGTACAAAACTCAAGTAAAACATCAAGGATTACAATGACATAAACAACAACATCCAAGAGTCAACACGATAACATAAAGCCATGAATCTCATCACAAATAACCAAGGCAATAATAGTATCCAAAGAATAACCATGAAACATATCCAAACGAAACTGAAATAATAAACAAAATACAATTCCAGAAGGACTGATATAACATCCAAAATACATTTCCAAATAAATTTGAAACAATAAATAGAACATGATTCCAAATAAATCTAAAACAATAAATAGAACATGATTCCAAATAAACCTGAAACAATAAATAGAACATGATTCTAGATAAACCTGAAACAATAAATAGAACATGATTCTAGATAAACCTGAAACAATAAATAGAACACAATTCCAGAGGCAACAAGAAACAAGGCACAAGGGTGTCTAGTGGAGAGTGTCATCGCATAGCTCTCATGGGTTATCTTGGCCCTTCCTCCAAACTGAGGCACCGGCCCCCATCTATGGATATCCTGGCCCTTCCTCCTACTTGAGGCACCGACACCATAGGGTAGCTCATGCGGAGCCAATAACCTCTCATGGGGATGAGGTTATGACTTTTCCAACCATGGCCTTCTCAGTCTATCAATAGTTGATGATAGCCCTAATGCATAGACGAGGTATCCAATATTTATTATCTTGTGTGTTTTACTACCCATCCCCCTAAATTCTATTTTTAGGTTATCACTTGTTATACTACTCTTACATGGGTTATCCTGAGCTCTTCCTCCTTTCGAGGCGCTGACCCCCATGAAGAGCCACTCTCCCAAAAGATCCCAAAAAATATAAACCAAACAAGGCAAGGGTTGTACCATAACACATAAAGCATATAACTCAAAAACAAGGACATGCGAGGCATTACCCATCTCGCGATAACTCAACCAAAATCTCAGAAACCTCGTACAACCCTTCCAAAACAATAGCACTAGTAAATTTCAACTTCAAGAGTACAAAAAAATGAGGATAACAATCAATGATTAAATCACGCCTTTGGAACTAAGTTTCGCAAATTTACAATAGGGTTCCCACATCTATAAAAAAACCAAAACAATAATAGAATGTACATTAAACAAAAATCGTGATCTCATGTCTCAAGACACTATTTCAATTTTCACACAATCCTATCACAATTCCAAATAAATGTCCAGTTTAATTATATTTACAATCTCCATTTTCTTTTATAATATAACTTAATACAAAGTTCTATAAAGATTTAACATGACTGATAAATAGCTTTCTTTTAATTAATACTTGAAACTGAATTTCATAATTTAAACAATATACGAAGCACATCATATATACACAATATATATATACATATATATATAATAATACAATAAAATTCTAAAAATAATAATAATATATTGATTTATATTAATAAATATATATATATTTATATATATAAGTATATATATATATTTATATATATAAGTATATATATATATTTATATATATATATTTATATATATATAAATATATATATTTAAAATTTTCCATACCCAAAAAAATAAATAAAGCAAGTGGTCAGTCTGTAAGGGGACTGTTATGCAGTTGACTGCCCTTGGGTGTGGGGGAGGGTACGACACTGTTGTCCTCCCTCCTACCCAAAAGAAATATATTTCAAATAAAAATTTTATTTTTATTTTTCCTTTGCATAGCTTTTTCGAATTTTAGCATGAATTCGGCCCAAAATAAAATAAATTCCAGATGGCCGGTATGGTATGATTCACATTTTATAAAATATTTAAATGAATATATATATATATATATATATATATATAACTTTTATACATCAATATATCAATAAGACTATAATTTCCTCTATAATAAAAAATCAAAAAGTAACTTTCTCTGTACTAAATCTGTGTTCAACCTATAATATATTTATATAATAATATGTATATATATATATTCAAATTAAAACTATTTATTAAAAAGAACAATATTGTTGATAAAAAAATTCTAAAAGAAACTACAAAATATTTTCACAGATCACATAAATTTCCTCATGTTGGTTTGCTATTTAATAACCATTAATTTTCTAACAAAGATCTTTTTTTTTTTTCCAAACATATTTATTCACTTATTTATTTATATCTTTTGAATCAGAAAACTAAAGGAGAAAATGAGTAGAACCTGGAGTCCTGAGCTACTAGTAATTTGATGAAGCTTGCTTGACTCCAACAGTTTTTTCGAACAACTTTCGTTCCTTTTTTAGAATCTCCTCTCCAGAATACCGTACTCAAATTCAAATATAATATTCTTCTCATAAAATCCTTCACAGAAACATGAAACAATAGAATGACAAATCCCTTTCTAGGAAACTTCAGAAGATCTCAACATTAAAAGCCATTACTTTTATTTTTATTCTTTTTCAACTTCTGTCTGAATCTTCCTATACCCGAAAACTCACAATTATGCAATTAAATAAAAAATACCTCTTTCCTTTTTCAAAAACTCTAAAAATCCAATATAAAATAAATTATCTAATTTAGTTCCAGCTTTTCAGCCAACACTTAATTCTCATTCATCCTTTTACCTTTTCTATTCTTTTATTTATTTATGTTTCCTTTTATCAATACTTTTTGTTTTAAATTTACTTTTGCAAGCTTTACTTGCTATGCACATAATTTAATTTAGTTTATTTATTTATTTTAATAATTATCCTCAACAAGATAATTTAATTAAATTAACAAAACAAAAATTTAATATGTAATTAACATTTAACTAAAACACATGAATTTTAAAATATAACTTTTAAATCTTTAAATACAAATTAATCTAACATTATAATAAACAATTATTACCACCATTTAATTAAATAAATCACAACTTATAAAATACCCACGTAAAATACATACGAACAAGACACTACACAAATCACAGTAATAAATTACTGAAATGACAACACAACGACACACAATACCATTCAATCGGGACGGTTTGGCGACATGGGACAAAGTGACTTCCTTGTCATCTCTGTTTCAACATTACACCGTTGGGTTATTGGTGCTCGCCCTGTCCTGCTGAAGTAGGTGGAATCGAGACTTTGTACTTGCAATCTCTGCATCCAAACAAAGTCGTATACATGTACATATATATATATATAATCAAATCATTACATTGTGAGAAGGAATTATAGCGTAGCAGGCCACTCGTGAACGAGTGATGCTACACTGTCCTTTCATCACATCTATTCTAACAATTATAATATAAATAATGAAATAGCATTTCTATACTAACAGATTATATCATAACATAATTTACTAAATTAATGCATCACAATGTTACTGAAATCAAACTAATACCTCCAAACCACAATATCATAAGAAATATCCAGCTCCTCAAATATATAAGCATAATCACCAACAGTCTACTAACCAAACCACCAAACCAAGCAATAATAGTATCATCACAGTATCAAAGTATCAAATCAAAGCATAGAAAATAATGAGTCCAACTAGCGAACATGAGGGTTATTACATACCATTTGAAACATATATTTGTTTCAAAACAGATATCCATTTTGGAAAGTGGGAACCCACTTTTTTGAAAAACAAAATGGATATCCATTTTGAAAATTAAAATGAATATCCGTTTTGAAGACCTAAAAAACCCTCTTTAGTAAAATGGGCATAACTTTTGTGTTTCTTATCAAAATTTTGAATTTTTATAGGTGTTGGAAAGGTGATTAAGAGCTCTATGCAATGGACAAGGTGGTGTTTCTATATTCGACACAAAAAATAATTGTAATCATTTGAACTTCATATTTCATTTTTGAAACATAAAATGCTCACTACTTTTGCATGCAAAGTCTCCTTTTCATAATGTTTTTGTATTACTCATCTCAAAATACTTGAAACAATATAAGAAGTATTGAATAATGAAATATTTATATTTTTTGTAGTAAGGAGATGAAAAAATCTTTGTAAATCATCATATCTATCTATCCCTTTCTCTATCTCATTATATATCACTATGTCTCTCCTTAAGCTCTGGACCTATCTCTCCCTCTTTTCTTCTCTCTTTGTCCCTCTTTATACGTATCTTTCTCACTCTCTCTCCTTGAGCTCTAGACCTATCTTTCTATCTCTATCTCCATCTCCCTCTCCCTCTCTCTCTCTCTCTCTCTCTCTCTCTCTCTCTCTCTCTTAGGTCTCTCTCTCTCTTGGTCTCTCCCACTCCCTCTCTCTCTCTTTGTTCTCTCCCCACTCCCACTCTCCTTCAATCTCCTCCACTCACACTCTCTCCCTCTCAGGTCTCTCTCTCCCACTCTATCTCCCCTCTTTCCTCCCTCTCTCCCTCTCCTCTCCCTCTCTCTCTATCTCTCTCTCTCTCTCTCTCTTCACTCTCCATATCCTCTCTCTCTCTCTCTCCCCTCTTTCTCCCCTCTCCTCTCCTCTCCCTCTCCCTCCCTCTATCTCTCTCTCTCCCTCTACATATCCCTCTCACTCTCCATCTCCATCTATCTCCCTCTCTCTCTCCATCACTCTAAGGTCTCTCTCCCTCTTTCTCTCTCTCTCTCTCTCTCTCACACACACACACACACACTCCATCTCCATCTCATGTCTCTCTTTCTCCCACTCTCTCCTCTCTCCCTCCCTCTCTCTCTCTCTCCCTCTCAGGTCTCCCTCTCTCTCTGGTCCTCCACTCTCTCCTCTCTCTCTTCTCTCTCTCTCAAGTCTCCTACTCCCTCTCTCTCTCTCTCATGTCTCTCTCTCTCACACATCTCTGGTCTCTCTCTACACACTCTCCATCTCCCTCTCAAGTCTCTCTCTCCCACTCTCTCTCTCTCAAGTATATCCTCTCACACACACATACACACACTCTATCTCTCTCTCTCTCTCTCTCTATCCTCATCTCCTCTTAGGTCTCTCTCTCCCCCATCTCCCTCTCCCTCTCTCTCTCTATCTCTCTCTGACTCCCTCTCTCACTCTTATGTCCCTCCCACTCCTCTCTCTCTCTCTCTCCCTCTCCATATCCCTCTCTCCCTCTCTCTCTCTCTCTCTTTGAAGTCTCTATCTCTCTCTTAGGCCTCTCCCACTCTCTCTCTCTCACTCACAATCTCAAGTGTCTTTCTCTCCCTCTCTCCCTCCCTCTCTCTGTCTCAAGTCTCTCCCTCTCCCCCTCTCTCTCTCTCCCACTCCCTCTCCCTCTCTCTCTCCCTCTCAATATTCCTCTCTCCCTCCCTCTCTCTCTCCCTCTCTTTGAAGTCTATATCTCTCTCTTAGGTATCTCCCACTCCCTCTTAGTTCTCTCTCTTAGGTATCTCCTACTCTCTCTCTCACACTCACACTCTCAAGTCTCTTTCTCTCCCTCCCCCCTTTGAATTCTCTCTTCCTCTCCCTCCCTCTATCTCTCTATCTCCCTCTCTCTATCTCTCTCTCCCACTCCCCCCTCACACACACATACACACTCCATCCCCTCTTAGGTCTCTCTCCCTCCATTTTTCACTCCCAAGTCTCTCTCCCTCTCCCTCTCTCTCTCCCTCACTCCCTCTCAAGTCTCTCTCTCCCTCCCTCTATCTCTCTCTCACTTTCCATCTCACTCTCTCCCTCTCTCTCCCCCTCCCTTTAAAGTTTCTCTCCCTCTTCAATCTCTCTCACTCACTCTCTCACTCCCTCTCTATTCTCTCATGTCTCTCTCTCACTCTCTCTCTTACACTCACACTCTCCATCTCCCTCTTTGGTCTCTTTCTCTCTCTCTCTCTCTCACACACACACACACTCTATCTCTCTCCCTCTTCATCTCCCTCTTAGGTCTCTCTTTTCCACTCTCTCTCACTCACTTTCCACCTCCCTCTTAGGTCTCTCTCACCTAATTGTGTCCTTCCCACCCTAACTAGATAAATCTCTCTCTCCCTCTCTCTCTCCTCCTCTCTCTCTCTCTCAAGTCTCTCCCTTTTCCTCCTTCGATCTCTCTCTCCCTCTCAATTCTCTCTCTCCCTCCCTCCCTCTATATCTCTCTCCCCCCTCTCTCTCTCCCCCTCTTAAATATCTCTCTCACACACATAGAAAAACACTCTCTCCATCCCTCCCTCCCCCTCTCTCTTTGGTCCCTCCCACCCCCTTTCCCTCTCTCTCTCTCTCACTCTCCCTCTCCCTCCCCCTCTCACTCTCCTTCTCTCTCTCTCCCTCTCTCTCCCTCTTAGGTCTCCCATTGCCCCTGTCTCTATCTCACTCACTCACTCACTCACTTTCTACCTCCCTCCACTCTCTCTGTCAGGTGTCTCCTTCCCACCCTAACTAGATAAATCTCCCCCCCTCTCTCTCCCTCCCTCCCTCCCTCTCTCTCTCTCCCTCTCTCTCTCTCCCTCTCTCTCCCTCTCTCTCCCTCTCTCATAAGTAACTTGATATGGGGAGAGAGAGATGGAAGTGACTGAATGGAGAGGAAAGGAGAGTGGGAGAGAAGAGACACTAGAGGGGATGAAGAATGGGAGTGTGTGTGAGGAGAGTGGGAGAGAGAATGAGGAAGAAGACATGAGGAGAGAGAGAGAAGGAGGTGTGGGAGAAGACCTGAAAGAGAGACCTAAGAAGTGGGATAAAGGTGGAAGAGACTTTCCCTAAAGAGAGAGGACTTAAGAGGAGATGAGATTCAAGGGAGTGGGAGAGAGAGATGGAAAGAGGGAGATGGAGGAAGGTGGAGGAGATGGAGGGAAAGGAGAGATAATTAGGAAGGGACACAGGAGAGAGAAAGAGAAGAAGAGGAGAGAGAGAGAGAGAGAGAGAGAGAAAGAAGAAGAAGAGAGAGAGAGAAGAGAAGGAAGAAGAGAGAAAGAGAGAGGAGAGGGGGAGAGAGAGATAGTTTAGAGGGACCGGAGAAGGAGTGAGAAGGGAGATGGAGAGACACAGGGGAAGAGACACGAGAGGAGATGGAGGAGGTGAGGAGAATGGAAGGAGAGACGTCCTGTGAGGAGGAGGGAGAGAGAGGATAGAAGGAGGGAGATGAACAGGGAAGGGAGATAGACGGAGGGAGAGGGAGAGGGGGAGATAGACGGAGGGAGAGGGAGAGAGGGAGAGAGAGAAGGAGAGAGATACATGAGAGGGAGAGAGTGTGAGTGTGAGCGAGACATTGCGAGAAAGAGAGGGAGTGGGAGAGAAAAGAGAGAGAGGGAGTGGGAGAGACTTGAGAGAGAGACCTAAGAGGGAGAGAGGGAGTGGGAGAGACTTAGAGAGATATACCTAAGAGAGATACACTTAAGAGAAATAAAGACTTCAAAGGGAGGGAGAGAGAGAGAGAAGGAGAGGGGAGATGGAGAGTGATAGAGAGAGGGAGAGGGAGAGGGAGAGGGAGAGGGAGAGGGAGAGAGACAGAGACAGAGTGTGAGGGACCTGAGAGAGAGAGAGAGACAAAGAGAGGTCTAGATCTCAAGGAGAGAGAGTGAGAAAGATATGTATAAAGAGGGACAAAGAGAGAAGAAAGGAGGGATAGGTCTAGAGCTTAAGGGGAGACATATAGATATCTATAGAGGTAGAGAAAGGGACAGAGGGATATATGATGATTTATGAATATTTGTTCATATCCTTACTAAAAAATTATAAATATTTCATTACTCATTACTTTTTCTAATGTTTCAATTATTTTGAGATGAGTGTTACAAAAAAATCATGAAAATAAGACTTTCCATGTGAAAGTAGTGAGAATTTGATGTTTCAAAAATGAAATATGAAGTCCAAATGATTATAATTATTTTTTATGTATAATATAGAAACACCACCTATTCCATTGTGTAGAGCTCTCATTAACTTTCCCAACACTTGTAAAAAGTTGAAATTTTGATAAGAAACATAAAAGTTATTCCCATTTTATTGAAGTGTGCTTTTTGGGAATTTTGAAATGGACATCCATTTTGAAATGGACATCCATTTTGTGTCATCCATTTTTTTTCATAAATTGATGAAAATTAGTTTTGAGAAAATAGATATCTGTTTCGGTTTGGTATTACCAAACCAAAACAAAAATTGTACCCAACCAATACAAAGTTAAAAATGTGTTTTTTCCTCATTTCCACTTTTTGGACCCCCATGATCTTGCACATGCCCATCAAATAGATAAATTTTTAGAATTTGTGTTGGAAAAATATTTGAAAATAATATCTTTGTATCAATGTAATTACTCAATTTGTTCAATAGTAGATATATTTCCTATGAAAGGGGAAATTCATGAGCGTAGGACTAACTCATGACAATAGATTTGTACTTATGCTTTAGATTAATCTTGACAATATGTGCAACTTTTTACTTACCTAGCTTCTACCTAGAAATATTAGGAAGAAAAGTTTGAGCGAGGAATGATAGACTTGATAAAGTAGATTTATCATGTTTGTGTGCTTGTTTGAATTGTTTTTTTTATGTTTGATTAAATGTTTGTTGAGTTTTCTTCGTTTTATCTAATGCTACATTAAATTGGTTTGATGTTTATAGGGTTCCTTTTGATGTTAACAAGGGCTTATTTTGTATACTTTATGTTTTGTAATTTTGCAATTTGAACCCTATTAATCTAAATGAATGAAATAAATAAATATACTTTATCTTTTTGTATTTTCCCAAAATTAGATTTCATCTAATTAGTTATTTGCAATAATTTAATTTTATATGATTTGAATGAAATATGAATTATTTTCTTTTATTGGTTTGATTATTTTTATTTGAATATGTTATTGTTAAATCAATAGATTGAATTGCATCATGTTGTTATTAAGGGCTTCTCAGAATAATTGCAAGATAAAATCTAAATCAACCCAATCTAATGAAATAATTTAATAAATTCTAAAAGTAGAGTGATACTATTCTTAATATTTTTTTATTGTCTAATTACTACTTCTAAGTAAGATAGCCACCTTTTTCTAAAACTAATAAAACATAATCCTAGATAAGAAATTAAAGATAATCATGCTCAAAGCATGAAAATGTGACAAAAACAAGATTTTTAGTGTTTTAAATATAGTTTCTAAACTTTTTTTTAAATGGTGAAGATTAAGAGGTTCAATTAGGGGGGCATGCTAGATGCATAGAACAACAGAGAGAGAGGGGTTGAATCAATTGTAAATTAAAACATTTAATCCCTCATTAACTTTCAAACCCTTATCAAACTTTAAACCTTCAGAAAGCATTAGCAAAATGTAAACATGTGAAACAGTAATGCAAACACAACCATACACAATAGAACACTAATTTTAAGTGGAAAACACTAAATAGGGGAAAAAAATGATGATGCTTTTAAATTACATATATATGTTCATAACAACACCAAATACAATTAGGCACACTGCCCAGAAAAGAAGAAAGGCTCACTGCCAAGAAGAGAGAAGAATAAAAGAAACCATTATAGAGAGATTAACTATCTCAAAGCAACAAGAAAATCCACCACTACAACTCTATGCCACCCACAACCTTTGACTCATTGCCTCTAGCAACTTCAAGCACACTAAAAATATAGACACCTCTAGATTCGTAGAAATTAAGATCGCATTCAGATGACCACAGTTGATCACACTCACATCATTTCACTTGCCATAAACTTAAAAAAAAACTCCATCTTGCATTTATACCATCCACAACATAAACAATCTCAACTAGGTCAACCTTAATGAAATGTATGTACCTCAAACATGCAACAACAAAATAGGTTGTCACCAAACACCTCTATGATGGAATGAAGTGAAGGTATTCCATGCCATGGGTTAATTAGGACCCAAATATATATATCCACATGTTACTCAACACATCCACAATCAACAAACACCTTTGTAATTAGTGCTAGCATACTCGGTCATCCAAACCTCCACTAACACTAACATGTGACCACATACACACCTCTCCAGGTCTAAAAAAATTGTGTGCTTCAATCCCACAGGCTGAAACTTTTTGTGAGCAATTTCGGTGAGACTGAGGAGAAGTCTAGGTGACCTACTAGTAGATCTTGAACTATTGCTATGACCTCTTGAATGTCTTGGCGATCGACATCTGAAACCTTCGGCGTAACCTTGGACTGTCGAAATGATGTCTTGGCGACAATAGGAAATCTTGCTGATATCGGCGTGACCTTTGGTCTGTTTGGCCGATGTGGTAATCGGCATGACTTGCGCCTATTGATATGAAGTCTCTGCAATTGGGAGATGTCTGGTTGACTGGATAGTCTGACAGGTTTACTTTCGGTGTGACCTGGTGTGTTCGGTGTAACTCTCTGCCGAGTGGGTTGGTCTCACTGATGGTTATACACTAGGAGTCTTCGGAGTGACATAAGGGTTTGCTATGAACTCTTGGCGACAGGGAGAAGTCACACCGATAAGCTTTCACTTGGAGTCTTCAGGGTAACACGGAGGCATCGCTATGAAGTCTTGGTGATAGGCGTTTGTCTCACTGATAGTGTGGGATGTTTTCGGCATGACTTTTGGCCAAAGGTGGGCTTGGGGTAACCTGGAGACTTCAACATGAAGTCTTGGTGAAAGGTGTTGGTCTCGCTAATGGTTGTGTGACTTCGGTGTAACATAAGAGGCTGGGTGTAACCTCTTGCCGACAGTGGTATGTCTGGCCGACAAAGCAACATGTGATCAGGTGTTTTCAGTGAGACTCCTAGCGAATGGAGTCATCAGAGAAACACAAGGACTTCGGTATGAAGTCTTAGTGAATGTGGAATGTTTGGCTAATAGTTGGACTCTTCAGTATAACATGAAGGAATCAGTATGATGTCTTGGCGAAGAGTGTTTATCTTGTTGATAGGGATCCTAATGTCAGTATGACCTCGCCTAAGTCTTGCCGACTGGATGTTTCGGTATGATGTCTTGGTGAAAGACGATTGTCTCACCGAATGGAATACTCATGTTGGCATGACTTGAAGACTTCGGTATGAAGTCTTGGAAAACTGTGGTTGTCTTGCCGATGGAAAAGATAACATCGATATGAGCTTTTTACTTCGGTATGATGTCTCATCGAATGGCGATTGTCTCACCGATGAGAATGCTGAGGTTGATGTGACTTGAAGACTTTGGTGTAATTTTTAGGTGAAGAGTGATAGTCTTGCCGACTGATGAACTCTTCAGAATACCTTGTGATCTTTGGTGTGAGGTCTTGGTGACATGGCGATGTCTTAGCAATAGCTCTCTGGACTCGATGTAACCTCTTGGGGATAGTGAAGACTCTTGGTGATGAATGTGCAATCGGTCCTATGGCATTAGGGAGACACGATTAGTGTCTCACCGACATGCGACATAGGTTGAATTCCTTTGACCATTTGAAGATCATCCTATGTGGTGTGATTTGGACCTACCAGAGAAGGCAGAACATGAACCATTTGTTGAACTGAGGAAGTGGAAACATCTTCAATGATAACGATGCTAGGCTGGATGATTCGTTAGTTCTGATCCGACAGTTGGAAAAAGAACAATTTCATAGAGCTTGCAGAGAAAAAATATATATATGTATGCATTGGATGTTCTGTAGGACTATGCTGGAAAGAGTACAGTAAGAGCCAAGAGCCAGAGAGAGAACAATAGAGAGAGGACCAAGTGGCTGGCCGAAAGGCTGAAGCCATGAGGTCAAAGCAGAGGATTGAGAGGCAGAGTTAAGTTGTTGGAATATCTCATGATCATAATTGCTTTGGTTGATCTCTCAAGGATAGTTTGCTACCAGTTGTATCTAGAATGAACAAGATGTAATCTCTGAAAGGCTAAGACCCTAAAACTGTATTGTAACTTTCTGTTGATGAATAATACAATGGCTCAAACTTTGGAGAATGGGGTTTTCCCCACATAAAATCTTTGTGTTCTATTTTCTGTAGTATCTTTCTTCTGTGTTGTTGTTTGCTGTTGAATTTACTTGTGTTTCTCTTAGAAGGATTCATGTGGGAAATAAACTATGTCTATTTTTGCTTTAGGACATAGTAGTATGTGTCTTTGAGGCAACCTAATCGAAATTAAAGTTATCAAAGGCACTACTGTTTGGAATTTTCATTAGATGCACTCCATTGATTTCCTTACAAGTGGTATCAGTTCCTTCTTCTGGTTGTTGGTTTTGGGTATTTCTCCTATGAAGATTTCTTAGCTTGATAGGCTAAAAGAAATCTTGAGGAATGGACTGATGTATTGATTGTTTGTTGAGTGGAAGCCTTGTGGTATTCTGAGACAACATACAGCTTGAAGGATGGTCAAGATGGAAAAGGAAGTTGATCATGTTGTGATTTGTGTCTCCTGGTTGGTAGAGGTATAACCTTGGAGTATGAGGTGGATTTCTTTGCTCTGTGGCTGTGTAGCAGTAAAGCTTTCATATTGGGTGTCTATGTGTCAGGCTCCTGGGTGATATGGAGAAGCCTAGGTTGTTTCTCAGTGATGGAAGAGAGTGCTTTTGCTAGGCAGTGGTTCCTAGTGTTGGAAGGCACTATTTCCTTTTAACCTCAGATACTAAAAGGCTATGGAGTTAATCATTAGATGATTTTCAAGCTTTTGAAATAGCCTTTCTCTCTTTCTCAGATGCATGTACATGTTGGTGGTTTTAGAGTTGGTCTGAAAGAGACTTGGATTCTCCTGAATGACTATTTTCCTTTTAAGGATGTTTTGTACTTGCATGGCTCCGTGGTTTTGTAGGTTTTACACGGTTAAGAAAAACTTGTGATCATGTGGAGTTGTTGTTAAGCTATTTTCTAGACACTAGCCTTTTGGGGTGTTGTTGGATAAGATAGTTACAGTTCTGCATGCATGCTTGGTGCATGGCTTGAGGAGGTATAATTTCTTCTCTGCATGGGAGTGTTGGTACGTGATTTGTCACTCAACATTCTTGTGGTGGTACTTGAGGGTTCTTTTATTATGGTGCTCATTGTGGACATGATTGGAAAATTAGGTTTGGTGTGATCTGGTGTTTGAGTCATGTTGTCTATGTGGTTATTCTCTTTGAAATCTCAGTTTTGCATTTCCAATGTGATGATGGGTTTTCACATTTTTGTTGAATGGATCTACAGGTTGTGCAATGTTGTGGGCTGTCTTTACCTACATGTTTGCTATGGGACAACTGAGAAGTGGACTATCAATATCCACGAGGTTGATTCATTGTTGGTGCAAACTTGTTAGCTGGCCTTGTCTGTGGAAACTTGTGCATTGGTGTGGTGCTTTGAGATGAGAGGATGGATACTATTGAGCACCTGAATAGTCAGTTATGGGAACCTGTAGCAGGTGGTCATGATGCTTGGAGAGCTCTGATGTCACGTTCAGTGGGAGCTCTAGCAGTGACTGTGGATTCATTACATGGTGGTGAATGGTCCTCTTTGGTGTTGCAAATGTTTCTAGGGAGAGCTTTTAGATCCTATTGTTGCAAAAGGGTTCTTTCACATTTGCATGGACATCATTTGAAGATGTGCAACATCTTGGAACCATGGAGGACGCTTGGAGTCTTTGGTTAAGATGTTGATGGTGCTTGACAGGTGATGTTGGTTTTAAGTCTATTTGTTGTATGTCATGGTATACTCCTAGTGCACTGGAGTTTTGGCATTGTGCATTGTACTTGAGACCATGGTAAAGTCACTTGAAGGTTGGTATGCCCTAAGGAGATGTGTAGATCATGGTGTCATGATAAGTTCATGATTAAGCTAATTGGAGCTTTGACAGTGGTCTGGCGATTCTTTGTGTATTGGGTGCTTTGATTATTTGCTTGGTACTTCGTGATAGTATAGTAATGTAGTTTAAGTTTAGCATGAGATAATCAGTTGCTAGAACTCATGGATACATGAAGAATAAGGTGAGGCTATCTTTCTCTTATGAGAGAAGTGTTGCTGCTTGTTATTCTTGGTGAAATTTTCAGCAGAAAGTTCGAGAAGCCTACACCTTAGTTGAATGTGAGTTCAATAAGAGACCTATGAGGAGATTGCTCTTGGATTAGTCATGATGACTTGTTTATCTTGAAGGAGTATTCTCATTCCCCTTCTTGGTCTACTCGGTAGTTTATCTGAAAGGTATTTGGCCCATTATATTTTTTAGATGTGTGTTATGATATGGATCTTGAATTACTATTTAATGATTCTTGAGGATTCATAGTGGAAGTTGTACAATTTCCACTATCTCCTTGTTACTAATGAGAATTGGTAGGAGATGATGTATGGGCTGATTTCCTGAAATGGGAAATGAACTAGTTTGATCTTCTTTGAGAGGCTTACATCCATGTTTGTTAAAGATGGTTTGATCTTGGTGATTGAATAGATGGATGTTGTTAAGGTTTTTCTTTTAGGATGTGAAGAAGATCATTCTTAACATAGCTAGCTATTAGAAGTGTATGTAGGAGGATTTTCTATAGGAAGATGATGTGCAAAGTTTCTCTCTATGGCCATGATGGTTTGTGGTGAGAGAAATGTGTCTTGTAGCATTTTGTTGTAGGTTGTGCATATCATTGTGGATATTTCCTTGGTACTACATGGTTACATTTTCTATGTGCTGAAATTGGTAGACTTGTGATACCTTTGATCTTTCATATTTGCATTACTTAGGTAGTCAGAGCTCCTGTATGTGTCTTGTCTTCTTTGACTGGTTGGCACTTGGAGCTTGTATTTGTTGTTAATGAGTTGTTTATTGTTTGGCATAAGTTTCCTAATGTTGATACCTGTGAGGTATGTGAGATTGGATGGCATAGCACGAGCTGTGGGTGCTATTTTTCAGTTGCATGGGTTTATCAGTTGGATGGGAGCAGTCAGTCTAACTATTGTTCTAGCTGGTGTTTTATATCTTGTTTCTGGAGAATGACTTCACTAGTGTGTTATGTTTGAAGCTTTAAAGCTGATATTGCTTCTATATAGCATTTGAGCACAGTGAAGTGGTAGCAGTATCTTGTTGATGGTATCATTGGGATATTTTTCTTGTGTTCGTTGGAATAGTGCTTATTCACCTTGGCTTGTATCTTTCTTCCACATGTGCCATGTTGGAAGATGACAAGGATTGTTGCCTAAATGGTGGACATCTTGGATATTGGAGCAAAATTATTGATGGAGCATGAGAGCATGTTGAGGTCTATGTGGTTTCCTGGAAGGCTATGATCGGTTTCATTTTGGTTGCTTCATTGGACAGTGAGTTGTAGTTGGATGCCTAGTCTTTGCTACAGATTGTCTGTGGACTATTATCTGTGGAATCTTGTTGATTGGGTGTCTTGAGTTTTGCGGGGTCTGAACTAGTTGAGCTAGTGTGATCTTAGTTTCTGGTTGCTTTGGAGGTTCATGTGTGATCTTCGAGTCAAGTGGGAGATTGTTGGAATTGTCCGCCTCAATCCCACAGGCTGAAACTTCTTATGAGAAATTTCAGTGAGACTGATGAGAAGTCTGGCCGACCTACTAGTAGATCCTGAACTATCGCTGTGACCTCCTGAATGTCTTGGCAATTGGCATCTGAAACCTTTGGCATAACCTTGGACTATCAGAATGATATCTCGGCGACAATAGGAAGTCTTGCCGATATCGGTGTGACCTTTGGTTTGTCTAGACGATGTGGTAATCGGCCTAACTTGTGCCTATCGATATGAAGTCTTGGCGACTGGGAGATGTCTGGCCGACTGGATAGTCCGATGAGTTTACTTTTGGTGTGACCTAGTGTGTTCAGTGTAACTCTCTACTGAGTGGGTTGGTCTCACCGATAGTTATACACTAGGAGTCTTCAGAGTGACATAATGGTTCGCTATGAACTTTTGGCAATAGGGAGAAGTCACACTGATAAGGTTTCACTCAGAGTCTTCGGGGTAACACGATGGCATCGCTATGAAGTCTTGGTGACGGGCGTTTGTCTCACCGATGGTGTGGGATGTGTTCGCCATGACTCTTGGCGAAAGGTGGGCTCGGGGTAACCTAGATACTTCGGTGTGAAGTCTTGGTGATAGGTGTTGGTCTCGCCGATGGCTATGTGACTTTGGTGTAACATAAGAGGCTCGATGTAACCTCTTGGCGACAGCAGTATGTCTGGCTGACAAAGCAACATATGATTGGGTGTTTTCAGTGAGACTCCTAGCGAATGGAGTCATCAGAGAAACACAAGGACTTCGGTATGAAGTCTCAGTGAATGTGGAATGTTTGGCCGATGTTTGGACTCTTCGGTATAACATGAAGGCATCGGTATGATGTCTTGGCGAAGAGTGTTTGTCTTGCTAATGGGGATCCTGATGTCGGTATGACCTCGCCTAAGTCTTGCTTACTGGATGTTTCGGTATAACATGAAGAGCTCGGTATGATGTCTTGGTGAAAGACGATTGTCTCACCGAATGGAATACTCACATCGGCATGACTTGAAGACTTCGGTGTGAAGTCTTGGTGAACTACGGTTGTCTTGCTGATGGAAAAGCTAACATCAATATGACCTTTAAACTTCGGTATGATGTCTCATCGAATGGCGATTGTCTCGCCAATGAGAAAGCTGAGGTCAATGTGACTTGAAGACTTTGGTGTAATGTCTTGGCAAAGAGTGATAGTCTTGCTGACTGATGAACTCTTCGGAATACCTTGTGATCTTCGGTGTGAGGTCTTGGTGACATGGTAATGTCTTAGTGATAGGTCTCTAGACTTAATGTAACCTCTTGCCAATAGTGAAGACTCTTGGTGATGAATGTGCAATCGGTCATGTGGCATCGGGGAGACACGGTTAGTGTCTCACCAACATGCAACACATGTTGAACGCCTTTGACCATTGGAAGATCATCCTATGTGGTGTGATTTGGACCTATCAGAGAAGGCAGAACATGAACCATTTGTTGAACTGAGGAAGTGGAAACATCTTCAGTGATAATGATGCTAGGCTGGATGATTCATTAGTTCTAATCTGATAGTTGGAAAAAGAACAATTTCATAGAGCCTACAGAGAATGAATGTATATACATATGCATTGGATATTATGTAGGAGTGTGTTGGTAAGAGTACAATAAGAGCCGAGAGCCAGAGAGAGAACGATAGAGAGAGGACCAAGTGGCTGTCCGAAAGGCTAAAGCCATGAGGTCAAAGCAGAGGATGGAGAGGCAGAGTTAAGTTGCTGGAATCTCTCGTGATCATAATTTCTTTGGTTGATCTCTCAGGGATAGTTTGCTACTAGTTGTATCTAGAATGAACAAGATGTAATCTCTGAAAGGTTAAGAGCCTAAAACTGTATTGTAACTTTCTATTGCTGAATAATATAATGGCTCAAACTTTGGAGAATGGGGTTTTTCACCCGAAAGGGTTTTCCCCATGTAAAATCTTTGTGTTCTTTTTTCTGTAGTATCTTTCTTCTTTGTTGTTGCTTGTTGTTGAATTTACTTGTGTTTTTCTCAGAAGGATTAATGTGGGAAATAAATTGTCTGTTTCCGCTTTAGGACATAGTAGTACGTGTCTTTGAGGCAACCTAATCGAAATTAAAGTTACTGGAGGCACTACTATTTGGAGTTTTCATTAGATGCTCTCCATTGATTTCCTTACAACATACACACCTCTGCAGGTCTAATAAAACCATGTCGACCACATAGAAACACATCGCAACATCCAAAAAGAATTCTATAATATTCCACATCATCATAATATCCAATACCTTTGTGTACCATAGAAAGATGGATCTTGGACATTTTCATGGTCATTTAGGTCTTTTTTCTATGATGCTTGGCTTATTTTTCTTAGATTTAATGTTGCAATGTAACTTATGCATTCACATCAGGTCTTGAATATTCAAATTATGATGTCTTGTGAAGCTTTTGTAACACATTTCTACACTTTTCTAGGCTCTTCTTATTATAATTCATCTAAATATAATCTTTTTATCTTTTTATCAAGTCCCATTTCAAAGTGTTGTAAAGTCTCATAACAAGCTTTTACATTTTTCTAGGCTTGTCATCACCAATTACACCTTTCATATGCTCTATTTGTCCTCTCTATGCACTTATAGGCCTTAATTAAGTGTGTTTTTGAATACAAACCAAACAAATATGATGAAAAGGAAATTAATTCTTAACACCCACTTGCAATCCCAGAGTGGGACCCATTTACCATGGGTGGCGAATGAGTCCCTCTTGGCTAAAAATTCAAAATAAATTCAAATTTCCTTCAAGTTTTTATTCATTAAGACCTTATGTTGGCCTATGATGTTCTATTTTGGGTAATTAGGGAATAAGAGTGTACAAATAAGTGTTTTTCCATGCATTTTTACCCCATTCATCTCATTCACTCATTCATCATCAATTAGCATCCTTGCATTCAAGCATCATAGCATCATTCAATCAAGCAATTATCAAGCATCTTGGAGTAGCCATTGATATATCTTGAAACTTATACAACAAGGATTTGGTAAGTCTAGGAAACTTGCATGTTGTTTATTCATCATTCCTTGATTATTTCATTTCATTTCTTTATCAAGGGTTTGATTACCAAAGTGGGACTTGACTAAGCAAAATCCCTATACTCTAACCCTTAACCATTTTCCCCCTCTTTGCATGTGTGTTTTCAGGTCTTGTAGGAAATTTTTTCAAAGAGATAGGTTTTGAAAAGTGGTCATCAAGTCATCAAATCTATTCAAGTCAACTAAACCCTAATTTAGTCTTGGAGACAACATTCAACACATTTTTTGTAGATTTGATTCCATCAACCTGACAAGAAGAAAAGTGCAGATCTGGACCCACAAAGTTGACCCCTAAATTTGTAGATTTTTAGAGGAGGATTGATTCACCATCATTGGAAAATGAGTCCCACTACCAGGCTAGAAAATTTGTTTTGATTAGAATTCAGTTCCTGACAGTTAGAAACCCATTTCAGCAAAGCTTACCAGAAGCATGACTGATTCGCCATTAGTGGAAAATGAGTCACATTGGTCATCAACAGTGATTTCTGTCAGATTCTAGAACCTTCCAACATTATAATTCCATCTATAGGTGCACTTTATTTATTTTCATTAAGTTCTGAGTTCAATTGTGCATGTTTCTAGTTCATTTTTGCATATCACACCGTGTTTTCAAACACCATATATTTTAAGGTTTTGCATTAATAATCAATCAATTTCATTGGTTTGCTACATCTATATAATTGCATTTAGGAAAATTTAAATCATGTATACATTAATCTAAGTGAACCACCACATTTTTTGACCAATCTCTCTCCTTTTAGGTGAAAAATCCTAAGAGAGCAAGAGAGTACATAGCCCCCGAACATTGATGGTTCATTTTGGTGAACTTGCATATTGAACATCATCTTTCTAATTTGCATTTCATTTACATCCTAGGACTCATAGCATTACCTTTTACATTAGATTATTCATTATTTTTGCATCCTAGGATTTATAAACTTGCATTAGTGAATATCTCATATAGATTTCATTTTTGCACTTCAAAACATTACAAAAACTCAAATTTTTCATTTGCATCATAGTTTTGCATCATAATAGCACAAAAATCACTTTATATTTTCAAAAAACACAAAAAAATCTACCCCTGGACTCATTCGCCACCCTGGGGAAATCAGTCCAGTTGCACATTCTAAACTGCATTTTCAGGCATTTTCTGCATTATAGTTTTTGAAGCACTATTACTTTCTGTCATACTTTCCAAATTTTCTATTTTATCCACTTTCTTCCATATTAGTTTACTTTCACTCATTGTCATAATGGATTTTTACTTTAATCAGTTTTGGAATTCACTAAAATCCTTAGTGGACATGCCAAATTGTGCCTTTGGCTATGATCCTAGTGACCTTGAGATTTCTCATGCCCCTTCAACTCCTCATGAATGTCCTCCTTGTGCTGTTGAAATAATTGGAGAAGATGATGATAGCATGAATAAGTTCTTACATGATTTCCTTGAAAACCTTGAATCCAATGCAACCTTTTAATACCCATCCATGAAGTCACAAGGCCTTCCTACTATCTCACCTCACATGTTTGGTTACTTACATCCTATAATGAATGAAGAACCCAGGTTCCCTCCAAGAGATGGACCTAGTTCTTCTACCCAACCACATCCTCAACCATTTTATGATAACAAAGTTACCAACACACCCATCAACTTTGAAGAAACTCTTAGAAAAGGCTTTACTATCTTAAGAAAACAAGGTTGTGACACAACAACCAAACATGAAATTCACCAAATTTTAGAACAAAAACCAATAGATGAACACACAACAGGATTAAGATATCAAGATCCTCCTGATGACAACAATCCTCCCTTTGAATATTGGAGACTTCAGGATGATGGCATGGTGATCTTTGATTTCCCTCCTTATTTGAATGTTCTCCTTCCACGTAAACAACCTTTACATGATTACAATGACAAGGATGCTAGGATCCTCATGGGTCCTCTTCCTCCTTCAATCCATGAAAAAGGTGAATCTAGTAAACGTAAATGACCTTACAAATTGAAAAAACTCAAGTTTCCTCTCCATCCACCACCTAAATGTGAAAGGAAACTACAAATTATTTTAAACAAAGGTCTTATACTCTTACCACCTTCGAATAGGTTGGTCATCCATCCTAAAGATTCCAACATACTATATTGTAAATATCATTGTGTTCTTGGCCATCGTAGTGATGAATGGTGGAAATTGAAGGACATACTGAACAAGTATCACTTCATTGATACTGACTGTTATCCTATCATCCCCTAATTTCCTAACCCAAATCCCCTCATCATGCAATAGTTATAGAATTTTCCATTCTCACTATTGCAAGATCCTTCCCATCACCTATCTCAATTCATTCTTTCCTTACATTTAGTGCGGGAAAGAATTTGTATTACTAGCCCTCTACATTTTCCTTTTCTTTGTTTGTATCTATGTATCGTATTCCCCTATAATGTGTGTTTGATGTTCTCCTCTCTTTCTGCATATCCTCTATTTGTACCTCTATTCTTCTATATGTCATACTTTAACCTTTCTTTTTCACTTTTGTTTTTCATTTTTCTTTTGGGGATGATGCAAAGCATTGAGATGCCCTATGTCTCTCCCATGTTGACCCAAACGATCTTTATTTTTCCTTTTCTCTTTTATTTTGTGGATGACAGAAAGCATTGAGACACCCTATGTACCTTCCATGTTGACCCAAATAGTCTTTCTTTTTCCTTTTCACTTTTATTTTTTCTTTTCCTTTTGGGGATGATGCAAAGTGTTGAGATGCCCTATGTCTCTTCCATGTTGACCCAAATGGTTTCCTTTTCCTTCATGTTGACCCAAAATATTTTCCTTTTCTTTCACCTTTTTGTTTCTTTTCACTTATGTTTCTCCTTTTGGGGATGATGCAAAGTGTTGATACCATAATGTATCTTCCATTTTAACCCAAAATGGACTTTCTTTTTCTTTTTTTTCACTCTTTTTGTGTCATTCTTCCAGTTTTATGTATTTGGGGAATGATGAAAGTTCTGAGCTCTTTAATCATCACATTTCAACAACGAACATACTGACCGCAATTCCATAGATCCCTTATGTGTTTGGTGTGTTCCTTTTTGGGGGAAACCCCTCTTTCTTTTGTTCCTTTTTCATTTGCATGATGAAGCGTTACTCGGAAACATATGTCTTGGCATACGGGATTTCCAAGTTGGCTCTCATGTCTTGTTTCTTTTTGCATTTTTCCTTTCCTACTTTAAAGTAATTGCTCACATAATAGTTTGTAGTAATTCCTTTAAAGTGGCTGCATACATTGGCATTATTCATTTGCATTCTTGGTTCTTAGTGTATCCTTGTTACTTCATATGATGTGTTTGTCACTTTTTGGATGACATTGGGTGTAGTGTCCTTCATAAGTGTGATCTATCTTAGCATATTGCATTCCTCTTGGTGGCTTGATGTGACACACTACATCCCCTAAGTTGTGAATATTCTATTCTTTGATTGGTCCTCTCTTGGAGACATTAGAAACAATGTTCCCTAAGTGATAGACCTTACATGAACTTAACAACACTCCTTTGAACATTTCTTTTGCATTTTACATTGTTTCATTCACATGTCCACCTTGCATAATGCAACTTGCATGCCTATGGTACCATCCTACTTGTTCATGAGTTCTAAGCATATGAAGCTTTGCTTGTTTCAAGAAGCACAAACCAAAAATTTTCCTTTGTGGTGCTCTATTAAAGTTATCAATAGGTATAACTTTGATATGGTTGAGCGGGAAGCCCATTCCGTGGCATGACTTTCCCCATAGCCACCTATGTGTTTGTGAGTACATACTAGCCGAGCATATGTTTCTCACCTTTTGGGCCTTCACACTTGGCAGATTTCCATGAGTTTAGTCACCCCAGAGTGAGTATGCATTTTCTTTTTTGAACAAACAACCTAGGTTTGATCCACAACTAGCTAGACAAATGATTGAAGCTTGACCTAAATTTTCCTTTTCTTCTTCCTTTTCTTTTCTCTTTCATATGTGTGTTCCTTTGTTCTTATGTTTAGTTTGCTATGAGATCTTCATCCTAGGGGCTTGATCATCCCTCTTGATCATTGTCATTCCATCTTTCTAGCATAAGTACATTTGGATCCCTCTCAATACACATGGCTACTTTAGTGTGAGTTTGATGAAAGTTCATCCTCTCACTAAAGTGGGGTCTAAATGTACCATAGAAAAATGGATCTTGGACATTTTCATGGTCATTTAGTTCTTTTTCCTGTGATGCTTGGCTTATTTTGCTTAGATTTAATGTTGCAATGTAACTTATGCATTCACATTAGGTGTTGAATATTCAAATTATGATGTATTGTGAAGGTGTTGTGAAGTTTTGTAATACATTTCTACACATTTCTAGACTCTTCTTATTATAATTCATCTAAATATCATCTTTTTATCCCTTATCAAGTCATCTTTCAAAGTATTTTAAAGCCTTGTAACAAGCTTTAATGCTTTTCTAGGCTTGTCATCACCAATTACACCTTTCTTATGCTTTATTTGGCCCCTTTATGCACTTATAGGCCTTAATTAAGTGTTTTTTTTAATATAAACCTAAAAAATATCATTAAAAGCAACTTAATTCCCAACACCCACTTACAAGCCTAGAGTGGGACCCATTCTCCATGGGTGGCGAATAAGTCCCTCTTGGCTCAAAATTCAAAATAAATTCAAATTTCCTTTAGGTTTTTATTCATTAATACCTTATGTCATCCCGTGATGTTATATTTTTGGGTAATTAGGGCATAAGAGTGTACAAATAAGTGTTTTTCCATCCATTTTGACCCCATTCATCTCATTCACTCATTAATAATCAATTAGCATCCTTGCATTCACACATCATAACATCATCTAATCAAGCAATTATCAAGCATCTTGGAGCAACCATTGATATATCTTCAGACTTCTACAACAAGGATTTGGTGAGTGTTACCAATTTTTCACCACAGCTCGATTGATGGAGCTGGCTAAACAATATTTTATCATGAGGTGAAATTGTAGATTATGTTTGAGTGTTGTTTTGCATTTTTATCATTATTCATTAAGTGACAGTGGTACATTTAAGAGGAGAGAACTGAATTTCAGAATGCTATTCAGATATTCCAGAATTAAATGAAGTACAAAACTGAGGAAACAAGCAACAAAGCATCTTAAATGATTTCATTTATTTCATTAAAAGATTCATATTTACATAGCTTCATTTGATTGCAAGAATCAGAATGATATTACAACATTTGCATTGGAATGCATTTTCTTTTCAAATGAAAAGAAAAGAATTGAAATCAAATATCCACACAAGCTGTGGATGTGACTATCACAATGTACCACTAATAACACACTACACTATTGAAGATGCAAAAGATAAATCACATAAGTAAATGACATAATCATCATTGCCTGTTTTGGCCGATGGTCAATGATGAATGGTGCACCTTTGTCTTCTCGAGTTCCATCGACCTATAAGAGGATAGGAGGGGGTGTCAGTGGCTCCAATTATGAAAAAACCTATATGAGTCGCCAAAAATAGTGCAACCTACTATTATTCATACATTGAAACAATCAAAGAAGTGCAGAGGAAATGAGCTGAAGGAGAAATATCATGATCATCATATTCTATTTTTTATGATAACATTGTTTGTTTCCTTGTGCAGGTATAGGGAAAATCATAGAGCTGATCATTATTCGAAGACTGAGCATGTGGAGAAAAACGGGCTCCCACAAGGGTAGAGCTCAACATGTTTCCCTTATTCATCCAAGTGGGCTGATTTAGAGATTACATCATCATATTCATCAAAAGAGGTGAGATACAACTGAAAGAGTAAACAAAATTATCTATCGAGCTATTAAACCAACTGTGCATTCATAACGATCAGGTTAAGGTTTTCTGAAGGCTACAGGTGAACAGTGAGTTTAACTTGCTCAATTAATTCAGCTGAGCACATTTATATGAAACATTGTTGTATAGGTCATATTCTTTGTTATTTGTTCGTCATGGTCATATAGTTCATGCAAGGTTCAATTCATCAGTGTTGTTTGCATAGCCAAGGATAGTTAATAGGCATACATTATGCCCTAATGGAGAGTTTTGTTTTAATTTTCATCATGGAAGAGGGTATATTTAACAAACAGTTTGTTAAGTGGAACATAAAATGCATGAAGAGTACCATGTTGAAGCTCAAGAGTACGAAAGATAGGCAGCGCATTCAAGTGTTAAGTGAATAACTAGTTCCAGTTGACTGATAAGTAAATACAACTTTAAGAATCACAAGGTGAGAAATGATTGTTCTAGAACGACAAGAAATGATAACAGTTTCTTTGCAGAAGGTGTTTCTGACATGTTAGTTATGCACAACAACAGATGAGTAAATGCAGTCCAAATAATTACAAGGTTCCAATTAAAATCTCTGCATAAATACAAGAGTAGAAAGCAAGAGTGTGTTGTACGAGAACATGTGAGGTTTGGGAATGTGCAAGATCATGATGGGCCAAAAAGTGGCAATATGATGGGTATGTGGCTGACGAATTTTTTTTACCCAAAATTAATGAAACAAAAAGGGTTTTTAAAGGAGATTCTTAGCTTTCCACCAATATAAATTATGCTTTACTTTGAATTTAATAAATAATTATTATTCATTTTCTATTTGAATTATGACTAAAGACCTGATTGATAGGCTGATTGGAAAACATTTATAGCTTTCAAATGATATCACATTTTTTGAATCCAAAACATGCATCACATTCTATGCTTAACATACTATAAGATTAAAACAAAAAAAAAATGAATTTCATGAAGTTTTGACCAAGTTAAGGTGGTTAGACATACGAGTTTTAATACTTTTTAAAAGTTGTAATAAAAAATTCACAATTAATTATTTACTTTGCAAAAAATTACAAAAAATATGCATCACATCGACATGAGTCCTCTACTTATATCTAAAATCTTATAAAAAAATATTATTATTTCATTGTGGTTAGGGTGGTAAGACATACACCTACTTATTTTTCCTCTGAAATTTAAGTACTACTGCATTGAAATTTCAAATTTTCACCAAATAGATTTTTTTATTTTTAAATAAACCTAGTAGTTTAGAAACTACATTCAATTTGCTACAAATTCTATTCTTACATATTTTTGAAATAATATAGATAACTTATTCAAATTTTTAATTCAAGTTGCCTAACTCTGATTTTTCTAATTTTTTTGCCACTTAAGAGCTTGTTTTTTCTATGATGATCCTACACATACCCCTTTCTTTGAATGTAGTGTGCAGGGACATACTGGAGGGACAACCAGTTCATTTTGGCTGGAAGGATGCTTCAAATAGAATAATGTATCAGTGTTTGGCTAAAGATAGCAATCAAAGTACAATGTACAATGAAAATTATCTTCAAGGAGTTACAAGTTTCAAGCAAAATACACATGAACAGATTTGGCAAAGTTCGTGTATGCAAGATTCATTTCCAGATTAAATAAGTTTACAAAAACATGAGAGTTTGAAACATGACATGACAATGATACCTGAAGTATGAACAAAGGGCACAAGAGGAGCCTTTAGAACGCTGATATGTGAGGGTTCCAAGCAATGAGAAACTAGTGGAATATCAAGTTATTCAAGTAATGCAAACAACAGATGTATTTCCAGCACTTCGAGGACTTATGGAGGGTGTTCATCATTAATATGTTCTGTTGTTCTTTTCTTCATGAGAGAAGTATAGGAATGTGGAAATAATTTAACAAGGTATTTGGAGGTGTAGATGTAAGAAGGTGGTTGAACAAGCTTTCAGTCTTATCATATGGTGGTATACCTGTGTAGTGGGGTGACATAGATTTTCTAGGTTTCCACACGCTTGTGTTGAATGCCAAAAATTTGAATGCTAAAGAAGCCCAGGTTTTGCACAATTATTGAAAATGCAGAAATAAGACAAGGGCTGAGGCCAGTTTTAGTAACAAATTCCAAGTCTAGGTTTTGCAACTGAAAGTGCAAAAGAAACAATTGTGGTCGAACTAATTTATGTATGAATATTAAAAACAAAATAGATATATTTCTAGCTCCCCCATTTGAGTTTTCTTTTCAAACAAAATATCAAAGTAAAGCATCACTTGTAATAGGTCAAGCCCATAAACTAAGTACAGATAAGTACACAGATTTTGTTACTCTCACAGGGGTTTTTTTTTCTGAAGGAAGATGATACAACAAACAACAAATACCCATGTGGGGTTTCAAGCAAATATACATATTTTTCACCATTTCTAGTAATCCATGTGGGTATTTTGGATCACAACAACAAAGAAACTTATTATTTTAACCTAGATGAGAATCTTATGTGAAGTAACAGGTATACTGATGGGATTTTATTCTTGGGTCAAGCTTCAGAATGTATAAAACCATGAAGTCTCAACTTGCAGTAATAACCCATGTGGGGGTTTTGTATAAAATAGAAGGAAAACATAAAATGCAAATTTCTGTTGATGGGTGAGATTCAGAATAAAGAAAATGTAGTTTCTATTCAATTCTTATAATACCCATATACGGGTTTATCCTCAAATATACAAGAAGGTCAATTTCCTATTTTGGGTCAAGCCCAAAACTACTAAATGTGCTTTCTATGAGACATATATGACGACTTGTACATGGCCATATAATCTTAAGTGAAGATGGTCGAGCTTTCTAAAAGAGACAGTTTGTGCTTTAAGCGTAACTCACCACTTCAAGTATGTGCACGAGCACACTAGCTATGGCTGAGAGCTCCACGGAGTGTACAAAAACCAAGAGTTCGAGATCTTAAATAATAGCCAAGTTCTCATAGTGGGAATACAAAGATACAAAAATAGTAAATATGAACACAAAAGATACAAAGTAGAGGCATTAGAAGTTGTGTTAACCATGGCCTCAAGGCTAGAATGAACAAATAAAATCCATAGAAGCTAGCTTACCTTGTGCTCAGAAGAGAAAACAAGACACCTCAAGCAGGTTCTTTCATGAAAACTTTAGATAGAGATCGAGTTCAAGCTCGTATAGGTCAACAAGAAGTAGGCACAGAAAGACAAAGGATATCAGAAAATAACCATGAGCAGGCTGTGGCCTTGTGGTTCTTTTTGTTCTTTCAATAATGGAGAAGAGCTCCGATACAAAGAAAATCAGGCTTACCCAGATGGAGTTTCGACTGTCAGAGGGAAAAACTGGAGAATCTCAAAGCACACAAGCTCAGATTCAACTCAATCATGGCGGCGCTCCTTTCAGCCAGAGCTTATTTTCCTCAAAGTGATAATTACAAAATGAAATGATTTAGGGTTTGACTTTGTTTTTTTCATGCCCTAATTCAAGCCCAACATCATAATCATTTTGAATATTCATGTTTGATAAAAGCACATGGGAATTTCAAATTAGGTTAAGCCTTGTTTTCGAGTTTATTAAAGTTTGAAGTCAATGTTTTAAAGGTCGAAATTTATATGCTTAAGTCGAGCTTAGAGGGGTGATGGGTTATTCTCCTAGTGTTTAGGCTTATTTGTTATTGAAAGGAGGACTTAAGTAGAATGGTGATTGATAGTGCTTTTGAGGAGAATGAAGAATGTCTTATTTGTTTTTGATTGATTTGAAGAAAATCAATGAAAGAAAGTCAATAATGAATATCTCATGGCTTAAGGATAATATCATGTTTTAGGGTTCTTATTTTAATCAATTGGAGATTGATGAGAGGACATAATGATATATATTAATATTTTTATGATTTTTTGAGAAAATCAAATCATTGTAATGGAGAGATAAGGCGTTTTCTTTTTGAAAAAGATTTTATAATATTTAATTGCAAAAAATAAAAAGGCAAATTGTAAAATTTGGAATCTTGTAAAGCAGAATCGTAAAGCAATCTTTTGTAAATTGTTTTATGATTTCTTGCTATTTTAGCATATTTTTGTTGACTTCTTCTCTTTATCAGATTTGAGTCTTATCTTGGTGAGATAAGGTGTTTATTGGGCTTTTAAAGCAGATTCAACCTATTTTTAGAGGCTTGAAAGTTTGAACATAAAAGAAATATGCTTTTTTTCTGCTTTTATGCAATTTTTTGAGATAGTTTGAAGCTTTTTTCCTTGATATTCTTTGTGAGCTCGGATTAGGGTTTCTTGAGAGTCGTGTCTTCAAAAGACTTAGTCTTTTTAGCTCTCCTCAGTTCAAATCGAGTTCCTGCTCATACACATTTTGAGCTTGTGAACCCTTTTGTACTCAGTTCAGAATTATTCACTCTTTCAGTTTTAATAAAGCAGTAATATTCTCCTTTCTCATTTCTATCTCAGTTTTATAATAGCAATTTGATGTTTTTGTGGTTCAAAAAAGAATCCTTTCATGTCTTGCTGTTGTAGGTTGTGTTTCAGAATTGTATAGTTTCAGGTTGCCTGTTGTATTACATTTAGGAATCTTCATGCAAAATACTGATGGAATTATGTGCCAGTGGGATTGTGAGAATTCATTGTGATAGGAAAGTTGTTGTGAGTGTTAATGTTTGAATTTCATAACTTTAAGATAATCACCAGTTATATTCAAGTTTTGTTTTCAGTCCATCTTTCTATCCCTTTTCCTCTGAAGTTTTAGAATAGGATTTATCATTTGGAGAACCAGCTCACTCTGGAGATTCCTTCTTCACTCAGATCACCCACAATCTGAAGAAGGTTTCCATGTTTCAGTAGGTTGATGAATATTGCATTCAGCTAGGTGCAAATCTATAGACAACAGTTTTTGGCATGCTCAGTGGGACATTTAGACCATTTTAATATCTTTTTCAGTTTGCTATTTGGTGTATGCATCAGATTTTTCCAGCCTTCTGGAGGCTATTATAATATACTTGGTGACTATGGTTTTGTTTTGCATGCTAGTGCAGCCTGCACATGAGAAATATATAGACAAGATCAAGTTTGGCACCCTTAAAGTATCGAGCGCTGTCCCCATCATGAAGAAGAGGCAAGACAACAAGGAGGATTTTTGAAGCACCCACGAGATCAAAGTCAACACCTCCTATTTTTAGTTCCTTGGTGTTATCACCAAGTGTACCAGTTTTGATCTCACAAGTACCACCAATGGTAGCACTGAGGCAACACCCATTTGTGCCCTTCAATGGTGGTACCCTGTTAAATATACTTCAGCATGAAAATATACCAGTTGCAGCCCTTAGAGGTCTGCCATACTTCACCAGGGAAGATTACACTACACCAGTCGAGCACATATGTGACGTAGCCACGCTATGCTCAGTACATAATATCATGCAAGAGAACGTCACACTAAGGCTATTAGCTGCGTCACTTAAGGGAAAAGCATTGCAGTGGTTCAGAGGCCTCGTAACCAACTCAATCGTGACATGGGATGCGTTAGGTAATGAATTTTACCAACATTTTGCTGATAAATATGATAACCTATCTTTATTAGAACTGAGCACCATTCAAAGGGCACAACAAGAGCACTTGGCCGACTTCAACTATTGATTCCAGAGAACTTGGGACATGATTCCTACAATGGTAAAACCCTTACTAGCACATGCTTTTTTGTTTTATTTAAAAACTTTAAATAGTAAGATTAATGTTAGGAATCAGTCTATGGGTGGAATAACACTTCCTAATGCTTACAATATAGCCATTAATGCCAAAAATTACCTCATTCAAGTAGGAGACATAGCTCCTAGACTTCCTATGCCTTTGTTTCTAGAGATACAACTACCTATTCTTGCTGCTGTACCTCCTTTGGCTGCTGTCCTGCCTGTTCCAGTGATAGATTATCATAATACAGCCCAAGAGGTTGTTGCCCCAGCCCCAAATCCGGAGATGCAAGAGCTTAAAAGCATATTAAAGACCTTCAAAAATGATATCATGACTATTAAAAAGCACGTTGGCCAAAAAAGTAAGCCTTATCAAGCCCCTTATCAGCAAAACCAACAGAATAGGCCTACTTTTCAAAATGATTATCAAGCCTAAAGAAGGAATTTTAACCCCAGGCCATTCCAGCCATTCAATCCGAATGTAGCCAGCTCATCAAAGGAACTTGTGCCATAGAATAATGTTGCCCATGATTGTGTTTGGTGTTATGCATGCAATCAGCCCCATAGCCAATCAACGTGCACCAATGGAATGAGGAATCAGGCTTTAATGGTTCAAAATAGTTATGTTGGTTAAGAAAATGTTGCAGATCAGAACCAAGAACAACAAGATAACATGGAAGTCACCTTGCCGAACTGGTAGAGTTCTGAATTATGTGGTGTGAATGGCCAAAGTCAGAAAAATTCTCCTATTTCGGCTAACACCGGGTCAAAAAAGAGAGCTATGGATCTAGGACAGCAAGCTGGTAATTCACAATAGTAGCCTGTAATCAGTAAAGAACCTGTTTCACCAGAGGTTAATGTTGCACCATAGCCTAAAATGCAGATTCTGCAAAGAGGCCAGGAGATACCCAGTAAGGAGCAACTAGGAATGCATTCTCAGGCTCTATAGAGGCAAAATGACGTTACTGTCACAAAAAGCCAGCAAAAGGTAAACTCTTCATCATTTAATATAGTTGAGCATCTCAAGAAAATAACTGTTAGAATGTCAATATTAGATGCTCTATAGCTTCCAGGGAAAAAAGGTTTATTGTAGAGTGCTTTGGCTAAGTTGTCTATTTCTGACAACGCTAATCAAGGAGTTGCAAAGGTTGTGCTGGTTAATGAACTGGAGGATAAAAGTGGGAAGAAAAAAAAAGAGGTAAAGCCCCCTCCGTTCTATTTAAGTCTGATCATTGGTGATAAAATTGTTCATAACTGTATCGTTGATTCTGGTGCCAGTAGTTCAGTCATGGAGTTTAACTGATAAGTTGGGTCTTGTTTATGAGCCTAATCCTTAGAAAGGGGTAGTGCAATTAGATGGGTCTGTTGTTAAAACTACTGTTATTATCAAAAAAATTAGCTCTTACCTTGCACGCATCCCCAAGTTTTTCTATTCATCAGGATATTCATGTCATAGACTTATCGCCACACTTTGCCATTTGTCTCTCAAGGGATTTTATAGCCAAGTTGGGTGGGTTTTTGTCTTCTGATTGGTCTCATTTGTTTTTCAGAACAAGGTATGGTACAAAAGTGACCATAAAGTCTGAGCCTCTCACCAAAGACCATATCAAACCATACTCACCAAATCCTATAAACGCTAACCTCTACGCCACCTCTACAATGGAGGAGCAAACCATGAACTTAGACTATAGCACCCATGTAGACAATATCAATCTAGATGAATGGGTAACCAAAGATCACAAGCTTGATCCATTTCAGAACACAGATGAGGTAGGATTAGGAGTCTATATGATTCGAGAGTTTGATTGTGACATGCCTAATCTTTGTAAAGAGGAGGAACTATCTCTAGAAATAGGTGACGAGCTTTGGAAGCTTTACTTCGATGGTTCAAGGAGCAGTGTTGGTGTCGGGGGTGGAGCTAGGTTGATATCGCCCGAAGGAGATAAACATTTTTTGGCTTGCAAATTTTCTTTTAGCTGTTCAAATAATACAGCCAAGTACGAAGCGTTAGGGCATGGCCTTGAATGGGCCCACAAACGAGGTATTAAATTCTTGCAGGTTTTTGGTGATTCAGAATTGATTGTTAATCAGGTTAGAAATTTAAATGTTGCTAAGAATGATTTGCTTAGAAATACAAGCATCGTGTATGGGATTTAATATAATATTTTAATGCTTTTAACATCATGTCGATTCCTCAAAATCAAAATAAGCATGCTGATAGGCTCGTTGCCATAGGAGCCCAGTTTGATATTCCCAAGGACATTCATAAGGTAGAAGCACGTCAATACATGAAAATAGTGGTCAAGATTTCAGTACCTAACAATAATATGAGTTGGCAGGTTTTTGATAGCGATGAGCAAATCATGAATTTTTTGATTGTTGAAGCTGAGTTCATAGATGGAAATCAACAAAAATGGTAGTAGCAATATGAGGACCAGATTGTGCAATTAAAGACCAATAAGCTGCCAAAAGGATTGGTGACCTTAGAATCTATGTTTAACTCAGATGATCAAGTACGAAAGGACAAATGCAGCTTGATTGTTAAAGAGGAACATTATGCAACCATCAAAATCTTCAAAGCAAGCTTCTCAAGCTAGGAAAGGTATGTAGTGAAGACGGACAACACGCCTTTATTCTATTATGTCACAACTTCAGTGATGTTTTTTCTTGGGAGTACAAAGACTTGAGAGGTTTTAACCCCTAACTAGCCCAACATACCATTGAACTTGAACCCAATACAAAACCAGTAAGACAGAAACAGAGACGGCTTAATCCCAAGTTAGAGCACCTTATGAAGGATGAACTGAATAAGCTAGTTGAGAGAGGTATTATTTTTCCTATTAAACATACCTCTTAGGTGTCAAATTTAGTGCCAGTTAGGAAGAAAAGTGGGGAAATCAGACTATGCGTCAATTTCCAAGATTTAAATAAAGCTTCGTTGAAAGACCATTACCCACTCCCGTCCATGGAACAAATTTTAAAAGTAGTTTATGGTTTTGATAGATTTTCTTTGCTAGATGGTTACTCAGGTTACAACCAGATTCTGGTGAAGCAGGAAGATCAGTTCAAAACAACGTTTACAACCAAGCAGGGCACGATGGCCTAAAAGAAGATGCCTTTCAGCTTATCCAATGTTGGAGCAACTTTCCAGTGTGCTATGGATATGGTCTTTCACGGCCTCATGAACAAGTTTTTTCTAGTATACTTAGATGATATTACTATTTTTTCCAAAAATGCTAATGAACACCTAGATCATTTGGAGTATATTTTTTAGAGGTGCAAAGAGTTCAGAGTGTCTCTCAATCCAAAGAAGTGTATATTTTCAGTGCACGAAGGAAAACTATTTGGACACATTTTTTCAAAGCAAGGTATTTCAATTGATTCTGAAATAGTTTCTACAATTTTGGAATTGCCATTACCAGCTCACAAGAAAGGCCTGCAAAGCTTTCTTGGGAGAATAAATTTTGTGAGGAGGTTCATATCGAATATCACAACCTTGCTGCAGCCTCTCACTTCTATGCTGAAGAAGAATATTACATTCAGTTCGACCAAGGAATGTAAACGGAGCTTCAAGTAGATCAAGGAAGCACTCGCAGCCGCTCCTACTCTCATTAATCCAAACTTTGACAAAGAATTTCTTTTGTATGCTTTTGGAGGGGTTGATACAGCTCCAGCCATGTTATACCAGCAAAAGAAAGAAGGTTTGGAGCAGCCTATAGTTTTTTTCAGTCAAGTGTTACATGATTACGAGGTAAAATATTCTTTCATTGAGAAGCATATTTTTGCTATTGTAAGAAGTTTAAAGAAGTTTAGGCACATGATGTTCAATAGAAAGATTCATTTATTGGTAGCTCATCCAAGTGTTAAGGATTTTCTGCTTAATAAGGATATTAATGATAAGCGTGCTGGTTGGATTACCAAAATAATGGAGTTCGATGTTGATATAAAAGTAACCAAGCTCGTTAGAGGCAAAGGTTTATGTGAAAAAATTGGTGGAAATGGAGATAGCAGCTTAAATGTGGCTGCAAATACATAAACAATGCTAAATAATGATGTTGTAGGTGTTGTTTCAACATCTTCCGCTACTTGGTTGCAATAGATGATGCATTATCTGCAAATTGGTGAGTGCCCCAAAGGCTTAGACAGAGCAAAACGAAGGTATTACTGATTACAAGCCATTCCTTATTTAATCATTGATGGTATTCTTTATAGGAAAGATTTTCAAGGTATCTTATTACATTGTATTCAGCCTGATCAAGTTGACAAGCTTTTAGCAGAATTTCATGATGACCTTCAGGAGGTCACTTTGCTGCGAGAACAACAGCTTTGAAAATTATGCGAGTTGGTTATTACTGGCCAAATATGTTTAAAGATGCTATTGATTGGGTCAAAAAGTGTGAGAAATGTGCTTTATTTGCTGGTAAACAGAGGCTTGCACTGTTGCCCCTGCATCCAATTCAGATAGAACAGCCCTTTGCCAAGTGGGGCTTAGATTTTATTGGCCCTATCAATCTGCCTTCAAGTGTGGGCCATAAGTGGATTCTTACTACCATAGATTATTTTAACAAATGGACCGAAGCTGTCACTTTGAAGGAAGTGAATGAGACTACAGTGCTTAATTTATATCAAGATCTCATATCAAGATTCAGTGTTCTAGATTCAATCATTTCTGACAATGGTTTAGCTTTTATTGGTTTAAGGATTTTTGATTGGTCTGTTAGAAATAATATTTATTTGAGCATGTCTTCCAATTATTATCCACAAGGCAATAGACAGGCAAAATCTACAAATAAGAATCTGATTCGGATAATCAAGAAGACTTTTGAAGATAATCAAAGGACATGGCATGAAAAGCTGAAGTTAGCCCTTTGGGCTGACAAACTAACTCCTAAAAGGTCCACTGGTTTCTCACCTTTTGTTTTGACTTATGGTAAAGAAGCTAAGTTTCCTATTTCAATTGAATTACCAACTTTAAGTTATGTTAAAGAACTGGAGTAGCTGAATGAATAACCTCTTGAGGTGAGGTTTGCACAGTTGGTAGAACTCGAGGAAACCAGAAAGGAAGCTCTCAGATAGCTGGAGATACATCAAGCTCAAATGAAGAATTATTTTGACAAAAGGGTGAGACCACGTGATTTCATTGTTGGAGATCTAGTTTTCAAGTGGAATGAGTTTAAAAGCAAACCTGGACGATATTCCAAGTTCGATGCAATGTGGGATGGGCCTTATGTGATCATGGAATGCAAGGAACACAACACATTCCAACTTACCAAGTTGACTCGCGAGGTGCTATCTATCCCAGTTAATGTGGTCCACCTCAAACATTTCCTTTGAGATAAGTTATCTCATAGTTAAGTAGACTAGTTTCCAAATAAGTGTGTTTCACACATTTAATTTCAGTATTTTTGCTTTATCTAAGCCCTGTTACACATTGTTCTATTGGCCATCAGGGCCTATTAGTTTGCTTTCAGTTCTGTTTTGTTTTTCTTTGCTGCTGTTTGGAGTGTTGCTGTTCAAATTTATGAGTTTCAAGAAGGGGCAGATTTGACTGTGCGCCCAATGGATTGTTTTAAGGCCACTGATCTATGCTTAGCAGGCAAGCATATTACCAATTTTTTTCCACAACTCAATTGATGTAGCTGGCTGAACAATATTTTATCATGAGGTGAAATTGCAGATTATGTTTGAGTGTTGTTTTTCATTTTTATCATTACTCATTAAGTGACAGTGGTACATTTAAGAGGAGAGAACTGAATTTCAGAGTGCTATTCACATATTCCAGAATTAAATGAAGTACAAAACTGAGCAAATAAGCAACAAAGCATCTTAAATGCTTTCATTTATTTCATTAAAAGATTCATATTTACATAGCTTCATTTGATTGCAAGAATCAGAATGATATTACAACATTTACATTGGAATGCATTTTCTTTTCAAATGGAAAGCAAAGAATCAAAATCAAATATCCACACAAGTCGTGGATGTGATTGTCACAATGTATCACTAATAGCACACTACACTATTGAAGATGCAAAAGATAAATCACATAAGTAAATGACATAATCATCATTGCCTGTTTTGGTGGATGGTCGATGATGAATGGTGCACCTTTGTCTCCTTGAGTTCCATCGACCTGTAAGAGAAAAGGAGGGCATTTCAGTGGCTCCAATTATGAAGAAACCTATATGAGTCACCAACAATAGTGCAGCCTACTATTAGTCATATAATGAAACAATCAAAGAAGTGTAGAGGAAATGAGCTGAAGGAGAAATATCATGATCATCATATTCTATTTTTTATGCTAACATTATTTGTTTCCTTGTGCAGGTATAGGGAAAATCACAGAGTTGAACATTATTCGAAGACTGAGCATGTGGAGAAAAATGGGCTCCCACAAGGGTAAAGCTTGACATGCTGCCCTTATTCATCCAAGTGGGCTGATTTAGAGATTACATCATCATATTCATCAAAAGAGGTGAGATACAACTAAAAGAGTAAACAAAATTATCTATCGAGCTATTAAACCAACGTGCATTCATAATGATCAGGTTAAGGTTTTCTGAAGGCTACAGGTGAACAGTGAGTTTAACCCACTCAATTAATTTAGCTGAGCACATTTCTATCAAACGTTGCTATATAGTTCATATTCTGTGTTATTTGTTCATCATGGTCATATATTTCATGCAAGGTTCAATTCATCAATGTTCTTTTCACAACCAAGGACAGTGAATAGGCATTCATTATGCCTTAATGCAGAGTTTTGTTTTGATTTTCATCATGAAAGAGAGTAGATTTAATGAACAGTTTGTTAAGTGGAACATAAAATGCATGAAGAGTACCATGTTGAAGCTCAAGAGTATGAAAGACAGGCAATGCATTCAAGTGTTAATTGAATAACCAGTTCTAGTTGACTAATAAGTAAATACAACTTTAAGAATCACAAGGTGAGAAATGATTGTTCCAAATTGACAAGAAATGATAACAGTTTCTTTCAGAAGGTGTTTCTGAGGTGTTAGTTATGCATAGGAAAAGATGAGTAAATGCAGTCCAAAGAATTACAAGGTTCCAATTAAAATCTCTGCATAAATACAAGAGCAGAAAGCAAGAGTGTATTGTACGAGAACATGTGAGCTTTCTTTGAATGCAGTGTGCAGGGAGATACTGCAGGGACAACCAATTCATTCCAGCTGGAAGGATGCTTCAAATAGAATCATTTATTAGTGTTTGGTTGAAGACAACAATCAAAGTACAATGTACATTCAAAATTATCTTCAAGGAGTTACAAGTTTCAAGGAAAATACACATGAATAGATTTGGCAAAGTTCGGGTATGCAAGATTCATTTCTAGATTAAATAAGTTTACAAAAACATGAGACTTCAAAACTTGACATGATAATGATACCTGAAGTATGAACAAAGGGCACAAGAGGAGCCTTTATAATGCTGATATGTGAGGGTTCCAAGCAATGAGAAACTGGTGGAATATCAAGTTATTCAAGTAATGTGAACAACATATGCATTTCCAACACTTTGAGGACTTATGGAGGGTGTTCATCATTAATATGTTTTGTTGTTCTTTTCTTCATGAGAGAAGTATAGGAATGTGGAAAGAATTTAACAAGGTATTTGAAGGCACAAATGTAAGAAGGTGGTTGAACAAGCTTTTAGTCTTATCATATGGTGGTATACCTATGTAGTGGGGTGACATAGATTTTCTAGGTTTCCAAACACTTATGTGTTGAATGTGAAAAATTTGAATGCTAAAGAAGCCCAGGTTTTGCACAATTATTGAAAATGCAGAAATAAGAGAAGGGTCGAGCCCAGTTTTAGTAAGAAATGCCAAGTCTAGGTTTTGCAACTAAAAATGCAAAAGAAACAATGGTGGTCGAGCTAATTTCTATATGACTATTAAAAAAAAACAGATATATTTCCATCTCCCCCATTTGAGTTTTCTTTTCAAATAGAATATCAAAGTAAAGCATCACTTGTAATCGGTTGAGCCCATAAACTAAGTACAAATAAGTATACAGATTTTGTTACTCTAATAGGGGTTTTTGTTTTGAAGGCAAATGATACAACAAACAACAAATACCCACGTGGGGTTTCAAGCAAATATATAGATTTTTCACCATTTCCAGTCATCCATGTGGGTATTTTGGATCACAACAACAAAGAAACTTATTCTTTTAACCTAGATGAGAATCTTATGTGAAGTAATAGGTATACTGATAGGATTTTATTCTTGGGTTGAGCTTCAGAATGTATAAAACCACGAAGTTTCAACTTGCAGTAATAACCCATGTGAGGGTTTTGTATGAAACAACAATAAAACATACAATGTGAATTTCCATTGATGGGTGAGTTTCAGAATAAAGAAAATGTAGTTTCTATTCAATTCTTATGATACCCATATATGGGTTTATCCTCAAATATACAAGAAGGTCAATTTCCTATTTTTGGTCGAGGCCAAAACTTCTAAATGTGCTTTCTATGAGACATATATGACAGCCTGTACATGGCCATATAATCTTAAGTGAAGATGGTCGAGCTTTCTAAAAGAGACAGTTTGTGCTTTAAGCATAACTCACCACTTCAAGTCTATGCACGAGCACCCTAACTGCGGCCAAGAGCTCCACAGAGCGTACAGAAACCAAGATTTTGAGCTCTTAAATAATAGTCGAGCTCTCATAGTGGGAATAGAGCACCAAAATAGTAAATATGAACACATAAGATACAAAGTAGAGGCATTAGAAGTTGTGTTAGCTGCGGCCTCAAGGCCATAATGAACAAATAAAAGCCATAGAAGCTAGCTTACCTCTTGCACAGAAGAGAAAAGAAGACCCCTCAAGCAGGTTCTTTCATGAAAACTTCAGATAGAGCTGAAGTTCAAGCTCATATAGGTCAACAAGAAGAAGTAGGCACAGAAAGACAAAGGATATCATAAAATAACCATGATCAGGTTGCGGCCTTGTGGTTCTTTTTGTTCTTTCAATAATGGAGAAGAGCTATGATACAAAGAAAATCAAGCTTACCCAGATGGAGTTTCAACTGTCAAAGGGAAGAACTGGAGATTCTCAAAGCACACAAGCTCAAATTCAACTCAATCATGGCGGCGTTCCTTTCAGCCAGAGCTCATTTTCCTCAAAGTGATAAGTGCAAAATGAAATTATTTAGGGTTTGAATTTGTTTTTTTAATGCCCTAATTTGAGCCCAACATCATAATCATTTCGAATATTCATGTTTGATAAAAGCACATGGGAATTTCAAATTAGGTTAAGTGTTGTTTTGGAGTTTATTAAAGTCTGAAGTCAATGTTTAAAAGGCTGAAATTTATATGCCTAAGTCGAGCTTAGAGGGGTGATGGGTTATTCTCCTAGGGTTTAGGCTTATTTGTTATTGAAAGGAGGACTTAAGGAGAATGGTGATTGATAGTGCTTTTGAGGAGAATGAAGGATGTCTTATTTGTTTTTGATTGATTTGAAGAAAATCAATTAAAGAAAGTCAATAATGAATATCTGATGACTTAAGGATAATATCATGTTTTAGGGTTCTTATTTTAATCAATTAGAGATTGATGAGAGGACATAATGATATATATTAATATTTTTAGGATTTTTTGAGAAAATCAAAGAATTGTAATGGAGAGATAAGGTGTTTTCTTTTTGGAAAAGATTTTATAATCTTTAATTGCAAAAAAAAAAGGAAAATTCTAAAATCTGCAACCCTGTAAAGCAGACTCATAAAGCAATCTTTTGTAAAATTTCATATGATTTCTTTCTATTTTTAGAAGATTTTTGTTAACCTCTTCTCTTGGTCGGATGTGAGTCTTATCTTTGAGAGACAGGGTGTTTTTTGGGCTTTTAAAGAAAATTCAGCCTATTTTTAGAGGCTTGACTATTTGATCATAAAAGCAATATGCTTTTTTCTACTTTTATGTAGTTTTTCGAGACAATTTGAAGATTTTTTCCTTGAGCTTCTTTGTGAGCTCGGATTAGGGTTTCTTGAGAGTCATTTCTTCAAAAGACTTAGTATTTTTAGCTCTCCTTCTCAATTCAGATCGAGTTCCTAATCATACACATTTTGAGCTTGTGAACCCTTTTGTACTCACTTCAGAATTATTCACTCTTTTAGTTTTAATATAGTAGCAGTGTTCTCCTTTCTCATTTTTGTCTTAGTTTTATAATAGCAATTTGATGTTTTTGTGGTTCAAAGTAGAATCCTTTCATATCTTGTTGTTGTAGGTTGTGTTTCAGAATTGCATAGTTTCAAGTTGCCTGCTGTATTTTATTTAGGAATCTTCATGCAAAATACTGATGGAATTATGTGCCAGTGGTATTGTGAGATTCATTCTGATAGGAAAGCTGTTGTGAGTGTCAATGTTTGAATTTCATAACTTTAAGATAATCACCAATTAGATTCAAGTTTTTTTTTCAGTCCATCTTTCTATCCCTTTTCCTCTAAATTTTTAGAATAGGATTTATCATTTGGAGAACTAGCTCACTCTGGAGATTCCTTCTTCACTCATATCACCCACAATCTGAAGAAGGTTTCCATGTTTTAGTAGGTTGTTGAATATCGCATTCAGCTGGTTGCAAATCTATTGAAAATAGTGAGTTTAGGACACTTGAATGTTGTTTATTCATCATTCCTTGCTTATTTCATTTCATTTCTTAATCAAGGGTTCGATTACCAAAGTGGGATTTGACCAAGGAAAATCCCTATTCTCTAACCCTTAACCATTTTACCTGTCTTTAGATGTGTGTTTGTAGGTCTTGTAGGCAGATTTTTCAAAGAGATAGGTGTTGAAAAGTGATCAACAAGTCATCAAAGCTATTCAAGTCAAGTAAACCCTAATTCATGCTTGGAGACAACATTCAACCTACTTTTTGCAGATATGATTTCGTCAACCTGACAATAAGACAAGTGCAGATTTGGACCCATAGAGTTGACCCCTAAATTTATATATTTTTGGAGGAGGACTAATTCTCCATAAATGGAAAATGAGTCCCACTGCCAAGCTGTAAAAGTTGTTTTCATCAGAATTCAATTCTCGACAGTTAGAAGCTCGTTTCAACAAAGTTTACCAGAAGTAGGCCTAATTCACCATCAGTGGAAAATGAGTCCCATTGGTTATCAACAGTTATTTTTTGTTAGATTCCAAAACTTTCCAGCATCAACATTCCATCTCGAGGTGCACTCTATTTAGTTTTATTAAGTTTTGACTTCAATTGTGTATGTTTCTAATTCATTTCCACATATGACACTTTGTTTTCAAACACTTCATATTTCTTAGGTTTTGCATTAATAATTGAAATCAATTTCATTGGTTTGTTGCATCTAAATCATTACATTTAGGCATATTTCAATCATACATACATTAATTTGAGTGAACCACCACAATTTTTGGCCTAGCTCTCTCCTTTTAGGTAAGAAATCCTAAGAGAGCAACATAGTAAATAGCCCCCCAAAATTGATGGTTCACTTTGTTGTGACTACCTAAAAATAAAGAATACTTTCATCCTATGCATCAAGATACAATACCACTAAACTCCAACATAAGAACTGAATTGTAGATAAATTCAACACTATAAAATCTGAGAGAAAATAAATAGAAAAAAATAAGCATGTTATTAAATTTTCAAGATAGGAAAGAACAACATAAAGAAATGCAAATCCCATTTCTCTTAGACAACCCTTTTCATAGGAAAACACATTGTCAAAAAAAAATTCTATTGTTGAACGATCTAGAACCTTTGAACACATCTAATCATCAGATTCAAACCGCACAAGCATATCTTCAATCATGAAGAAATACAAAACACAAAACTAAGCACACCTCTATCACACTACACACTCTTTTACTCAAATTTTCTCGAAAGAACTTGGAAACCAAGTGAACCAACTACATTAGTAACACCAACAAAACACTACAAAATCTTCTCATCATGACTATAGCATCTCCAATACCAACATTCTCCATACTAGGATTTGACATCAATGTGACATCAAACCACAACATATCCACACTTAGCACTAGTACTGACAACACTAATGAAAACACCACCTATTACATTATTATTATTATATGTTTTTTTTTCTCTCTTTTACTTTTATTTATTTGATGTCTTCTTATAATATTAGCCTTATTCTACTCAAGAAATGTAGCGGAGTTAGCTAGGGCTTGAGGTTTTCTCCCTTGTGGTCATGGGTTTGACTCCACTTCGTAGAGGGGAAGGCACTTGTGTCAATAATTGTATGTCATTCTTGCTCCACTAACCTGGGGTATAAGAACAAACTTTGATAAAAAAATATTAGCCTTATTCTTATTTCTTAAATTTATTTTATTATTTAAATTTATGAATACATATAATTAATAATATAAAGAAAGATATTGACATAGATTGCTATATGTCTTCATATAGCAATATGTCTTTATATTATTATATGTCTTCATACAACAATATATGACTTTATATTACTATTCGTCTTCATGAATTTCTTTCATCTTTGTAATCATTTGTATCTTCCAATATTATTTTCTTTTATTCATAGATTTCTCATATTTGCTATTTTTCTACCTTTCCTTATATTACTTCTCTTTTTCCTTTTCTTTTCATTAATCCAATTTATTTTCTTTTTTCTTTTATTTTTCATTTTCTTTCTTTTGTTGTTGTATATGTGTTGTCTTCATGTTAGCCTTTTTCTTATTTCATTTATTTTTAAATTTATGAAGACGTATACTAATATAAAGAAAAATAGTGACATATATTGCTATATGTCTTTATATTATTATATCTTCATAAATTTCTTTCATTTTCTTAATTAATTTCTCTTGCTCTATCTTTTCTTATTTTTATTTCTTATCTTTTTTCTTTTATTTATTAGTTTAAGAATTATATTCTATAATTGTTTGTTATTGTCATTCTTTCAACCCGGTCTTTCTCCCTTCCAAATTTTTATTTTTATTTTTGGCCTTTTTATTTATCCTTGAACCTCATACCCCCTTCCTCCACTTCCCACCTCTTCCTTTTTAAGCTAGCTCTAGTCTGCAAATAATCATTTCTTCTCCTCTAGCTCTCTTTCATGTTGATTATGGATCATGGAGTGTGATCCAAAATGTTGATGCAAAAACATCATAATCAAATCTAGAAATGATATTTTGAATTAATGTATATCCAAAGATGAAAAGTAATTTTGTCCAATTTATGTAAAACTTCAACAATGCAAACAATGTGTATCCAAAAATGAAGATAAATTTTATCAAACCTATGCAAAGCTTCATGAATGTAAACATTGTGCATGCAAAAGTGAAAAGAATTTTTATCCATATTATGCAAAGTTTAAAAAATGTAAACATTTTTTGATCTGATGATTTTTTCTACTAAAATGATTTTGGAATTATTTAAAATGGCTACACTAAATGAATGATTTGACCTAGATATATATAACAAAAATTCCTGAAACTTTTCAAACTGATACATTAGGTTACTAGCAAGCCTAGGAAGTGCAAAAAACTACAAAAATTCTTAGAAAAGTTATTTTTTATAGGCCTCCAAGGACTCATTCGCCTAGTGGTGAATGGGTCCTGGTATGCTTTTTTGAGAAACTCTAGATCTAATATTGAAGCTTTGGAACTGTGAAAATTTTCTACCTTTGTAACCTTAACAGGGACTCATTCACCCTATGGAAAATGGATCTTGGTATATGATTTTTTAAATCTGAAAATTGCAATTTCAAAGTGATTAGACGTGTTTTCTGTTTTAGGTTTCAAATTATAACTTCTAGAGAAAAATTTTCAACAATTTGGTGTTGAAACACAAGTGTAATGAAGGACAAAAGATGAACTATATGAAACTTTTTGAAATGCAATTTAGATCCATTTGTTGAATATAAATGATGACAACTACACTAATATGCAAAAACTATTCAAAAATTCTCAAACATTATCCATTTTTTGTTGAATTTTTAGATTTAAATGAATGCAAAATGCAAGTTTACACCTTAAATGAAATACAAACTAATGCAATTTCGACAATCCTAGATGAAATGAAAACTAATTTAATTCAATGAAAACTAATGCAAATCCTAGATCTAGGGTTTGAATGCACTCCAAATCAGAAAAATTAGTGTAAGATTATCAGGTTCACCATAATGACATAAGGGAAAGTAGGTTCACTGAAATAAATTAACAAAATGATGAACCTAATTTCACTATGATTTCATTCAATATGAGTGTTATGATGTGCAAATGAATATAAAAAATTAAACCTAACTGGTATAGCAATCAAAGGGTAGGTTTTAAGAGGGTTAGATGTTGTGTACCTATTGGAAAAAGTGTTTTTTTTGGACCTCATTGAGGACTCATTTTCCCTATGGAGAATGTGTCCTAGCTAGGGCTTTGGAAAAATGGTTTTTGGGTTCTTTTCCTCTCAGTTTGCACTTCTAAATCCTAGTTAGGCACAGTAAAAAAACTATAAATAAATCATGTAGCTTAGTTTATGGGATATGATAACTTTCTTAGCAACTTCAACAACTTTGAAAACTTTTGCAAATTTTCTTTCCAAGTGATCTCCAACCTAAAACCTACAATCACACATCAAATGGGAGAAAATGTTGTTTATTAGGCAATAGGAGTTTTCCTTGGTCAAACCCCATTTTGGTAATTAAACCTTGAAATGAATGAAATCATAAAAGGAATGATGAATGAACAAATTCAATGTCACCACTCACCAAAGCTTAGTTGAAACCTTGAATTGTAGATATAAAAACTAACATGAAGTGGCCTCAATGAATGTAGATATTGATCATGAACTTGATTAGAAAGAACATGTTGAATATGGTTGATTGATCTTGAAATGCTACATCAACACATTAGATCAACAACATGCATGATGCATTATGCCTTTGACATGATGAAATGGATCTTGATTGCTGCAATATTCCTTCAATAATATTCCTTTGAATTCCTTAAAAATTCTCTTGAATGCTCTAGCTTGAATGTTCTTAGCTTGCATGAAATATTCTAGGTGAAACTAAGTGAAATAGCCTTGTATTTATACATATCATTAATTCCCAAAATTCAAATAACACAAGCCGACATCAAATATGGGATTGGAAATCATTAAAATACCACCAAAAACATATTTCAAAGAAGGGTCCTAGGTCTAAGTAAGGACCCATTTACCATGTGGTGAATGGGTCCTAGCTCATTTAGCTAGAACACACTTCAGGAAATGTGAAAGATTATGTGAAAATAGGGTCCTAGGACCTAGTAAGTGGTGAATGGGTCCTAGCTTGCTAAACTAAGACACACACCTTAAAAAAATAAGTGTTGTGTAATGGTATTTAAGAATGTCAGGTTTTATCCCTTAGAATTTGCATTTAATTAGGCTTGGATTTGAATTAAAGGGGTCAATTAAGGTATATTAACATCAATTAATTAATAAAGTGTAGATTAGTGTGAACGTGTAAAGATACAATTTACAACACTGTAAATAAGGTACAATTAAGTCTATTTAATTTAAAATGGTCCTAAATTTAATGTAAATGTGTAAAGCACATTACAACACTAAATCAAGACAACATTAAACTCATTTTAATATTAGTTATTTTCAAATTAAAAAATAAAAATAAAATCCTTAATACTATGAAACTAATGCTTTTAACCTTCTCATGAAAGAAAACTAATGAAAGACCTAACAAACATTATGAATTTATAAAACCAACAAGGAAAATCCTAGACCATGTAACTTCCCACGGAGAGAACTATAACTTCCCATCATTCTTTTTCCCTCTTTGGTGTTGATGAGGTCTATTTATAAGCTTTTGAGGATTGATGAACAAGCACATCTTTAACCTATAATTCAATCATGTACAATACAATTTTGGATGACTCAAAATACGACCTCATTGAAAGTTTCGTGGAACAAAATTATATTAAATTTGGTAGTGTCAACAATGCTCCTTCTTCATATTGTTATTACTATTAGGTGATGTAGTTAATGCATCTCTAAAGGAACTGATTCCCAATTTTTTTCCTTGAGAAAACCAAGCTTTCTTTCACATTAGGTTTAGTGAAGTGGGTATATTCCTTACAAACCGAATTAGTACATTGGGTATATGCTTAGAAATCAAGTATCTTACTCTGCAGGATTCATCTATTTCTAGTTTTCTATAGTATAACAGGGAATCTATACACATTCTTCTGGTTGAACATTATTTTTTCTAAATAGGGAGCAAACCAGAGACGCAAAAATAATGCACACAACTAGAGAAATTTATTATTATTCATACATGGAAATATTACATGTAGAGGATCTCAAATCCTCGATCTCTGCAATAAATGCAAGCTACAGAAAATTACAGAATACCCCTGTTCACAACATGCAAACTTTTTCCCCAAAAAAGTTCTAAAAAATCAGAAAACCCCACCAATAAATAGATCATTTTCCCTTTTGGAGCCAAAAAACATTTGAGTTATGAGTTTTGGCGGTTTGGCGTCAAAATTACAATTTGAAATTTGAAAATTGGCAATTTTCCAAAAATTGACCAACTTCTGAAAGCCATAACTTTTGATTTAGGACTCCATTTTTTGAACCGTTTGAACCGTTGGAAAGGTCTTAGAGTGAAGAAAATGCTGAGAGCTCACTCCACTAGTTCTGATTATTTTTGGGCCCATACAAGACCATTTAGTGCCTCAAACTGGACTTGAAAGGTTTTTCAAGGCAAAAAGAAGAAACTAAAACTTGAATAACTTTCAAACTAGGAATGATCTTGACCTGATTCTTTTTCCGAAGTGCTTATTTTTCCATCTTGAACCTTCCCTTAAATTTGTGCCTCCTCAAGCCTTCACATTCAAAACTGCTAAAAATAGCAATTGAGTAGAAAAAGTAAAAAAGCAGTTCTGGAAGTTGGAAATTCTTATTCGACGAAAAGGGTATCCAAAAATGCAAAGACATCCACAAAAATATAGTGAAAGGAAACATAAAAGGAAAGCATATTTTTGGGTGATGCAAGATTTCCCTTACACCACTAGATGCTCCTACGCCATTTTCTTCCTGGAAATAGAGTCTATGTGACAATGCCCACAATCTATTATGTTAACACCATTTACATTTTAAGGTTGGCACATGATGTAAGATTCCAAAGATCATTTCTCTCTGTCGTTATTACTAGTGTTCTAAAGAAGGCTAGACATGCCAAACAAGTATAAATCAAATTGTATATACAAATATGCAATGGAATATTTTTGTGTTAGGTTTGATTTATGGTTTAGTTTTAATTTATTTGTAGTTTTATCTGTATCAAATTTTGTATATTTCTTTTACATTTTAAGAACATTATTTTATCTTTTTAGATTATTTCTTTAAGATGTGGGATTAGTTTGGTCAATTTTAAGGAATATGGAAATGACCCTTAAGTTTCAAGAATTTGAATTCAAATTTCTTGTCACCTTCTCCAAACCTTCTATTATATATATTGAGATGGTTTAATATATATTTCATGGAACATGTTGTTATGTCATGCTATTTAAAGACCTACATTATGCATTTAAAGACATCATGATGAAATTGGAGAACTATTAGAACATTTAATTTCAAGCTCAAGAACATTACAACAATCAAATCTACATCATCATGATATAGGTCATTTGCATTTGTGAATGATACCTTCAATCTTCCTCATTGCCATTAATTTTGTCCACAATGGGGTTTGACCTAAAAGAACCAACTCACCTAGCTTGCAAGCTTCTTAATGGTATCTCTAGACACCACCTTGAATTCTTATATATATGGAAGACAAAGCCAAAAGATCTTCTGACATACTTTCTATCAAATCAACTCATTTTTTTAAAAATTCATAGTAGTTGGGATTGAACTCATAGGGCTTGAAATGGATATGCATCAATTTTTTTTACATCTCTAACATGGACACATTCACCAAATTCAGGCATTTATTTTTCTAGCAGTGGTTGAAACAAAGAAAAAGAGGTTCCCCCAAATAAGATTAACCAAATGGAGGAACCTAATTTTTACTTTTGTTGTTTCATCCAATTATGAGGGGTAAAATGCATAAATAATAATAAAAAATCAATCCTAACTATATTATAGCAACAATAAGGAAGGTTTTTAGATGCTCAAACAATGTGTATCTTGCTGAAAAAGCAATGTTTTGGAGGTCACTGAGGACTCATTTTCCCAGTGGCGAATGGTTCCCTACTAGGGTTCTAGAAAATCACTTTTGGGTCTTGTTCATTGAAGTCTAGACTCTCAAATCCTAGGTGATCAGCTCCTGAAAGTTAGAAATCAATTTTGTAACTTACTTTCCACGATCTTGCAAGTAGGATGACAACTTTTGCAACTTTTCACTCTTGAAAACTTTTCTCTAATCTTTCTCTTCAAATATTTTCAATCTAAAAACTACAATCATACATTAAGAGGGAAGGAAAATTGTTGTTTGTTAGGGAATAGGGGTTTTCCTTGGTCAAACCCCATTTAGGTAATTAAATCTTATGATAAAATAATGAAACATGAAACATGAAACATGAAATAATGATACCTTGGATGAATTCTTGGAATGTAAATAGAAAATCTAGGATGAAGTGGCTATGAATAATGCAGATCTTGATCTTGAATATGGATGTGAAATAATGCTTGACTTGGATCTTCAATGCTACATCAACACATAAGCTCAACTACATGCATGATGAAATGACCTTTTATTGCTACAATAAAACCTTGATAATCTAATCTTGAATTCCTTTGTAATGCTCTTGAAATGCTCTATAATTATTTTTTGAAAGTAATCTTTTGATCACTTGAACTTATTAGGATGTCTTATATCAAACTATGTGAAATTACCTTATATTTATACTAAACTTAAGATTTAATCCTGAAATCCAAATATCACAAGCCAACATAAGATCTAAGGTTTTAAATTGTTAAAATCCTGACCAAACACAACCTAAAATAGGTATCCTAAGTTAAGGAGGACCCATTTTCCACCTTGGGAGAATGGGTCCTAACACAGTTAACTAGGACCAAGTTTTGAGGAGGTGAAATAACATGTAAAAAGGGGGTCCTAGGACATAGTGGGGACCCATTCGCCAAGTGGTGCATGGGTCCTAAGTCGCTATCCTAGGACTCAAACCTTTCAAAATTAAGTGTTATGCAACATTATTAGTGAGTTTTAAGATTTATCCTTCAAAAAATGCAATAAATTAGGCTTGGATTTGAATTTAAGGGCCGAATTAAGTTCTAAATAACTTCAATTAATTAGTAAATCCCTAGATTAGTGTGAAAGTGTAAAGAAACACTTTAAAACACCCTAAATAAGGCACAATTAAGTCTATTTTATTATTAATCATCTATTCCCAAATTAAACGTGAAAAATGATTACTTTTTTTATGTTACATTTTTCCCACACTTTAGTGAGAGTTTTCCCCCATGAAAAATCACACTAAAGTAGACATTAGATATGCTTAAGTATGCAACTATAACATAGATAAATAAGCATACACTATCAAAGACCAAGAAAAAAAAAAGGAAAACAAAGGATCAAACTTCAGTTATTCCAACACAATCTGGAACGTGCCTGTTTTTTCGTAACAAGGATCAAGCTTCGATAGTTTGTCCAAAATGATGTGGACCAGGTATAGGTTGTTTTTCCATAACATGTGTGCTTATTCTAGGGTACTGGAACCTTAGTCCATCCACTAGGCGAGTTATCCCAATGAGATGTGAAATGAGATAATCAAATTAGCCTCCCATACTGTACCGAAGTTATATCCTCCTAAGAACTTTGATAAGGAACCACATAGGTATGCTTTTAAATGATATTTCTATAGGTTTTTGTTAAAAGGTATTTTTCTTTGATCATGTAAGGTCTTCTTCGTAGGGAAAATTTTCCTTAATGTATCCAAGAGAGGACAAGTCAAGAATATTAGATCGCCACTTATGGGATGCCTGTTCATATCATGCAACTAAAGGAAATCGTATGATTAGAAATATTGCACTCTTGGAGGACATCAAACCCAATGACACCACTAAGAAAAGGACATGTTACAAGAAAAAATAAAATCATTTCGTGAAATATGTAAAATGTTGAAAGATGTCATCGATATATGCCCCCACTTTAAAGTAGTTGCTAACACCATTGTTATGAGCAATTGCTTTAAAGTACTGAATGTTGTCTCCTAAGACATGAGAGATTTCCTTGGAAAACCCTATGCCAAGTCATATGTTTACAAAATAAAGTTATGTCATGAAAAGGAAAGAAGGGTTGCCCCTAAGAATACACAAGGGATTTGTGGATTCAAAGTCAGTTTGTCTTTTCTATAATGTTTTCATACAACATACAATTGTCATCATTCCCAAAATAATCATAGAACTAGAAGAATGACACAAAGAGAGAGAAAACAAAGAAAAAGCCTTCGGGTCAACATGGAAGAGACCTAAATGTCTCGATGTATTGCATCATCCTCAGAAGGAAAACACAAGACAAAGAAAAAGATAAAGGAGAAGCTTTTGGGTCAACATGGAAGAGACCTAAATGTCTCAATGCCTTGTGTCATCCCAAAAAGAAAAACACAAGAAAAATGAATAAGGATAAACTTTTTATGAAATATAGAAGAATTTAGGTACAAATAGAGGAATGGACAAAGAGAGAGAGAGAGAGAGACATCAAGCAAAACAACATGGGGGATCACATTACACACATGCAATCACATATAGAAATATGAAAAGGAAAAATAATGAAAAATACTAGTAAGAAACATACGAGTCAACCTATAGTAGGTCGTTCATATCCCAATCTTGATCGACATAAACAAAAGGTGGAAAACTAACCAAAGGGACAATGGGAAGTGCCAAAACTAGGACAAGTCTATCTAATCCCTTGGCCCCACTAAGTGCAAGATGAGGATGATCAAGATAATGGGTGATGTGTTGTTCCTTGCAAAAAGTTAAATGATTTACGGTATGTGCAGGATCATGATGGGCAAAAGGTGGCAATATTATGGGTATTTGTAGGGTATGTGATGACTTTTTTACCCAAAATTGATGAAATGAAAAGGGTTTTTGAAGATTCTCAGCTTTCCACCAATATAAATTATATTTAATTTTAATTTAATAAATAATTATTCTTCATTTTCTATTAGAATTACGACTAAAGTCTTGATCAATAGGTGATTGAAAACATCTATAACTTTCAAGCGGTATTACATTTTCTAAATCCAAACATGCGTCATTCTATGCTTCAATACTATAGCAAAAAGAAAAATTAAAATTTCACAAAGTTTTGACCAAGTTAGGGTGGTCGGGACATCACGAAGTTTTTTATATTTTTAAAAGTTGTAATAAAAAATTCATAATTAATTATTTATTTGGAAAAATTACAAAAAAGTATGCATCACATCTGGACATGAGTCCTCTACTTATATATAAAATATTATAAAAAATATTATCATTTTATTATGGTTAGGGTGAATTGCAGAAACCTACTTCTTATTTTCCACGAAATTTAGTATTACTACATTGAAATTTCAAATTTTCACCAAATAGATTTTATTTATTTTTTAAATAAACCTAGCAATTTAGAAACTACATTCAATTTTCTACAAATTCTATTCTTACATATTTTTGAAATAATATAGATAACTTATTCAAATTTTTATTGAAGTTTCCTAACACCATTTTTTCTGAATTTTTGCCACTTAAGGGCCTCGTTTTTTCTATGATGATCCTGCATACCCTACAATGAATGTGAAAGATGCAATAGTGAGTATGAAATGATCCTAGAACTATTGCATGGCAAGGACCAACACCTATTGTTATTGATTATGATGAGTAAACAAAGTATCAACTTGATGTATTTATAATGAGATATTCCCACATGTAGTATCTATCAGTTTAGGATCCACCAAAGTTAAAGTTGTCTTTGAAGAATCTTTCGTACAAGAGTGTTGACATTGAGTGAAGTATTTTTTGTTTCTTTGGAGGGACAATAACCAAGACCATTAGTCATTTCTTGCATGTTAGGCCTTATAGGGACATAGATACCATTTTCTCTAACACCGCATCCTTTTCCATTATACCCAAGTTGTTTCATAAGTTCATAACCTCTTCCATAAATATTTTTCATCTCTTTTAGATTGGGTGGTTGTTCATAATCAACTTCATCAATTTTTTTCATGTATATGTTGTCTTTTCTTCTAAAGTGGTTGAAGTGGATGTTTTAAATTTTGTATTGATATTATCAATTTTTTTTTCCTTTTTAGAATCTTTTGTTATAATCTTGTATTCTCCCATGAATGTATGTCTGAAATCAAAGGAAATCCAAGCATCTTCCAATAACTTTATGACTTATTCAATATGCTTTTCTTTTTCTTTCTTGACAAGCAAAAAAATTCTAGGTTCAGGGTCGGCCTTGATTGTATACACTTTGTTATATATATATGAGAAATGGTATTGTAATTCGATTGTTGCAAAACATTATCATTATCGAGTTTCCTTTTAGGTGGTTCTAAGATAAGCACAGGTTTATTTTGAACTTGTGGTTGTTGTGAGGGTGGATTAATGATAAGTTCATACTTGGGATATCGCTCCAAGGAATATCTAATGTACATAACATCAAAAGTCTTGTCCTTATTTTTATGATATGTTAGTGAAGGGTAGTCTAATGTCATTTCATCATCTTCATCTAAGGAAGCCACATTACTATTGATTGAAAAAAATGTGTTAATGTTATCATTTTCTTGCACCATGATATCTTCTTTAGTAAGAGGGTTTTTAGGAGAACTAAAAACTAGATGTTCATGATATTCAATGGTTGGTTCTTCTAAAATGTCTTCATCATAAGTATGGTAGTTATCAATGGTCAAATTTTCTTGCTTATCAATGATGGAATTATCTTGTTCAATAATTTTTTCCCTAGGAGGAGAGAGACAAATATGATTGTCATGACTCTTATTGATTTGATCTTCGAACACCAAGATATCTTCTTCACAAATAGGATAGATATTAGGAGAAGGCCAAATTTGATTGGTATGATTGTCCATGATTTCATCAATTTTTTATAAGGTCTCATTCTCTTGTTCCATAATATCTACCCTAGTAGGATAGCGTTTAGGAGAGGAGCAAAAAAGAGGTTCATCATAGTCCATGGTTAGATTTTGTATAGTAGCTTCATCACAAAAAGGGGAGGGATCAAGATAAGAAAAAATATGATTTTCAAGCTTACCAGTGATTGGATCCTTTTGTTTGAATAAACCTTTCCAAATGTTAGGGACATTAGGAAAGAGAGAAATAATTCTATAACTTTCAATCATTGGATCTCTTGACACCAACATATCCTCTTCAAAATGGTTTTTTTCATGATCATTCACAATTGTATCCTCTTTCACTAAAGAATTATCACAAGTAGGGAAGGCTTTCGGAAATGAATGGATATTAGGTAAAGTAGTTTCAATTATCTCATCTTCTTGTTTCAGAATACCTTCCCAAGGGGGAGGAGGAGAGGGACAAATAAAACTTTCATGATTCTCAATGATTGTATCTTCTTTCACCAAGATAACTTCGTCACTAATAGGAGAGGTATCAGGAGAAGAACAACTATGATTGTCATGATTGTCTATGCTTGCATCCTCTTATGTTATGAAATTCTTACAAATTTGATAGACACTAGGAGGGTAGCCAACATGCTTGAAAAAAGGTTTTATTTTGTTTTCCTAGATTATGCCCATGAGTAGAGGAAATAGAATCATACAAGCCATGTGATACTCTATGAACACTAAATTCCTAAAAAGTGTAGTGTAGTAAAATGTAACCCTTTGCATTTTCGCACTTGTTTGGGCCCTCCTTGTGGATTTTGGCTTAATTTTTCCTTGATTTTGTGTTGTAATGTGGATAAGACATTCACATTAGGTCTTGGGCCCTTGTAAACTAATGGAATTCAATGGTGCCTTGCTAAAGCATTGTGAAGTGTTGTAACACACTTTGACACTTTTCTAAGGTTTTATCAATTAACTAAGCATAATAAACACAATTCTAAACAAATTCAACCTTAATATTGCCTTATTTGGAGTGTTGTAAAGTTTTGTAACTCACCTTCACATTTCTCTAGGCTTGACATTAATAATTGGGATTTCTTATACTATAATTGGCCCTATTTTTCATCCACAAGCCTCATTTATTATATCTTTTTGAGGATAATCCTGAAACCAATCATTGAAAAATCATAATTTAGGTGTTCATAGCTTGTGTGGCCTAGATTTAGAGTCTATAATTCATTTTCCACCTTGGGAAAGTGGGTCCCACATGGATCTTTTGGCCCTGAACTAGTTGTTACACATTTTAAAGCAATTTTCATTTTTTGTCCCTTACATAATGTTTGATGGGGCTCATTCGCCACCTTCAGTGAATGAGTCTGTGTGGCCCAAATTCAAATTTAATCAAAATTTATAGTGTTATTTTATTCTCCTAGATCTGATGATGGCTTGTAGTGTTGTAATTTTGGGAATTCTTGCATAATTGGGTATAAATACAAGGTTCTTTCACCTATATTCTCACCTAACCTTCAAGAGATCACCTATAAAGTTTACAAGTCATTAAGCATTCACAAGAGTATTCAAGAAAATTTCAAGGGTAGATTATCAAGCATTTCAAAGCATTCTTCAAGTGTCAATCATCATGTCAAAGATTTCATTCTTCATGTTTATTATTGTGCTAACGATTGTGATGTAGATTTTACGATTCAAGCAAGTTTTTCAAGCAAGATCAACATCATTAAAAAAAAATTCAAGAACCACATCCATTGTAGCCATTTCAAGCATATTTGTAGCACATTATTGCTAGGGTTTGGTGAGTTGCAATATTTCTATTTGTTCATTCAACATTCTCCATTCATATTTTCTTTTATTTCAAGGTTTCAATACCAACAAGGGGTTTGACCAAGGAAAACCCCTATTCACTAACCCCACAACATTTTCTCCTCTTCTTGTATGTGATTTGCAGGGCTCGGTTGCAAATTTATCAAGAAGCAAAGTTGGAGAAATTTTTTCAAAGTTGTCATCAAGCATTGGAGGAAATTGGAGAAGACCTACAGGTGGAAATTTGTAGTTTTGGATCCAAAAAATAGTCAACAAGAGCAAAGCAGACATAGAGGAACAAAATCAGGTCCCAAAGTTCTAAAAAATTAGAAGTGGATTTATTTTCCATAAGTGGTGAATGAGTCCCACTGTACAAGCCTGTCAGAGATTTTTAAAGATCTGGATACCCTTTTGGCTAAAACCTACATCTGCACATTTTCCTAGAAGCAGGATTGATTCATCTAGCTTGGCGAATGAGTCTCAATCAACATTAATTTTTTTTTTCTAGAATTCCAGACCTCCATTCTATCTTCTTTAGTCTCTTAGGTGCACACTTTCTATCTCATAACTTTCTATTTCATTTTGTTCATCTTTCTAGGTCATTTGGAGTTAGTTCAATTCAATTAGGATTTAACATTTCATATTGCATTGTATTGTCTTTTCCAATTCTAAACTTGGTGGTGAACCCCTCATTAGATTTCATTTAGCCTTTAGGACAACCCTCTTGCAATATCTCTTCCTCTCTTGAGATCTCAAGGATTTGTTCTTGAGTGAAGTGTGTGAAAATTTCCTCTCCTTTTAGGTCCAAAACCCTAAAGTTGGAAGAGAGTCCCACTATTTTCACCATTTCATTCTAGTGAACTTGCATATAGAGCATCATAATTCTATTTGGAGTGCATTTACATCCTAGATTTAGCTTGCATTAACATTGCAATAGGTTTTGCATTAGATTAATTTGAATTCTAGGGTTTCAAATTTTGCATTAGTGAAAAGCTCATCTAGCTTGAATTTTTGCATTTAATTTCATTGAAAGTTAATTAAATTCTACATTTTCATCACATACATATATCAGAAAACGTAAAAAAATTCAATTCAATTCAAAAATTCTAATTTTTTTCAAAAAAAATCCTTTAGACTCATTCGCCACCTTGGGTGAAGCAGTTCCTTTGCATATTTTGCACTACATTTTCTAGCATTTAAATTTCATTTTCTGAGTTCCTATTTGTTGTTTCATCTTTTTTTGTTTCAGTTTCAAGAATTGCAATTATAAGAATTTCATTATCATTAGCTTACATTGCATTTTCATTCACCTCACATTTAGGAGCCTTTGCATGAGTATTTGGTGTCCTATTACTAATACGGTGGTGAGAAAAAGTTTGAGACTCATGTCATCTTGCGATAGCACAAGCATTGTGGATCTTGGGTTATCTAGCTCTTTCACTCCTAGTATTGACACTAGTACACTAGATATGGACAATACCTTCAACAACTCTTTGCCTTCAAGTAGCATGCCATTTGAACCAAGGAATGATAGTATTCCGTAAGAAAAAATAATTCACATTCATGGGGACCTAGCACACCTACAACTTCAAGTGAAAAATGACATGTCAACTACTACCATTCTGACCATAGATAAGATTCACCACATGGTTGAAAGTGACGATGGCCTTGACCTTGTGAAAAACATAGTTCAAATCTTTCAAAAACATCTCACCTCAACCACTATTTTTCCTTTTCCCATAAGAAATGTTACAAGTCAAGGAGGAACTCCAGTTCCTCCCACAACAATAGCCTCAATACCTACCTACACCAATCCTTAGGTCACAACAACAATGAAACAAGTTAGTAATGTGATTCCTTCCCTGAGTATTCCTACTAGCATCCCTAGTTCCTATGCGTCATCGCAAGTTATATATCCTACCTTACCACCTATAAGAATTTTGTTCACTTATCCTACTAAAAAATACACTCCATCACCACTTTCACTTCCATCTCATAAATACTATAATGACCCTCTCATAACACAACTTTTCCAAACTGTTTCATTCGTTCAAAAGAAAATTTCCACCATAAAACAAAATCAAAATGACCCACCTACATATTATGTCAAAAGCAATCCATTTTCCTTGGAGATATTACAAACACCAATGCCACAAGGTGTAGAGGTTCCTAGATTTGAGAAATATGGAGGGAAGGGAGATCCTTCTAACCATGTTAATTCCTATACTACCCTATGTAGTGACTTTGTCCTTGAGGCTTGATGATAAACTATTGGAAAAGTTTTTTCTTAGGTCCTTGAAAGATATCGCCTTGGAATGGTTCTCTTCATTACCAAACAACTCAATTCATTCATTCAATTAATTTTTTGAGGAATTTTTAAACCATTTCCAAGTGCATATGACTCCGAAGATGACCTTGGATGATTTGATGAGATGCAAGAAAAAAGAGGAAGAAAAGATAACTGATTTTATCTCACACTATCAATCGCTTTATTTACAAATCGATGTCAAGGTCCCCAACCCACACCTTCAAATAATGTTCATAAAAAATTTGAAAAGTGGGATTCAAGAAAAGATTCCCATGATGAAATTTGCATCCTTAATGCATTTGTGTACTACCCTCCGTGATTATCAAAATTCGGTTAGTAGTCGAGATACAAATTCCACTTCTAGCCAAATCGAGATATTTGAGCCCACAAACCAAAAAATTTCCAACCTTTTACAAAACAAAATAAAGGGTTCCTTCAATTTAACTCCCCTCAACAAACAACTCAAAATGTCAATAACCAAGTAGTTGTTTTCAAAGCCATGATTCTATTTAATTATGGAGATCTGGAAAGACAATTAACTCCCTTGCCTGATACCCTTCATAACACAATGTCCCAAATTTTAGAACAACAAATGATTACCTTGCCACCTGTAAAAACATCTGACCCTAATAAGCCTTTACCTCTAAGCTTTAAATCAAATGCTTATTGCCAATATCATTGAAAAAATGGAAATGACATGAAACATTGCAAGCGTCTTAAACATCTTGTGCAAGACCTCATTGATTCCAACTGTCTATCTGTTGGAGGTATTAGTGATCAAGGAAATAGGTTTGTTGCCCCTCCAAACCAAAACTTGCAAATTTTCACCAACCCAATGCTCAAACATAATATTTCATTTGTCAAATCCAATGAAACTACAAATAATGATGTGATGAATGTTGATACATATGATAAAAAAATGATTCTGTTCTAAATAATGCATCAATTTCAATCCTATAGATGAAATGGTAGGGGTGATATACGCCATTCATCGTAAGGGAAGAACTAAGAGTCCTCTTGAAATTTCTTTCTCCTCTAAGGATACTATTAAAAATGCACCTGATGGTCCTCTATATATAGTCGGTTGTATCTATGACAAGCCCACTAATGGGATACTAATAGATCATGCTTGTGGAGAGAATGTGACCACTGAGGAATTTTTATGTTTGCATGAACTTTATCAAGATGAATTTCGTAAATGCTTAATTAGTTTCGCTTTAAAAATGAAATATTCACTGTTCATTGTAGCAGCTTTAACCCTTTTTCATCCAAAGGAAACTTTTCCTTATATTCCTTTTGGAATGAGCCCATGGAACCTATAAAGCCACATTGAGAATACTTCTTTTTCATATCCTAGCAAAATTCAAAGCAAATAAATAGTAGAACTCTCTCTAAAACATGTCCTCATCCACCTCTGAACCTCCCATCCTTGATGAAACCATGCTTGAACCTAAACAAGACCCAAACAACCAAGACCAACATAAAACAAAAACTTCATCTACATCCTACAAATGACCAAGAGATAATGAAACCAATACCATCGCACCTCCTAGAATAAAACAAGTTTACAAAGTCAAAGAGAAAGAAATTAAAGAACCTCCCATGGTACCTTCCATTCCTCCCCTTAGGGAAGAAAAGAAACCTATGGTTGATCAACTTGCTCCCACACAAATGCAACTTGAAAACTGAACCATATATTTTTGGGGTTCCTATGGACTTCTCTAACTCTTGTAGGGTTTTTCACCTAAAAGGAGAGAGACAGGGCCCAAAAATGCTAAGGGTTAATTCAAATGATGTTATGTATGATGTTGTCTAAGGTAAATGAAGTAAACTAAATGCAATAAAATAATTTAAATGATTGATAATGAATGCAAAAATAGATTTAAACTATGTTGGAAAACACGCCTGTGATATGCAAACAATGAACTAAATGATGAAATAATGCAAAACAAAAAGAAATAGGATGAAACAAAGTGCACTTGGGTAAGATTTGATGATTCTAGAATGTTGTGAATGTTGTCTAGAATTATTGAAATTTCACAGTGGGACTCATTAACCCGGGGTGGCGAATTAGTCCTATTATTGGTGAAAAAGTGTTATAAATAGGTTTCTGACTATCAGTATCTGGAATCTAACAAAATTTAGATTTTCAGTCTTAAGGTGATACTTATTCGCCATTGGTGAAAAATCAGTCCTCTCCCAAAATTCTAAGAAATCGGGAGACAAATCTACAACACCGGATATGGAAATCTCTAATTGTCAGGTTGCCAAAGTCAATTCTTTAAGAAACGGATAGAAAAACTTCTCCAAGCTTGAAATAGAGTTGATTTGACTTGAAGAACCTAGTTGAGTTGTTGACCAATATTCAACACCAAAAAGCTTGTTAAATCTGCACACAAAAGTCTACAAACACACATGCAATACAGGAAAAATGGTTGAGGGCTAGCAAATAGGGGTTTTCCTTGGTCAAACACCACTTTTGGTAATCAAACCCTTAATGAAACAATGAAATGAAAGAGAATGATAAACTAATAACATGAAATTGTTATCAACTTACCAAACCATTGATGATGCAAATCTGAAGTAATGTCAATGGATGCTCCAAAGTGCTTGAATATTGCTTGATAGGATGTTGTATGATGCTTGAATGCTTGAATGAATGAGGAGATGTAAAATGAGGTGAAAATCACTTATTTATACCATCTTGTACCTTATTTACCCATCCATACCTCATCGCAGGCCAACATTAAGTGTTTTTGAATAAAAAACTTGAAGGAATTTTTTTAAAATTGATTTGGAGCCAAGGGGGACTCATTCGCCACCCATGGCGAATGGTTCCCACCTAGGATCTGAAAATGCGTGACAGGAATTATCTTGTATTTAATGTTGTTTGTTGGGATTACATTCGAAAATGCACTTAATTAAGCCTTATAAGGGCATAAAGGGACCAAATAAATCATAAGAAAGGTGTAAATGGTGAAGTTATGCCTAGAAAAGTATGAAATATTGTTACAAGACTTTACAACATTTCAAAATAGGACTTGATAAGTCATAAAAAGGTGATTTTTAGTTGAATTGTAATGAATAGAGTCTAGAAGAATGTAGAAATTTCTTACAAAACTTCACAATGCCTTCACAAGATGTCATTATTTGAATTTTAGTACCTAAATATGCATGTTCAAGCCATGTTACAACATAAAATCAAAGCAAAATAGATCAAATTGTTGGATCTTAGTTGTGTTTATGGTTTGTCCTTGATGAAAAAATATCTTTCAGTTGGTTCTCTTTAGTGATCTATCTTTGTTTGAATCCTTATGATTTATTATGACACTTCTTTGATGTCTCTTGGCTATTACAGAAAGATATCACAGTTGGTTTCCTTGTCAAGATGGTTCTTTTTGCATATCACAGGTATTGGTTATTTCTCATTTGAGCTTACATATATCGGCATGAGTATGGTAGGGTCTCCCTGATCCACTTTGAAATGTTTGTGCTGCCTATCAGAAAGACATTTCTGATGTCATGTCGATTGAATTTAACATACAGGCTGCTTTCGACATGACATTCCCATTGTCTTGGCAGCAGTGGAAAGGTCTATTGGCATGAGTTGTGTTCACCGCTGGGAGGTCTTACCGAATGAGTCGGGTCTCATTGACTAACTCATAAGGTGGTTCATCGGTGTAATAAATCCCTATCGACATGTTGTTTCATCAAGCATTGTCTGTCTTGGCGACCAACACAAGAAAAATTATTTCGGCAAGAGTTGTCTTTTGTTTCGGCAACTGAAAGTGATCTCTATTGGCATATGTTATTCTGTTGGTATGTGGTCTCAATGATATTGGTATGTCACACCGATCAGAGATTAAATGGAAACTCATCGGCAAGAGCTTAAGGCTTTGGTGTGAGGTTATAATGAATATGCCATGTCACACCGACCAGTGGTGGATGGATGTGTCTCGGCAAGAGTTTTGCTTCGATGGAATGTCATAGCAAACTCTTTGGTCTTGCCGACTAAGTCTTATGAAGTGCGTTTGGCAAGAGATTGGAATTGTCTCAGTGACTTAGTGGATAAGGATTTTTTGGTGTGATAGAGTATTCTCATAGAGGTCTCCCTGAAGGTTGTAGGTTACAGTACGACTCATAAGAATTAAAAAGTATTTTCAGTGAGACTCTTCATCGATGTGAGGTCATGGAAAGGATGGTGTGTCTTGTCATCAAAGTCAAATGAATGACTTTCGGTAAAACAAAGTTGATCTATATGATGTCTCTCTGATATCAAAAGCTATAGCGATAGCTAATGATGGTTTCATTTCGATGAGAGAACCTTTTTGTCTCATCAACCAGAAGGATGTTATGAGCTATCGGCATGACATTGTGTAGTTGTTATGTCTTCTCCCCGACTCTGATGGGTTATGGAAAAAGTGATAACTAAAAGGAATGATCACCATTTTAATTTCCTTTGGCAGAACTATCTAGATGTCTCAGCGAATGGTTAACGAAGTCTCAAACTCTGTGGCCGTCATGGAAATTTTTAAATATAGTTGCAGGCTGACATCATTGATTGCATCAAATCTTAGAATCGTTACATGGCAGCATATTCATTGAGTTTCCTCTTTGAGCAGTTGCATTTTTGAAATAATGGATGATTTAAAGCTCTTTGGATAAGCAATACTCTTGATTTTTATCATCATCGATAGACTATCATTATTTAGCCTCATATTCAAAAATCAGCAAGAGAATTTGAGAATCTTGGGAAAAACACTTTTTGAAGATTTCTTCATAACAGTCATACTTGAAATGTAAATAAATACCTATGTTGAAGACTGTAAAAGATCTCTTATTGTAATTCAGGAATATTGTTCTTTGGCTGCATGAAAAATGTATTAGGTAGATAAGGAAAACAAAGAGTTATGAGCTTGACTGAAAACAGAGAGATCCTCTGAGATATTTTTATTGTTCAAAACATAATTTGAGGGGTTGGTACTCCTTGAGATGGGTGTCTCAAAATGAGGGGCTAGTGCTCCTTGAGTGGGTGCTCAAAAATCAGCCTATAAGGCATTGTGAACTTTTGTTTAAAATATTAAGCCTGGAAGGAATTTCGTGAGTGGTTTTTATACCCCAAGAGGGTTTTCCACTCAGTAAAATCTTGAGTCTCCTTGTTCTTCTGAGTTCTCTTTGCTTTACTATGTTGTTTTTATTTCAGTTCACTGTTTGGTTATTACTTTTCTCAATTCTATTTATGAATGATTACATTCAACTCATAAATGCATTAATCAAAGTATATTGAGATTAGATCTAAGCTATGGTTTTTGAATTTGTGAAAATTGGTCAAATCTGTTAAGACACTGATTCACCCCTCTCTCAGTGTCATTTTAACTCCAACAATTTGTATTAGAGCATAGGGTCATCTGATAGATTTTAATCACCTTGGATTGATCTTGGTCTTGGAGTTTTTTTTTAATGGCACATTCTCAAGACGGTTCCTCTGTATCCAAAGCTCTGATATTTGATGGAACTGATTATGTGTTCTGGAGAATCAGAATGGAAGCTTTTCTTATTTCTTTTGATGTTGGTGTTTGGGGCATTGTCTTAAATGATTACAATGTACCAGAATATATTCCCACTGATGTTGCTAAAAAAAAAGGGTATGAAACAAATGCCAGAGCTAAGCATGCCATCTTGTGTGGGTTAACTAAAGATGTGTTCATTAAAGTCATGCATTGCAAATCTGCTCATGGAATCTAGGAAAAAATTGAAACTATATATCAAGGGAATGAGAAAGTCAAACTGTCAAAAATCATTACACTCAAACATCAGTTTGAGTTGAAAATGAAGGAAGATGAAAAAGTAGCTAAATATTTCCTAAGAGTTGATGAAGTTGTCAATTTAATGAAAGGTGTAGGTCAAGAGGTTAATGAATTTGATGTGGTCACAAAGGTTGTTAGAACCTTACCATGCAAATTTGAATCTAAGGTTTTAGCCCTAGAAGAAAAGAAACACTTTGATAAGCTTACCTTAGATAGCCTACAAGGAATACTTACTTCCTATGAAATGAGAACTAGCAAAAAAAAATCAACACGAAAAGAAACTGCCTTTAGCACTGAAAAGAAAGAAAAAGTCAAAGTCAGTGAATCAGAGTTGTCTAATTCTAAAGAATCCCATTTTGTTAGAAGATTTAAAAAGGGATCAGGAAAATATAAGGGAAAACTTCCCTTTAAATGTTTTAACTATGGAAAAATAGGTCACTTTGCTGCAAAGTGTCCCTATGATGATCAAATCTGTGACAACGAGACAACTTAAAAATAGCCTATGAAGAAGGTCTTCAAACCTAATCAAAACTTCTATTTCAAAAAGAAGAAAAGTCTATTTAGTAAGGATGAATTTGATATTGAGTCTAAAGATTCATCAGCTGAAGAAGATGAAACCTTGTTCATGGCTGAAATTACTCAGTAAAATGATACAAACACCATTGACATTGAAGAAGGTGAAGTAGATCTTGAAAGTGAGCTGAAATGTGCTTTACAAGAGATCAGAAAACTCAAAAAACAAGTTCTTACTCAAGAACATAAACCAGATCAAGAAATTGTCTCTCTGAAAACTTAGCTTGAAGAAGCTAAAAGAGTTGAAGACTTCCTTCGAGAGACTGTAAGCTACAAAGATCAAAAAATTCAAAAACTAGAACAAGAAGTTGTATGTCTTAGGAAGGAAATTGAAAAATATGAAAGCACTCTAAAACTAAATTATATGCTCAGCAAGTAGAAGATGTACAAAGATAAAACTAGTGTTGGTTACGAAAAGGGTGAATGCTCAATTGATCATGCAAAACAAAAACCCTCTTCTGAAGTCAAAGGTTCAGGTTCAAATCACTTAGAATTTGGTAAGGATCATGTTCAGTCTTTAAGAGGTAATAGATCTTCATACATAGTCAATCCTTTCTTCTATGGTTATTGTTTTTTCTGCAACAAATTTTGGCATAAGGTGAGCACTTGCAGGCTTATGAATTCTAGAATACCCAGGTTTGGTCTTAGGCAACACTATGATTTTGTTAGACAAATCAGATGTTTTAAATGCATTGCTTTGGGACATTTTGTCAAACAGTGCAGAAGTGATATGCAATCTAAATAGCAAAAAATTAAAAAGGTTTGGAAACCTAAGACTATCAACAACATTGAGCAAACTATGTTGGTTCAAACAGCTTTTCATTCCAATAAAAAGGACTTATGGGCCTTGGACAGTGGATGTTATAACCATATGACTGACGAAAAGGATAAGTTTATAAATCTTGAAGATTATGTAGGTGGATATGTTAAGTTTGGTGATAACTCTGATATTCAAATTAAAGGTAGAGGTTCACTTCTTCTGAATAAAGACACTTGTATCTATAATGTGTACTATGTGGAAGGTCTCAAGCACAATCTTCTAAGTGTTAGTCAAATTTGTGATAGTGGTTATCATGTTCTTTTCACTTCGCAAGGATGTGAGATTAAAAAAAAGCTAGGAAAGGCTATTGTAGCTGGAAGGAGGACAAAAGGAAATGTGTACAATCTTCTCGACACATCAAGCAGTGACAATAATCAAGGTATGTGTTTAATGAGCCAAATTGAAGAAAGTTGGTTATGGCATAAAAGATTAGGACACATAAACTTTGAAAATCTGGTTAGAATAAGTAAGAATCAGAATGTTAGAGGTTTACCAATCCTTAACAAGCCAGAAAATTCTGTGTGCAAAGAATATCTAAGTGGTAAACAAACTAAAATCAGCTTCAAAACAAAAGAACATTCTTCTTCAAAACCTTTACAACTTGTGCACACTGATTTATGTGGACCAACCAGAACAAGGTCCATTAGTGGTGAAAGGTACTTTATGTTGTTTGTGGATGATTATACTAGAATGGTTTGGGTCACATTTCTTAAGCACAAATCAGAAGCATTTGAAAGGTTTAAAATATTCTTAAATTGGCTGAGAAGGAATCTGATTTGAAACTTAAATGTCTACAATCTGACAAAGGAGGTGAGTTCACCTCTCAAGAGTTTATTGATTATTGTGAACATCATGGCATTAAAAGACAGTATGCTGCAACAAAAACACCTCAACAAAATGGGGTAGTTGAACGTAAGAATAGAACTATAAAAGAAATGGCTAGAACCATGCTAGATGAAGCTAAGTTGTCTGATATGTATTGGAAAGAAGTTGTTCATATAGCTATATACATTTTGAATAGAGTACAGCTTAGGGTGAAATCTAAACACACTCCTTATGAAATTTGGTATGGAAAAACTACTTTTGTCAAACACTTCAAAATTTTTGGAAGTAAGTGTTTTATCAAGAAAGATGATGATAACCTTCAGAGCTTTCAATCAAAGAGTGATGAGGGTATCTTTTTGGGATACTCAACTCATAGCAAAAATTATAAATGCCTTAATAAAAGGCTTAATAAGATTTTTGAAGTTGTTAATGTAAAATTTGATGAAAGACCACATTTGTATGCTGAATCTTTGCAGGATAATGAGGAAGAACTTGAACTAGAAATAATTTCAGAAGGGACTTATTCAGCAAGCCCTAGAAATGAAACATCAAGTCCTGAAAGGGTTGCATCAAAAGTTCTAGCTAAATATCACCCCAAAGATCAGATTATTGGGGATAAAAATGTAGGAGTTTTAACTAGAAGAAAGGCTGCAAAATCTAATGAAAAGGCACAAATAGCTTTCTATCTAGTTACTCAGTTTGAACCTAAAATTTTTAATGAAGCTGTCACAGACTCATGTTGGCTTAATTCTATGCAGGAAGAAATTGATCAAATTGAGAAAAATCAGACTTGGAAGTTAGTCCCAAGACTAGATGACAAGAATGTCGTTGGAGGCAAATGGATATACAGAAAAAAGCTTGATGAAAATGGTAATGTTATTCGCAACAAACCAAGATTTGTCTACAAAAGCTATGCTCAACAAGAAGGTATTGATTTTGGTGAAACCTTTGCACCCGTTGCTAGATTAGAATCTATCGGAATATTATTGGCTTATTCTATTTATAAAGACTTTACTGTTTATCAAATGGATGTCAAAACTTCTTTTTTAAATGGTTATTTAGATGAAGAGGTCTATGTTGAACAACCTGAAGGATTTATGTGCAAAGATAAGCCTGATCATGTTTATAGATTGAAAAAGGCCCTCTATGGCTTAAAACAAGCACCTAGAGCTTGGTACTCTAGGCTGGATAGTCATTTGCTTTCAAATGGTTTTGTTAGAGGAGGTGTAGATAGCAATCTTTATGCTAAAACTAAAGGTTCTGATATTCTGGTTGTTGAAATATACGTTGATGATACTATCTTTGGCTGCAACAATGTTACATTGAGTAAAAAATTCTCTTAGCTAATGGAATCTAAATTTGAAATGTCATTATTAGGAGAATTAAATTTCTTCTTGGGTCTTCAAATCTCTCAACGTGAAAATGGAATATTTCTTTATCAAACCAAGTATGCTAGAGAGATGCTTAAGAAATTTCAGATGGATGAATGACATCCAGTTAGCACTCCAATGATTACTAGATGCAAACTTACTAAGGTTGATGATTCCCCTAAAACAAATCAAACTGAATATAGATCAATGATCTGCAGTCTGTTATATTTAACTACCTCTAGACCTGACATTATGTAGGCGGTTTGAACTGTTGCACGGTTTCAGGCATCACCTAAAGAATCCCATGTCACTGCTGTTAAAAGGATTTTTAAATACATTAAGGGCACTCTTGATTATGGTCTTTGGTATCCTAGAAGAAATGATTTCTCTTTGATTGCTTATACTGATGTTGACTGGGCTAGTTGTTTGGATGATAGGAAAAGCACCAGTGGTGCTGCATTCTTTCTTGGTGATCGTTTAGTGGCTTGGCACAACAAGAAACAAGAGTTTGTTTCTCTTTCTACTACTGAAGCAGAATACATTGCTGCCACTTCATGCTATACTCAAGTTCTTTGGATGAGTCAAACTCTATCTAATATGGGTATTGAAGTTCCTAAACCTGTTTCTATTCTTTGTGATAACACAAGTGTGATAAATATCTCAAAAAATATTGTTATGCACTCTTGAACTAAACATATTGCTATCAAGTTTCATTTTCTATGAGAAAAGGTTCTGGTTAATGAAGTATGTTTACATTTTGTTGGATCACAAGACTAGGTGGCTGATATTTTTACTAAGCCCTTAGCAAAAGAGTTATTTGAAAAGTTGAGACTTCGATTGGGAGTTATCTCTCAATCGTTACTACTCTAATTCTCCAAGTTGTTGCTTAGGGGGAGCAAGCAAAATATTTTCCATTCACTTACAACTCTCCTACAATCTTGGTTGTTGCACTACTACTTTTTTTTGTAGTTGTTTCTCATGATATTTTGGTTGGATTCTCAGTTATGTTTCATGGCAATGCACATTCTTATCTTCTATTCTTTGTCATTGAGGAAAAAAGGGGGAGAGTCATTTGTGTTTTGCCATCAAGGAAAAAGGGGGAGTTTGTTGGATCTCAGTTGTGTTTATGGTTTGTCCTTGATGAAAAAATCTCTTTTAGTTGGTTCTCTTTAGTGATATGTCTCTGTTTGGATCCTTATGATTTATTATGACACTTCTTTGATGTCTCTTGGCTATTACAGAAAGATATCATAGTTGGTTTCCTTGTCAGGATGGTTCTTTTTGCATATCATAGGTATTGGTTGTTTCTCATTTAGGCTTACATATATCGGCATGAGTATGGCAGGGTCTCCCCGATCCACTTTCAAATGTCTATGTTGCCTATCGGCAAGACATTTATGATGTCATGTCAATTGAATTTAACATACATGCTACTTTAGGCGTGATGTTCTCGTTGTCTTGGTGACAGTGGAAAGGTCTATCGGCATGAGTTGTGTTCACCACTGGGGGGTCTTACCAAATGAGTCAGGTCTCACTGACTAACTCATAAGGTGGTTCATTAGAGTAATAAATCCCTATCGGCATGTTGTTTCATCGAGTGTTGTGTGTCTTGGTGACTGACACAAGAAAGATTATTTCGGCAAGACTTTTCTTTTGTTTTGGTGACTGAAAGTGATCTCTATCGGCATATGTTATTCCATTGGTATGTGGTCTCAGCGATATTGGTATGTCACAACAATCAGAGATTAAATGGAAACTCATCAGCAAGAGCTTAAGGCTTCGGTGTGAGGTTATAACGAATATGCAATGTCACACTGACCGTTGGTGGATGGATGCGTATCGGCAAGATTTTTGCTTCAGTGGAATGTCATAGCAAATTCTTTGGTCTTGCTAACTAAGTCTTATGAAGTGCGTTCAGTGAGAGATTGGCATTGTCTCAGTGACTTAGTGAATAAGGATTTTTCGGTGTGATAGAGTATTCTCTGAGAGGTCTCCCTGAAGGTTGTAGGTTACAGAGACTCATAAGAGTTATAAAGTATTTTTGGTGAGACTCTTTCATCGATGTGAGGTCATGGCGAGGATGGTGTGTCTTGTCGTCAAAGTCAAATGAATGACTTTCAGTATAAAAAAGTTGATCTATATGATGTCTCTCTGATATCAAAAGCTATAGCGATAGCGAATGATGGTTTCATTTTAGTGAGAGAACCTTTTTGTCTCATCGACCAGAAGGATGTTATGAGCTCTCGATGTGACATTATGTAGTTGTTATGTCTTCTCTCTGACTCTGATGGGTTATGGTGAAAGCAATAACTAAAAGGGACGATCAACGTTTTAATTTCCTTTGAGAGAACTATCTAGATGTCTCAACGAATGGTTAACGAAGTCTCAAACTCTATGGCCGTCATGGAAATTTCTAAATATAGTTGCAGGCCGACATCATTGATTGCATTGAATCACAGAACCGTTACATGGCAACATATTCATTGAGTTTCCTCTTTGAGCAGTTGCGTTTTTTAAATAATGGATGATTTGTAGCTCTCTAGATAAGCAATACTCTTGATTTTTATCATCATGGACAGACTATCATTATTCAGCCTCATTCAAAAATCAGCAAGAGAATTTGAGAATCTCGTGAAAAATGCTTTTTGAAGATTTCTTCATAACAGTCATACTTGAAATGTAAATAAATACCTGTGTTGAAAACTATAAAAGATCTCTTATTGTAATTCGGGAATATTGTTCTTTGGCTGCATGAAAAATGTATTAGGTAGATAAGGAAAACAGAGAGTTATGAGCTTGACTAAAAATAGAGAGATCCTCTGAGATATTTTTATTGTTCAAAACATAATTTGAGGGGTTGGTACTCCTTGAGATGGGTGTCTCAAAATGAGGGGCTAGTGCTCCTTGAGTGGGTGCTAAAAAATCAGCCTATAAGGCATTGTGAACTTTTGTTTAAAAGATTAAGCCTGGAAGGCATTTTGGGAGTGGTTTTTATACCCTAGGAGGGTTTTCTACTCGGTAAAATCTTGAGTCTCCTTGTTCTTCTGAGTTCTCTCTGCTTTATTGTGTTGTTATTTCAGTTCACTGTTTGGTTATTACTTTTCTCAATTCTATTTATGAATGATTAGATTCAACTCATGAATGCATTAATCAGAGTATATTGAGATCAGATCTAAGCTATGGTTTTTGAATTTGTGAAAATTGGTCAAATTTGTTAAGACATTGATTCACCCCCCTCTCAATGTCATTCTAACTCCAACACAAACACCATGAAACAAGACCTAAAATTCCATGAAAATGACAAGGGGCCATTTTTCTATGGTACAAAAACAAAAGAAAAAGAAACATAGGTGCTAGGGAGCATAGGTGTAGATATCATGCACTTTCTCATAGGTTACATGAAGAATTAAACAAAGAAAATCAAGATCCAAACTTGACTGAAGCAATGCATGTTGATTCTACCATTGCCCAAAAACAAAAAAATCCAATACAACAACCACAAAAAGATCCAATCTCTTCCATGGACATTATCCTTCAATCTCCTATTGTGATTAACTTGAATGATGATGACAAGGTTGCTAAAATTAATGAAGAGGTGCATAGTGAACTGAATACACTGTTTTCCTCCTCCATAAGCTTAAATGACAAGTTTTACCTCGTATAAAGAGTGTTGAACCTAGTGCTTCTCCTAGTTTGGAACTTTCTCTTGTTCCTTTGGCTATTTTCTTGCATTTGGTGTACATAGAACATGATTGGGAGGTGGTTGACATGCTCATAGGTTGACTCACATTTTCCTTACTAGTCTTTTGCATTATTTCTTTTTCATTTTCTTTTGTGTGATTGCATGTGCATAATGTGATCCCCCATGATGTTCTGTTTGATGTTTTCTCTCTCTTTGTGACATTCCTCTATTTTTACCTTCATTATTCTCTATGTTGTGTATCTCTTTCACTTTTTATCTCTTTTTCATTCATCCCGTGTTTTCCTTTTGGGGATGATGCAAGGCATCAAGACACCCTATGTCTCTTCCATGTTGACCCAAAAGGCTTTTCTTTTTCCTTTTCCTTTTCTCTATATCTTTTTCATTTGTCTTGTGTTTTCCTTTTGGAGATTACATAAGGCATCGAGACACCCTATGTCTCTTCCACATTTACCCATAAGGCTTTTGTTTTTCCTTTTCCTTTTCTTTATATCTTCTTCATTTGTCTTATGTTTTCCTTTTGGGGATGATGTAAGGCTTCAAAACACCCTATGTATCTTCCATGTTAACCCGAAAGGGTTTTATTTTTCCTTTGCCAAGTTTCTTTATATCCTTTTCATTTGTCTTGTGTTTTCCTTTTGGGGATTCAATGCAAGGTGTTGAGACACCCTATGTCTCTTCCATGTTGACCCAAAAAGTTTTTCTTTGTTTTCACTCTCTTTATGTCATTCTTCTAGTTCTATGTGTATTTGGGGGCTTATGATAGTTCCAAGATCTCTAAAAACATTGCAACAAAGAACATACTGACCCTAAACCCATAGATCCCTTATGTGTTTGGTTTTTTCATTTTGGGGGGAACCCCTTTGTTTTATTTTTCTCTTGCATGACGCAACTTTACTTGAAATGGCATCTAGGGCTTTCCAAGTTGGATCTCATGTCTTCCTTCTTATTTGAATTTTTCATTTGATAATTTAAATTAATATCTCATAGTATGGTGTTTGGAAATTTCTTTAAAGTGGGGGCATACATTGGTATTATTCTTTTGCATTTTCCTTTTTCTCAATTCTTGGTGTAGTTTTCTTACTTCATATGACGCGTTTGTCACTTTGTGGATGAAATTGGGTGTGATTTACTTTAGGAACATGATCTCTCTTAGAATATTACATTCCTCTTAGTGGCTTGATGCAACACACTCCATCCCTTAAGTTGTGAATTTTCTATTCTTTGATTGGTCCTCTCTTGGAGACATTAGGAACACTGTTCCCTAAGTTAAAGACCACACATGAACTAAGAAAGACTCCTTTGAAAATTTCCTATTTTTTCATTTTGCATTTGTAATTATATGGCCACCTTGCATAACATAGCTTGCATGCCTATGAAGGCATATTTTTTTTTCATGAGCTCCAAGCATATGAAGTTTTTCTTGTTTCATGAAGCTTGAAAATCATTTTCTATGGCACCTTATTAAAGTTATCAAGGGTATAAATTTTGTATGGTTTGAGTGGGAAGCCCGGTTGAGGCATGAATTTCCCCATAGCCACTTGCATGTGTGTGAGTGCATACCATCCATGAGTGTATGTTTCTCACCTTTTAGGACTTCTCACTCAGTAGAGAGCCAAGATTTTTGTTGCCTTAGAGTGATTATGCATTTTTTTTCAAACAAACAACCTAGATCTTATCCACATCGTGATGGAAAAATGTTCGAAGCTTGATCCAATTCTTTTATTTCACCTTTTATTTTCTTCATCTTTGGCAGTGTATGCTTGTGCCTTGTCAATGTTTCTCTTTATATCTTTCTCATGTGTGTTCCTTTGTGCTTATGTTGGTTTATCATGGGATCGTGATCTTAGGGGCTTGATCACCCCTCTTAATCATTGTCATCTCATCTTGCTAGTATTGGTACATTTGATCCCCTCTTGATGCATGATTGTCTACTTTATTCTGAGTTTGAAGCAAGTTCATCCTCTCACTAAAGTGGGGGCTAAATTTAGTGTAGTAAAATGTATCCCTTTTCATTTTCACACTTTTTTGGGCCCTCCTTGTGGATTTTGGCTTAATTTTTTCTTGATTTAGTGTTGTAATGTGGATAACACATTTACATTAGGTCTTGGGCCCTTTCAAACTAATTAAATTTAATGGTACTTGGATAAAGTGTTGTGAAGTGTTCTAACACACTTTCACACTTTTCTAGGATTTTACCAATTAACTAAGCATAATAAACATAATTTTAATCAAAATCAACCTTAATCTTGCCTTATTTGGAGTGTTGTAAATTTTTGTAACTCACTTTCACATTTCTCTAGGATTTTCATTAAAAATTGGGCTTTCTTATACTTTAATTGGCCCTATTTTACATCCACAAGCCTCATTTATTACATCCTTTCGAGAATGATCCTGACACGAATCATTGACCAATCATAATTCAGGTGTTCCTGGCTTATGTGGCCTAGATTTAGTGTCTAGGACTCATTCACTAGCTTAGGTGAATGGGTCCCACCTAGATCTTTTGGCCCCAAACCCGTTTTTACACATTTCTAAGAACTTTTCATTTTTGGTCCCATACATTATGTTTGATGGGACTCATTTGCCAACTTGGGAGAATGAGTCTCGTGTGGTGAAAATTCAAATTTAATTCAAATTTCTGGTAGGATTTTATTCTCCTAGATTTAATGTCGGCTAGTAGTGTTGTAATTTTGGGAATTCTTGCATAATCGGGTATAAATACAAAGTTGTTTCACTCATATTATCACCTAGCATTCAAGAGATCAGCTAGCAAGTTTACATGTCATTAAGCATTCACAAGAGCATTCAAGAGAATTTCAAGGGTAGATTATCAAGCATTTTAGAACATTCTTCAAGTGCTAATCATCATGTCAGGGTATGTGCAGGATCATCATGGAAACAACATGCCCTTAAGTGGCAAAAAATTTAGAAAAATTAGAGTTAGGCAACTTGACTTAAAAATTTGAATAAGTTATCTATATTATTTCAAAAAAATGTAAGAATAGAATCTATAGAAAATTGGATGTAGTTTCTAAACTACTAGGTTTTTTTTTTTTAAATCTATTTGGTGAAAATTTGAAATTTCAATGCAGTAGTACTTAAATTTCAAGGAAAAATAAGAAGTAGGTACCTGTATGACCACCCTAACCACAATAAAATGACAATATATTTTAATAAATATTTTAGACATAAGTGGAGGAATCATGTCTAGATGTGATGGATATTTTTTTGTAATTTTTTTCCAAGTAAATAATTAATTATGAATTTTTTATTACAATTTTTAAAAAATATAAAAACTTGAATGTCTGACCACCTTAACTTGGTCAAAACTTCATGAAATTAAAATTTCATTTTTAATCCTATAGTATGCAAAGCATACAATGTGATACTATTTGAAAGTTGTAGATGTTTTTCAATCAACCTATCAATCAGGACTTTAGTTGTAATTCAAATAGAAAATGAATAATAATTATTTATTAAATTCAAAGTAAAGCATAATTTATATTGGTGGAAAGTTGAGAATCTCCTTTAAAAACCCTTTTCATTTCATCAAGTTTGGGTAAAAAAAGAGTCATCAGCCACATACCCTACAAATACCCATCATATCACCACTTTTTGGCCCATCACGATCCTACACATACCCATCAAATATTGCATTATTCATGTTTGTTATTGTGTCAACAATTGTGATGTAGATTTTATGATTCAAGCAAGTGTTTCAAGAAAGATCAACATCATTCAAGCAAGAGTCAAGAACCACATCCATTACAACCATTTCAAACATATTTGCAACACCTTATTGCTAGGGTTTGGTGAGTTGCAACATTTCTATTTGTTCATTCATCATTCTCTATTCATATTTTCTTTCATTTCAAGGTTAATTAATTACCAAAAAAGGGTTTAACCAAGGCAAACCACTATTCACTAACCCCACAACATTTTTCCCTCTTCTTGTTTGTGATTTGTAGAGCTAGGTTGTAGATTTTTCAAGGAGCAATGTTGGAGAAAATTTGTCAAATCCCTAAAGTTTTCAAAGTTGTCATCAATCTTTGGAGGAATTTGGAGAAGACCTACATGAGGCAATTTGTAGTTTCGGATCTAGAAACCATTCAAAAAGAGTAGAGTAGACTGAGAGGAACCAAATTAGGTCCCGAACTTTCAAAAAAGCAGAAGTGGACTGATTCACCACAAGTGGTGAATGAGTCCCACTGTATAGGCCTGCCATAGATTTTTATAAATTTGGATACCCTTTTGGCTAAAACTCGTATTTGCACATTTTCCTAGGAGGAATAATTCACCTAGATTGGTGAATGAGTCCTAGTCAGCATTGACCAATTTTTTTCTAGAATTCCAAAACTCCATTCTTCCTTCTTCAGTCTCCTAGGTGCACACTTTCTATCTCATTGTTTTATTTTGTTAATCTTTCTAGGCCATTTGTACTTAGTTGCATTCAATTAGGGTTTAGCATTTCATATTGCATTGCATTGTCTTTTCCAAGTCTAAAATTTTTGGTGAACCCATCATTAGATTTCATTAAGCCTTTAGGACAACCCTCTTACAATATGTCTTCCTCTCTTGAGATCTCAAGGGTTTGTTTGTGAGTGAAGTGTGTGAATATTTCCTCTCTCCTTTTAGGTCCAAAACCCTAAAGGTTAAAGAGAGTCCCACTATTTTCACCATTTCAAAAAGAAAACACGCTAACATGAAAATTAAACTATCTAAATAATGCAATGCTTTTGAAATGTAAACAAATGTCCTATAGATATGAAAAATTTTAATACTAAAATGATTTTTGAAATGCTTTAAAAATGACTACACTAAATGGATGATTTGACCTAGATACATTAAATAAAAATTATAGAAACTTTTGAGACTGATATAGTAGGTTACCAACAAGCCTAGGAAGTGCAAAAAACCACAAAAAATCTCATAAAATTTGGTTTATAGGCCTCCAAGGACTCATTCACCCAATGGTGAATGGGTCTTGGTATGCTTTTCTGAGAAAAATTTAATTTGATATTAAAGCTTATGGAATTTGAAAACTTGCTGCCCTATTATCCCTAATACAAACTCATTCACCCTATGATGAATGGGTCCTATATTCGGTTTTTTTTTTTTTTAAATATTGATTTTTAGGTCTTTTTTAGTGGTTTTTGTTGGGAAAATGTGTCTGAACCTTGCAATTATATATGGTTTATTTTTGATAGGATGTATGTTGGTATGTGGTGACTAATCAAGCAAATAGTGTACACTCATAGAAAGATATGGTGTTCATAAAGGTTTTTCTACTGGCACATTAAGGTTTTCCTGCTGACACGTCAAGGTTTTCCCGCTGACACATCAAGGTTTTTTTTCTGCTGACACATCAAGGTTTCTTCCCTTTGACACATCAAGGTTTTTCCATGAACACGTCAAATGAAAAATGACCTTGTAAAACCCTAATTCTAGAAGGTTTGAAAAAGGCTAGTATAAGCAGATGGGATGTATGTAGATGAGGGTGTATTTTGAGAGTTTGATAGCAGTCATCTTATCTTTTGATCTCTGGCGGTGATACTCCTGTGAGAAGCTTGCTCTGCAAGTATATTGTAATCTTTTTATTTTTGAATAATATATTCGGTGAATTTTGGAGTGTGGGGTTTTTCTCCCGAAAGGGTTTTTCCAATGTAAATCATTGTGTTGTGGAATGCATGATATTTTTTTTGTTTTTGTTTAAGTTTTTTTAACTACTAAGATTTGTAAAGTTTTATATTTTTCTCCTCTCAAGATTAGTGTAGGAAGTTTTTTTGCTATCTGTGGCATAGAAAAATGGCCCCTTGACATTTTCACGGTCTTTTAGGCCTTTCTTCAAGATGCTTGGTCCATTTTTCTCTGATTTAATGTGGCAATGTGGCTTGAACATTCACATTAGGTCCTTAAAATTCAAATGATGGCATCTTGTGAAGGTGTTGTGAAGTGTTGTAAAACATTTCTACACTTTTCTAGACTCTATTCATTACAATTCACCCAAAAATCACCTTTTCATGACTTATCATGTCCTATTTTGAAGTGTTGTAAAGTCTTGTAACAAGATTTCATGCTTTTCTAGGCTTAATTTCACTATCTCCACCTTTCTTATACTTTATTTGACCCCTTTATGCCCTTATAAGGCTTAATTAAGTGTGTTTTTGGATGTAAACCCAATAAACAACATTAAATGCAAGATAATTCTTGACAACCACTTTCAAGTCCAAGGTGGGACCCATTTACCATGGGTGGCGAATGAGTCCCTCTTGGCTCAAAATTCAAAATATTACAAATTTTCTTTCGGGTCTTTATTTAAAATCACCTTATGTCGTCCTGTGATGAGGTATCTTTGGGTTACTAAGGCACAAGTGTGTATAAATATGTGTTTTTACATCCATTTTAACCCCCATTCATCAAGTTCTCTAATTCACTCATTCATTCAAGCATTCAAGCACTTTGTATCATTCAATCAAGCATCAATCAAGTATCTTGGAGCAGAATTGGTATATCTTCATATTTCTTCAACAAGGTTGGTGATTTTAGGACATTCACATGTTGTTTATTCATCTTTCCATGTTCATTTCATTCCATTTCTTCATTAAGGGTTTGATTGCCAAAGTGGGATTTGACCAAGGAAAATCCCTATAACCTAACCCTTAACCATTTTTTCCCTTTTGTATGTGTGTTTACAGACTTGTGTATGCAAATTTATCAAGAAATTAAGTGTTGAAAGGTGGTCAACAACTCAACCAAGTGTTTCAAGTCAACTACAACCTATTTCAAGCTTGGACACAACCTACAATCCATTTTCTATAGATTTGACTCCGTCAACCCGATAAGAAGACAACCTTAGACCTGGTGCTATAGAATTGGTCCTCGATTTCACAAAATTTTGGGAGAGGACTGATTCACCATTAGTGGTGAATAAGTCCCACCTTAAGGCTAGAAAACTAGATTTTGTCAGATTCCTGATCCTGACACTCAGACACTTGTTTTTAGAAGTTTTCATCAAAAGCAAGACTAATTCACCATCAGTGGCAAATGAGTCACTAGTGGTTTTTAGTGATCTCTGTCAGCATTCAAAACACTCTAGAATATTCATCAAACTCCCAAGTGCACTCTGTTAAGTCCTCTTTCATTTTTGTTTTGCATTTATTCATGTTTAGTTCATGCTTGCTATCACATTGTGTTTTCAAATAGTGCATATTTCTTAGGTTTTTGCATTCATAATCTGTCAATTACTTAGTGCATATTTTTTAGGTTTTTGCATTCATTGTGAGGTTTATCTCTCTCCTTTTAGGTGAAACATCCTAAGAGTGCAAGAGTAGCCTATAAGCCTCACACACAAAAATGTATGGTTCATTTTGGTGAACCTGCATATTGAACATCATATCATTTTGATTTACATTTATATTTACACCCTAGGACTTAATTGTATTGTCTTTTGCATTGTTTTTGCATACCAGGGTTTCTTAAAATGGCATTAGTGAAAGACTCATTTAGACTTCATTTTTTCATATTATATCATTCAAAAACTGAAATTTTGCATTTGTATCCTTAGTTGGCATCTAAAAACCATTAAAATCACTTTAAATTTTGTGAAAAACACATAAAAATATCATACTTGGACTCATTCACCACCCTGGGAAAATTAGTCCACTTGTACATTTCATACTGCATTTTCAAGCACTTTTTTGGGTAATTACTGCATTTTTGTTCTCTATTGATATTTCTCTATTTAAGCCTACATAATTCCTATTATTTGCATTTTGCACTCCTATATTACATTGAATTTGCATTTACCCCATCTTTTGTCATACTTGTATGAGTTTTTGGTGCCCCATTGATAATACTTTAGTGAAATGAAGTTCTAGACTCATCGCTTCTTGTGATAGCACTTTCATTGTTGAACTTGGGATCTCAAGAGCACCTACTCCTAGTATGGAAAATGGTGCATTAAGCATGGATACTAACACTACTATGCCTTCCCATTTCCATCCAATGAATGTTGACACACAAAAAAATTCCATTCAGCAAGAAAAATTCATTAGTATTCATGAGGATTTTGCACATTTACAACAAGATTTATCCCTTGAAAACATTTCCACCACTGCCATACCTACAATAGAAAACCTTCATCATTTGATTGAAAGTAATGATGGCTTAGAAGTTATGAAAATAATAGTTGAGATATAAAATACACACGCTTCTTCTACTTCCTAATCAACCAACATTGTTGTAAGCCAAGGAGGACCTCACAATCCTCCTCCTTCAACCATAGCATTAATACCAATTTATACAACTCCTCAAGTTACAACAACTATGCAACAGGTTAGTCATGTGACTCCTTCTTTCACTATTCTGACTAGCATTCCTAGTTCTTTTGTTGCATCACATATTCCTTCTTCCACCTTCACCCCTCTTAGTGTCCCTTTCACTTCCCCTAACATTACATACACTCAATCACCATTTTCCCCTCCACCTCATACCACTTACACTGATCCCATCATTACACAACTCTTTAACACCATTTCATCTATGCAACAACAAATCTCCATGACTAGCCAAAGTCAAAATTATCCACCCACATATGATGTTCGTATTAGTCCATTATCCTTAGAAATATTACACACATAGATGCAATAAGGAATTGAAATGCATAGGTTTGAGATATATGGAGGTAAAGGAGACTAGTGCAGGAGCACCTAGGAGGCATTTGGAAACACTAGGGAAAATTTGGAAACCTAGGAAGAATTTTGTGTTTTTGATGTTTAAGGTCATGTTGACCATTTATTTTTGAGTTGTGAGATGTTAGAAGATGTTAGGATGAAGGTTGATCAGTCACTTATAGTTGAGTGGATGTGTTTCTCAGTTTGTTTCACTAGGTTTCACAAGGAGTCAGAAATAAAGTCCAAAATGTTGCATTTGTGCAATTTTGGCCTATTGTGGTGGTTAAGTCCGACCAATGGAGAGGTAACCACCTTGGAAGCCTTTAAAATGTAGTCCTCGAACTGAAATCAAGGTTGGAAAAAGCATTGTATTTGTTTGAGTTTACTGTTCATATAAAAGAGCATTGAATTTCTTGCAATTTTCTGGTTTTAGTACTTAATTGTGTGTTAATGGAGGGTTCCAGGCTATGAGAAGTGTGTGGAATGTGTGGTATCTATCTTACAAGCTTTGTGTGGTCAATGGTGGTGTTGTTTCATCATTGCATAGTTTTGTTCTAGTAGGTTTTTGTTCTTTTTATTGCTGATCAGTTTAGTAGACTGTTATTCATGGAGTCTTAGACCTCTATTTTCCACTATACCTAGTGTATAGCCATGGGGAAATGAGGCTAACCTCCATGCTTGTATATAGGATAGGTTTAGGATATTGTAAGAAGCATGGTTACATGGTAAAGGTCTTCTCCTAGGCGAGCTTGACTGTACTCGGCTAGGAAAGACAGTGCAAACCAAGCCCTAACGTTGCAGGGGTGCTAATTCCCTATCAACCCAAGGTGTGTGGTGGAAGCAGGAGACCTTACAAAGGTTTGTCAGGAAGGTTGAGTCTTCACTAGTCCACTTGGTGGCTGAAAGAAGCAGACAGTTCACGGTGAGGTCAAGAAATGGCCAAAAAAGCCCTAATTCTCACAAAATCAGGGTTACGCCTGTGTACGGACTGAGAAATCCCGAAACCTCAAAAATCCTTGAGAGGTTATAAAATGAACTAGGGTCTCAGAAGGAAGTTTGTGGTGTTCATTAGTCAGATAGGAAATTTAGCCTATTCTCTCACGTTAAGAGGCCTAATAGGGGCTCAAGGGATAGTAGCCCTTCTTAAACCCTAGAATAGGGTTTGGTGGAAGCAATGAGGAATTGAAGTCTTGTGATTGATCAAGAACCATAGAGGGATGGTTTTGAAGTTATAGAAGACATCACACACCCCTGCAACAAGTTAGTGAGGTTTGGAGAGTTAGCTAGCCTTTAAGAAGATTAAGGGCCAAGGAGAGAATGGAGGAGAAAGCACCAAGATTGGCTTGGTTAGGTGAATTTCAATGATAGGAGGGTTGGACAAGAGAACCAGGGGTACCTAACAATCTATAGGGCCTATAGGTTAAGAAGGTGGAGAGTGACACCAAAGGGGTTTGCCAAGGTGTGACCTAGAGCATGGGACAGTGAGTGTTCCATCCAACCCTACCCTATCATATTGGTATCAGAGTGAGTAAAATATTTGGGAAAGCATAATATATGTCAGAGGTTGAGTCAAGTGATACTACCATCATGGTGACAAATGCACAATTGGCCAAGATGGTTGAAGAGCAGGAGGAAGATAATAGGCAATTGAGGGAAAGAATAGCCCAACTTGAGCAAGCAGTAAGGAGCACACAATTTGAGGGAAGGGTACCAAAGGAAGAAGAGGTTGCAGAGGAAGACAAGACCCCTGAACCTAACCCTATCTTGAAAGAAGAGCCTTTCTTGAAGGAATTGAAGGCCTTGAGTGGAAAATCACTTGAAGGAATACCATTATTTAGTGGAAAAATGGAAGCTGATCTAGTCATGGATTGGATAGAGGGAATGGAAAACCATTTTGAGTGTGATGGAGTCACTGAAGCATAGAAGGTAAAGGTGGCCAAATCAAGACTAAGAGGTTCTACCTTGACATGGTGGAAATTCATTCAAACAGAGAGGGAAAAGGAAGGCAATCAACCTATAACCACTTGGAAGGGTATGGTTTCCAAAGTAAGAGAAGCATACATGCCTGATGACTATGAGATTTAGTTACACAAGAAGAGACAAAACTTAAGGCAGAAAGACCAAGATGTGAATACCTACACAGAGGAGTTCCAAAAACTTTGTATGAGGTCCAATGTTACAGAGGATGAAAGTCTTAAGGTAGCTAGATACCTTAACGATTTGAAATGGAACATCCAAGAAGAGATGTCTCTTTTAAGTCCTAAGACTATACATAAATGTTACCAATTGGATACCAACATTGAGGAAAGAAACAAGAGGAAGCAAGACCAGGATTCTAAGGGCAGAGGCAAAGGAAGAGATCAAAGAGATCAAAGAGGGCAGCGAGGTGGCTACCAAGGTAGAGGCAATGACCAAAGGAACCAAGGAGAGTTTAAATCCACAGATCATGGCAATGAAACACCTTCTAGAGGAGGGTATAACAGAGGTAGAGGACCTCAAGGAGGCTCAAACAGAGGAAGAGGAGCAGGCAGGAGCAATTCTTATTTTGCAAACATGAAATGTTACCATTGTAGTCAAGTAGGTCATCCTGCTTATATGTGCCTGGAGAAAGCATCTTCATCAAGCAATGAGAAGAGAGTGGCTTATGCACAATAGGACACCATGAGTCCTAAGTCATCTGAGATCAGTCATATTGAATCTGAAGTAGGAGAGAGTCTCATGTTCAGTAGAGTTTTGATTAGACAACCAGTTAAGGAAGAACCAAAACAGAGGAGAGCTCTATTTAGAGTAAGGTGCAAGATACTTGGTAAAGTATGCAAGGTCATAGTGGATTCAGGTTCAATAGATAATATAATCTCATAGAAGGCAGTAAAGAAATTGAAATTGGAGAAGGTACCCCATACTAACCCTTACAAGGTCACATGGCTAAACAAGGGACAAAGTGTTTTAGTAAATGAGCAAGTAACGGTGGAGTTTTCTATTGGAGGGTACAAGGACAAGTTAGTTTGTGATGTGTTACCCATGGATGCATGCCATCTACTATTGGGAAGACCATGGCAGTATGACAGAAGTGTCATATATGATGGGAAAGAGAACACCATCTCATTCAAGAATAATGGGAAGAATTTTAAGTTGCAGTCACTGTTAGAAGAAGAAGAAGGATAGTCAAAGACACCAAACATCATGTTGAGCAGTGGTAAAGATTTCCTTAACAACCTACATCAAGGGAGTGAAGGATATGTGGTTGTGCTACTACCTAAAGAGGATGATAAGGCTGAAAAGATAGTCCTACCGGAAGCAATCCAAAAGTTACTTGAAAGGTACAAGAGCATAGTTAGTGATGGTACACCTACAACTCTACCACCAAAGAGAGCCATAAGTCATCAAATTGACTTCATACTTGGAGCTTCATTACCTAACAAAGCAGCTTATAAGCTTACACCATATCAGAACCTAGAGGTAGCTAGACAAGTGCAAGAGTTGTTGGATCAAGGATTGATTCAAAAGAGCATCAACCCATGTGCAGTACTAGTGGTCTTAGCAACAAAGAAGGGAGGTAAATGGAGGTTATGTACTGACTCTAGAGCTATAAACAAGATTACAATCAGATATATATTTCCTATCCCTAGAATTGAAGACTTGATGGATTGTCTTGGAGGAGCTCAATACTTCACCAAGTTGGATCTCAAGAGTGGATACCATCAGATCAGAATTAAGGATGGTGATGAGTGGAAGACAAAATTTAAGACAAATGATGGGTTATATGAATGGAGAGTGATGCCATTTGGTCTCTCCAATGCCCCTAGCACATTCATGAGGCTCATGAATGAAGTACTTAAAGACTTTATAGGGATATTTGTGGTAGTGTATCTTGATGACATCCTCATATACAGTAAGACAATAGAAGAGCATTTGCAACATGTGCACTAGGTTCTTAGAAGGTTGCAAGAGGAGAAGTTGGCAATCAACCTAGAGAAGTGTGAGTTCTTTAAGAAAGAGCTTGTCTATTTGGGTTTTGTAGTGTCCAAAGGATCATTGAAGATGGATCCAAGCAAGGTGGAATCCATCCTAAACTAGCCTACACCAACCACAGGGACTGAGGTAAGAAATTTTCATGGATTGGCTCAATTTTATAGAAAATTCATAAGGAACTTTAGTGGCCTATGTGCACCAGTCTTAGATAAAATCAAGGGTGGTTTAAAAACTAAGTTTGTGTGGACTCAAGAAGCTGAGAAAGGGTTTGAGAAAGTGAAACAAGAAGTGGCAACTCAACCAATTCTCTTATTACCTAGCTTTGACAAGTTGTTCACTGTGGAATGTGATGCAAGTGGAGTGGCAGTAGGAGGAGTGCTAAGTCAAGAGGGCAGGCCTATAGCCTTCTTTAGTGAGAAGCTCAATGAAGCAAAGAAGAAGTATTCAACCTATGACTTAGAAATTTATGCTTTGGTTCAGTCACTTAGGAAATGGAGGCATTATCTTCTACCCAAGGAGTTTGTAGTCTGTACTGACAATCAGGCACTCAGCTTTATCAGCACTCAAGATAAGTTGAGTAATAGGAATTTGAAATGGATGGAATACATCCAAGCTTTTACCTTCACCATCAAGCACAAGAAGGGACATCTAAACAAAGTAGCAGATGCATTGAGTAGGAGATTGTTGACAGTGCAAGAGATACAGATCAAGAGCATTGGAATAGAGAGTTTCAAGGATCTCTATAGGGAAGATGAAGACTTTGCAGAGTTCTATAAGGTATGTTCTAACTTTGAGAACCATTTCCATAGTCAATACTCAGAGTATACATTGCAAAGTGGGTTATTGTTTAAGGGAAATCAGTTATGTGTTCCAAGAGGGTGAATGAAGGAAAATCTGATTTAGGAAAAGCATAATGGCAGTCTTAGTGGACATTTTGGCATCAACAAGACTTTAGAACTAGTGCAAAGATTCTATTACTGGCCTAAGTTGGCAAGAGATGTTAGAAAGTATGTGGAACAATGTGTTGTGTGTATGAAGGCTAAGGGAGGAGCTAGTAATGTTGGTTTATATCAACCCCTACCCATTCCTAATAGACCATGGGAGTGTGTGAGCATGGATTTTGTGGTAGGCCTTCCTAAGACCAAGACTGGTTTTGACAGTGTCTATGTAGTGGTAGACAGATTTAGTAAGATGAGTCATTTCATTCCCTACAAAACTACTCATGATGCTAGCTACATAGCTCATATTTTCTTCAAGGAGGTTGTAAGGATCCATGGATTTCCTTTAAGAATTGTTTTAGATAGGGATGTGAAGTTCATGAGTCATTTTTGGAAGACTCTATGGAGTAGATTGGGCACAAATCTGTCTTTTGGATCAGCTTACCATCCTCAAACCATTGGTCAAATAGAGGTGGTTAACAGGGTGCTAGGTAACCTTCTAAGGTGCCTAACTAAAGAATATGGACAGACATGGGATATGGTTATCTCACAAGCTGAGTATGCTTATAATGATAGTGCAAATCGAACCATAGGGAAGATTCCTTTTGAAGTTGTGTATGGGATGCACCCAAGAGGGATATGTGAGCTTAGAGATCTTGGAGCTATGGAACATAGGAGTGGACATGCAGAAGATTTCAGTCAGACCATGAAGGAGATTCAGGAGCAGGTAAAGACGATAGTCATTGAGGCTACACAAAAGTTGAAGGAGAAGGAAAATATGTCAAGGAAAGATGTACAATTTGCAGTAGGGAACTATGTTATGGTCCACCTTAATAAGTCCAGGTTGCAGAAGGGAATTCCAACCAAGTTGTAGATGAAGAGAGTGGGTCAATGCAAGATATTGGTCAAGTATGTTAAGAATGCATACAAGGTGGAGTTACCTACCGATCTAGGGATCTCTCCAGTGTTCAATGTAGCTAATTTTCTCAAGTATAAGGGAACAGTCAATGATGTGGATCAGAACAGTTAGGAGATCTTCAAGGACATCATAAATGTATCCTTACCTAGTCAAGACAAGCCTCAGGCATATCAGATTTTGGAGTCAAGAGTGAAGAAGGCTACAAGACATAAGGTGTACATGGAGCACCTTGTTAAGTGGAAGAACAAGCATGAATCAGAAGCCACATGGATTCAAGAAGATCAGTTCAAGAACTTTGGTATTGACCTATCATTGGTCTCTCCTTCCATTCCCTAGTGTTTGGGCTGAGAGGGGGAGAATGGTGCAGGAGCACCTAGGAGGCATTTGGAAACACTAGGCAAAATTTTGAAGCCTAGGAAGAATTTTTTGTTTTTGATGTTTAAGGTCATGTTGACCATTTAGTTTTGAGTTGTGAGATGTTAGAAGATGTTAGGATGAAGGTTGATCAGTCACTTATAGTTGAGTGGATGAGTTTCTCAGTTTGTTTCACTAGGTTTCACTAGGAGTCAGAAATAAAGTCCAAAATGTTGCATTTGTGCAATTTTGGCCTATTGTGGTGGTTAAGTCTAACCAATGGAGAGGTAACCACCTTGGAAGCCTTTAAAAGGTAGTCCTCAAACTGAAATCAGGGTTGGAAAAAGCATTGTATTTGTTTGAGTTTACTATTCATATAAAAGAGCATTGAATTTCTTGCAATTTTCTGGTTTTAGTACTTAATTGTGTGTTAATGGAGGGTTCCAGGCTGTAAGCAGTGTGTGGAACATGTGGTATCTATCTTACAAGCTTTTGTGGTCATTGGTGGTGTTGTTTCATCATTTCATAGTTTTGTTCTAGTAGGTTTTGTTCTTTTTATTGCTAATCAGTTTAGTAGACTGTTATTCATGGAGTCTTAGACCTTTGTTTTCCACTATACCTGGTGTATAGCCATGGGGAAATGAGGCTAAGCTCCATGCTTGTATATAGGATAGGGTTAGGAGATTGTAGGAAGCATGGTTACATGGTAAAGGTCTTCTCCTAGGCGAGCTTGACTGTGCCCAGCTAGGAAAGATAGTGCAAACCAAGCCCTAACATTGCAGGGGTGCTAATTCCCTATCAACCCAAGGTGTGTGGTGGAAGAAAGAGACCTTAAAATTTTTTTTTAGGAAGGAAGAGTCTTCACTAGTCCACTTGGTGGCTGAAAGAAGCAGACAGTTCACGGTGAGGTCAAGAAATGGCCTAAAAAGCCCTAATTCTCACAAAATCAGGGTTATGCCTATGTATGGACTGAGAAAGCCTGAAACCTCAAAAATCCTTGAGAGGTTAGAAAATGAACTAGGTTCTCAGAAGGAAGTTTGTGGTTTTCATTAGTCAGATAGGAGATTTATCCTATTCTCTTGGGTTAAGAGGCCTAATAGGGGCTCAAGGGCTAGTAGCCCTTCTTAAACCTAGAATAGGGTTTGGTGGAAGCGATGAGGAATTGAAGTCTTGTGATTGATCAAGAACCATAGAGGGATGGTTTTGAAGTTATAGAAGACACCACATGCCCCTGCAACAAGTTAGTGAGGTTTGGAGAGTTAGCTAGCCTTTAGGAAGATTAAGGGCTAAGGAGAGAATGGAGGAGAAAGCACCAAGATTGGATTATAGAGGAAGTTTAGTAAAAAAAAACTCAGACCTGTATCCAAGCACCTACAAGGGTAGCATGGGTCCTCCAGGAAGGATCACAAATACATAAATAGAAGCATGAGGGGAGCACAACACATATACAATTCTAGTCTACCGATAAAGAAAAGCAACCACCCCAACTCCTCATCAAGAAATAGGTCATCCTACTCCCAATATTGATCATTATACAAGGAGGGGGACAAGATAGCAAGGGTAGGATAGTGAGGGACCACCCTTTGACTCTCATACAACAAGGGCCAAGGAAGAATGCCCCTTGATGTCTTCATCACTGATCTCTTGTGAGGTGAAGGCCATCGATATCGCAAAGTCACTAACAAAGTTGAGACATCATCTATCAAGTTAAACATGCACTTAATCAGAGTGCCATGTGTTAACTAGGTAGGAGAAGAAGGAGGTTCCCAAGATCCACTACCGACCTCATCGAGAGTAGTTACAAACTCAGGGGATGCTAGGGCCGCCTATGTCACAATGATGGTGCAAGCCAAAATAGAGCTAGCTCCTGAAGAAGGTGAGCCATTCTCTCAACCACCACTTATGATGAGTTAATCCTCTAGCTTATGCTTTAGTGGAGGATTTTGGATCCCCATAGAATAAGTAGAGGAAAAGGAGGGAGAAGACAGCTGCAACATACACCTCTATTGTGTTAGGCATGTCTATGGGCTAAGAAAATGGAGGGATGCCCGAAAGGGACATCAGAAGTGGAGGCTCTATGGAAGGAGTGATAAAAACATATACCCTTCTGGGGTGAGTATCATCAACATCCATTGGGGGAGTCAAAAGAAAAACCATGAATAGTGGAACTAAAGTAGAAGGAGCAAAAAGAGGATACACAACAAGAGGTGTCAAAATAAGAGCCACTAGAGCCCTTTCTTCCTTCTGCAAGGCAACTTGTTCAATGGCTAGAGCTTTTCTCCTACACTAGAAGTCACAGCCTAAGAAGGGATGAGAGGCTCCTATTATGTCATAGCAGTGCCCTCCAATAGAAGGATAGCCTCCTAGATATGAGCAGGAACAAGAAGCACAACCAATAGAAACAACAACAGGTGCAGAAGCAGACACGAGTGCCTCAACAATGGGCCTCTTCCCATTCATTATCAGAGGGGTAGGAGGAAGAATGATTGGATGCTACAGAGGTCAAGACAAGAGGAAACTCCATGAGGGCCCTTCCCCTTGCAATAAATAATGGGTCTATGAATTGTGGGTAAGAAATGGAAGTTCAAACACTTGATGCTTATATTTTTTCCAAGCGGGCACCATCAGGATCCCCATGCAAGGCATGGGAGAAAGAGATAATGACATCATGGTAGGGAAATAAGCAAGAGAAAAAGGAGTAGGATATGTAGTTGAGAAAGGCCGAAGGTCACAAGCAAGCTTCCCCTTCCCCTTTTGTTGGGAGGAGGCAACTTGCTGTAGCACAATCATGGAGCCTATTACTGATATGAAATAGGGAGAAACTTGATCTAGGTCACCTTTGGCACTATGCCCCTAGTCTTATATTTGATATGGGAATGGTATAGCATATTATCCTTGAGGGGAGGGGTCTGATCGAATTAGGCCAAAAGTGATCTAACGTGAAGCTGCCACATTATACTAGTGATGTGTAATTAGTGTCATGCACAAATACTTCATGAGAAATATTAAGACATTTATGAATCAAAAAATAAATTTCATTCATGGAAACTAGCCACATAATACCTTGTTTCACTCCAAATAGGTATGACTTGGGAATTATGACAAAAAGAGCATCCATGGCCCTGGTTCCTACCAAGATTGAAAGAGTAATAGAACCAATAGGAGGGATGAAGAGTCTATCATGTGTGCATATAGTGGTCTTCAATTCTTATAGTATTTCTCCCTATGCAAGAAGTTTATTAGCATAGTTTCTTCCGTTATAACATTCACATGAATTGTAGGGTCAACCAAGATACTAGTTAAAATGTTCCCATTTTACACAAGTGAGAATGTACAAGGGAGAAGGGTTTTTGTTCATAGGTAGGTCCTACAAGGTAAAATTTATATTTGATGATCCATCCATAGGCTAAGATGGAGGAAGATGTTTGAATGAGACCATGTTTACATACTTTGAGGACTCCAAAACTTGAGAAATTATATAGTGACCTATATCTAAACACCATACCTAGATATCTAAGAGCCCTTCTAACTAGATAGCTAGGGGTTATAGATTGGGTTGCAAGGTTGTATGCCTCACAACACACAAATATAAAACATGCCTAGGACAAGAGAGAAGGTTCTTCGATACCTAGAGGCAAAAAAAAAAAGTTCACATTGGGTTCACCAAAATGTAGAGAAGGAGGACCTGTCACTCCTAGGACTCCTACGCTAAATGTATTGAAATAGGTAAGGTTTTGAGTTTGAAAAGGAAGGCCAAATGGCTTGCTCCTTTCCTTCTGCTAACTCTGAAAGATCACAGAGTCAGAAGAGTTAGCTTCTAAGGTTTGAACTACTACTTCTGAAAACTCACATACCTGAGGATGACAATGCTGAACTTAGACTCTGGTGCTGCTAAAATGATTAAAATGTGGGATGGATGCTATCATATGGTTTTGGACATAGAGCACACCCACACTTCCAATTTCATCCAAGAGTAACCCTGAAGACCTCAATGCAAAATAGAAATAAATCTTGTAATAGGGTTGTCCTGGGGGCTAAATATGATCTAATGAGGGGTTCACCACCAAGTCTAAACTTGGGAAAGAAAACAAAATGAAAGATGAAATGAAAAACCATAATTGAATGCAAACTAACACTAAATGACCTAGAAAAGTGAATGAAACAACACAAAAAACTATAAAATAGAATTTTTGCACCTAGAAATATGGAGAAAATAGGATGGAGGTCTAGAACACTCAAAAATATACTCTTACTATTGACTAGGACTCATTCACCAAGTTGGGCGAATTAGTATAATTTATGGAAAACTGTGTCAGAGCAAGTTTAAGACAAAAGGGTATCTGAATCTACAAAATCCTAAAAACTAACTAGAACTAGGACTCATTCACTAGAAGTGTTGAATTAGTCTAGTTGGGATTTTCTACAAATTCAAAAAATAATTATACTCTTCTTTGTCTGCTCTATTCTTCCTAATTGGTTTTCAGATCTAAATCTCTAATTTACAACCTATAGGTCTTCTCCAAGATTCTCCAACACTTGATGACAAATTTGACAACTTTGAATGATTTGCAACTTTTCTCCATTCTTTCTCCTTAGGAAATATGCAACCTAAACCTATAAATCACACACAAGGAAGAGGATTTTTTTTTTTGGATTAGTTGATAGGGGTTTGCCTTGGTCAAACCACTTGTTGGTAATTAAACCTTGAAATAGAACAAAAATGAATGGAGAATGATGAACAAACAAAATACTTTGTTTCAACTCACCAAACCCTAGCAATAATATGCTACAAATATGTTTGAAATGGATGTAATGAATTTGGTTCTTGACTCTTGCTTGAATGACATAATTTCTTGAATCATAAACCCTACATCATATTTTTTAGCACAATAACAAACATGATGGATGAAATATTTGACATGATGATTGATGCTTGAAAAATTCTCTAAAATGCTTGATAATCTTCCCTTGAATGCTCTTGAATGCTCTTGAATTATCTTTTGAACTCTTGATTTCTTGTTATATTGCTAGGTAAAAATATGAGTAAAAGAACCTTGTATTTATACTCAATTATGCAAGAATTCTCAAAATTACAATACAAGCCAACATCAAATCTAAGAGAATAAAATCCCACCAAAAATTTGAATTAAATTTGATGTTAGGCCACATGGGACTCATTCGTCCAAGGTGGCGAATGATTCCATCAAATATATTGTATGGGACAAAAAATCAAAAGTACTTAGAAATGTGTGAACACAAGTTTGGGACCCAAAAATCTATGTGAGACCCATTTTCCCAGGGTGGTGAATGAGTCCTAAATCACTAAATCTAGGTCACACAAGCCAAAAACACTTGAATTATGATTGGTTAATGATTGGTGTCAGGATTTTCTTAAAAAAATGCAATAAATGAGGCTTTTGGATGCAAAATAGGGCCAATTAAAGCATGAGAAAGCCCAATTATTAATGACAATCCTAGAAAAGTGTGAAATTATGTTACAACACTTTAAAAAAGAAAAGATTAATGTTTATTTTGATTAAAAAGAGGTTTTTTAGGTTCAATTAATTAACAAAACCTTAGAAAAGTGTGAAAGTGTGTTACAACAGTTCACAACACTTTAGCAAGGGCCCAAGACCTAATGTGAATATGTTAGGCATATTACAACACTAAATCAAGGCCAAGTTAAGGGGTCATTTTTCTATCATTACATCTAGCCCCCACCTGAGTGAAGACCTTAGTGAGAGGAGGAACTTGCTTCCAACTCACACTAAAGTAGACCAAATGTAACAATGACCAAGAGGTGTTCACATGTACCAATATTCGTGAGATAGGAAAACTATGATCAAGGGGGTTGTGAAAGCCCTTAGGACCAAGGTCCTATGGAAAACCAACTTAAGCACAAAGGAACACACATGAAAGTGGTAAACAACAACAAAAAAGCACAAGCATGCACTGCCAAAGACAAAAAAAGAGAAAATATAAAAGAGAGTTGGATCAAGCTTCGAATATTTGTCCATCCCGATATGGATTAGATCTAGGTTGTTTGTCCAAAAAATGCATACTAACTCTATGGCAATAAAATTATTGGTTGTTCATTGGGTGACAAGTCCAAAAATGGTGAGAAACATACACTTATGGCTAGTATGTACTCACACACACACGTGAATGGCTATGGGGAAATTCATGCCTCAATTAGGCTTCCTGCTCAAACCATACCAAAGTTATTCCTCTTGATAACTTTAATAAGGTGCCATGAAAAAATGATTTTTAATCTTCATGAGATAGGAAAAACTTTGTATGCTTAGAGCTCATGAAGAAACAAGACATGGCTCCAAAGGAATGCAAGCTATGCTATGCAAGGTGGCCATATAACTACAAATGAAAAATGCAAAATAGGAACGTTCAAAGGAGTCTTGCTTAGTTCATGTGAGGTCTTTAACTTAGGGAACATTGTGCCTAATCTCTCCAAGAGAGGACCAATCATAGAATATAAAATTCACAACTTAGGGACTATAATATGTTTCATCAAGCCACTAAGAGAAATGTAATATGCTAAGAGAGATCATGGTCATGAAGGACATCACACCCAATGTCATCCGCAAAGCGACAAACTCATCGTATGAAATAAGAAAACTACACCATGCACCATGAAAATAAAATATGCAAAATAATAATGCCAATGTATGCCCCCACTTTAAATAAATTTCTAAACACCATGTTGTGAGAAATTACTTTAAAGTAGCAAAGGATAAATGAAAACAAAGAGGACATGAGAGCCAACTTGGAAAGCCCTATGCCAAGTCATATGTTTCCAAGTAAAGCTACGTCATGTAAGAGAAAATGAAAAGAGAGGGGTTTCCCCCAAAATGGAAACACCAAACACATAAGGGATCTATGGATTTTGGGTCAGTATGTTCTGGCTGCAATGGTTTTAAAGAGCTAGGAATTGTCATCATTCCCCAAATACACATGGAACTGGAATAATGACACAAAGAGAGAGAAAGCAAAGAAAAACCTTCCATGTTAATTGGTCCTTCTAATTTTCCTTTTTCCTTTTGTTTTGTGTTTTCCTTTTTGGGATGACACAAAGCGTAGAGACGCCCTATGCCTCTTCCATGTCGACCCAAATGGTCTTTTTTTTTCCCTTTTTGATTTTGTTTTGTATTTTTCTTTTGGGGATGATGCAAAGTGTAGAGACACCCTATGTCTCTTCCATGTTGACCTAATCAATTCTTTAACTTTTTTTTGTTTTTTTTGTTTTGTGTTTTCCTTTTGGTGATGACGCAAGGCATTGAGACTGCAATGTCTCTCTCATGTTGACCCAAAATATTTTGCATTTTTCATTTTCTTTTTGCTTTTTTTTTCCTTTTAGGAATGATGAAAACTGTCGAGACATCCTATATCTCTTCCATGTTGACCCAAAATAGATTTTTCTTTTGTTTTTCTCTCATTGTGTCATTCTTCCAGTTCTAAGTGTATTTGGGGAATGATGATAGTTTTGAGCTCTTGAATAAAAACATTGCAACAATGAACATACTGACCCCAAATCCATAGATCCCTTATGTGTTTGGAGTGTTCCTTTTTGGGGGAAACTCCTCTTTCTTTTGTTCCTTTTCCTTTGCATGATGCATCCTTACTTAGAAACATATGAATTGGTATAGGGGCTTTCCAAGTTGGATCTCATGTCTTGTTTCTTTTAGCATTTTTCCCTTGCTATTTTAAAGTAATTTCTCATAAAACGATGTGTAGCAATTCCTTTAAAGTGGGGGAATACATTGGAATTATTCATTTGTATTTCTCATTTTTCTTGGTTCTTAGTGCAACCTTGTTACTTTATACAATGCATTTGTCACTTTGTGGATGACATTGGGTATAGTGTCCTTCATAAGTGTGATATATCTTATCATATTACATTCCTCTTAGTGGTTTGATGTGACACACTACATCCCCTAAGTTGAAAATATTCTATTCATTGATTGGTCCTCTCTTGGAGACATTAGACACAATGTTCCCTAAATTAAAGACCTTGCGTGAACTAAGCAAGACTCATTTGAACATTTCTTTTGCATGTTGCATTTTTCATTTACATGGCCACCTTGCATAACACAACTTGCATGCTTGTGGTGCCATTACATATTTTCATGAGTTTTAAGCATATGAAGCTTTGCTTATCTCATGGAGCACAAAAAAACAATGTCCTTTGTGGTGCCTTATTAAAGTTATCAGGAGGTATAACTTTGATATGGTTGAGAGGGAAAGACCATTCTAAGGAATGAATTTTACCCATAGCCACCTACTTGTGTGTGAGTGCATACCAACTATGAGTGTATGTTTCTCACCTTTTGGGCCTTGTCACCCTGTGGACAACCAAAATTTTTGTGGCCCAAGAGTGAGTATACTTTGGCCTTCTCACCCAGTGGATAGCCATGAGTTTTGTCACCCCAAAGTGATTACACATTTCTTGTTCCAAACAAACAACCTAGATCTAATTCACAACAAGCTAGATAGACAATCAAATATTTCTCTTCTTTTCCTTCATTCTTTCCTTCATCACTTTCATGTGTGTTCCTTTGTGCTTATGATTGATTTTCCATGGGATCTTGATCCTGGGGGCTTGATTACCCCTCTTGATTATTGTTGTCTCATCTTACCAATCATTACTACATTCAAACCCCTCGTGAGATGCATTGCTCTACTTTACTGTGAGTTTGAAGCAGTTTCATCCTCTCACTAAAGTGGGGGATAACTGTGGACATGGAAAAGTAACCCTTTTACTTTTTCTAGTTTTGTCCCTCCTTGTGCTTATTTTGCTTGATTTTTTCTTGATTTAATATTGTAATGTGGCCCACACATTCAAATTACGTCTTGAATCTTTATAAATCATTAAGACTTTATGATGTATTGTAAAGGTATTGTGAAGTGTTGTGATACATTTTCACACTTTTCTAGACTCTTCTTATCATAATTCATCTATATACCCTCTTTTTATCACTTACCAAGTCTTATTTTAAAGTGTTGCAAAGTCTTGTAACAAAATTTCATGCTTTTCTAGACTTTTCATCAACAAATACACCTTTCTTATTCTTTATTTGGCCTCTTTATGCACTTACAAGCCTTAATTAAGTGTATTTTTGAATAAAAAACTGACAAACATCATTAAAGACAATATAATTTCTCACACCCTCTCATATTCCTTGAGTGGGACCCATTCGCCTAGGGTGGTGAATGAGTCTCTCTTGGAAAAAAAATTAAAATAAATTCAAATTATTGGCGAGTTTTTATTCCTAAAGACCTAAGGTTGGCCTGTGATGTTGACTTTTTAGGAAATTAGCACATAATTGTGTATAAATACATGATTTTTTATTCATTTTCACCCCCATTCATCCAAATATTCATTCTTGCATTCAATCCATCTAAGCATTCACTTAAGCATCATAATATCATTCAATCAAGCAATTATCAAGCATCTTGGAGCAGCCATTTGTTGGAAAAACAAGGAAAGACAACTAAGAGGGGGGGTGAATCAGTTGTCACAAAAATTAAAACTTTTTCTAAATTAACTTATCCTTAATCTCAGATATGATGAATGAACAATTAACCATAAGCAATTAACACATCAGAGAGACAAAGAACACCAAGAATTTTTTACATGGAAACCCTATTAGGAGAAAAACCACTATGGATGTTAGTCCACGAGATTATACCCTACTAAAACTATAATGAAAAACAATAATGGGAATGCACATGCATTTAGGTACACTACCTAGAGCTCACTACTCAATTACAAAAGGAGCTCAAGGCCCAACAAATTTGAATAAAAAAAGTATAGAGGGTAAGAATTGAGAAAATAGCTTTTGATCAAGCCTGATTACAGTTCCAATCAAGCTCAACACTTCTTCACACTTCACACAATCTTCTTCACATTATTCTTAGTAATGATATTCACACATATGCACATAGGAGCACATGAAGCATACTTTCCACTGATTACATAATCGCTCTTATATATCCACTACATGAGATTTCATCACAACTTAGTTAGCCAAAAATAAATAAAAATTCAATGTCAGCCCAAATTTACAATTAGATTTTCAATGTGGATCCACCAAAGTCATCCACAACATAGTGTAGACCCAAATTAATATCTCCAACACAAAAATATTTTAATTAATTTCACCACAAAGATCCACAACATGCTACCACCAACATGTTGGCCAAGAACATGAAAAACTGAACATGTGCAAGAAAATATCTTCAACGATGAGCTCTCCGAATAATGTGGATATACCAAAAAGATAGATAATTAAATAGAGACATCTGAGAACACCAAGAAACAACAAAGAAGCATCCAAACAACTGAGATAACCAAAATCACACAATCTTCATACAAGAACATTGATAGAGACCAACAAAACATTGTCAGACCATAACATACTCAAAACTTCAAATGGTCCTCTGAAACTTTTGGTAGATGATATAGACATACTCAACAATAAACCCTTTAATCAACATCAGCTAATATTTTACGTACATAACAAAACACCTTCATGACCTGCACAGTTCCACTAGGAACCTGGAACACTTTTTCTTATAATTTTCTCAATATCCTCAACATATACAATAGATACACCAAATGCTAATAGTGAATTGACATCAGTGACAACCACATATCAGAAACAAATCCACAACATCCAACAATATCCCAACAATCTCCCCTTTTGGCATTGATGGCAACACATGATGTGAAAAATACCATCAACTTGACATGCTGACTTCTTCTTCACTTCATTTCTAAAAAGATTTGTCAAGTTTCTCTTCTCCTCCTAAGATATTTTTCACATTACTCTTCTCCTCCCTTTGAAATCAATGGAAAAGGTAACCGTGACCTTTCCATATACTCTGAACCACATATCTGCACATCTGACTACTCCCCCTGAGTAGCAGCCACAAAAACATCAATCTGGATCATGATATAGCAATGAGGCTCATAGATTGATGCAAGTAAATGCATAATTTAATTTCATATTAGGAGGGGTAATTACCCCTAGCATTCCTTTGAGATACAAGTATGTGCAGGATCATCATGGAAAAAATAGGCCTTTAAGTGGCAAAAAATTTAGAAAAATCAGAGTTAGGCAACTTGACATAAAAATTTGAATAAGTTGTCTATATTATTTCAAAAATATGTAACAATAGAATATGTAGAAAATTAAATGTAGTTTCTAAACTACTAGGTTTAATTTTTATTTTTTAAAACTATTTGGTGAAAATTTGGAATTTCAATGCAGTAGTACTTAAATTTTAGGGAAAAAATAAGTAGGTGTCTCTCTGACCACCCTAACCACAATAGAATGATAATATTTTTTAATAATATTTTAGATATAAGTAGAGGGCTCATGTCCCGATGTGATGCATTATTTTTTGTAATTTTTTCCAAGTAAATAATTAATTATTATTTTTTATTACAACTTTTAAAAGATATAAAACTTGTATGTCTAACCACTTAAGTTGGTCAAAAACTTCATGAAATTCATTTTTTTAATCCTATAGTATGTGAAGCATAAAATGTGACACATATTTTGATTCAAAAATGTGATACCATTTGAAAGTTATATAGATTTTTCAATAAACCTATCAATGAAGACTTTAGTCTAATTCAAACAGAAAATGAATAATAATTATTTATAAAATTTAAAGGGTACATGTAGGATCATCATGGAAAAACAGTCTTATGGCAAAATTTAGAAAACCAGAGTTAGGCAACTTGGATGTAAAAATTTGAATATTATCTATATTATTTCAAAAATATGTATGAATAGAATCTATAGAAAATTGAATGTAGTTTCTAAACTACTAGGTTTGTTTTAAAAAAAACTAAATCTATTTGGTGAAAATTTGAAATTTCAATAAAATTGTACTTAAATTTTAGGGAAAAAATAAGTAGGTGTTTGTTTGACCACCCTAAGCACAATAAAATGATAATATTTTTTTAGAAGATTTTATATATAAGTAGAGGACTCATGTCCCAATGTGATGCATATTTTTTTGTAATTTTTTTCCAAGTAAATAATTAATTATGATATTTTTATTACAACATTTAAAAAATATAAAAACTCGTATGTCTGACCACCTTAACTTTGTCAAAACTTCATAAAATTCAATTTTTATTTTTTTAATCCTATAGTATGCGAAGCATAAAATGTGTTACCTTTTGAAAGGTATAGATGTTTTTCAATCAGCCTATCAATCAAGACTTTAGTCATAATTCAAATAGAAAATGAAGAATGATTACTTATTAAATTCAAAGTAAAGCATAATTTATACTGGTGGAAAGTTGAGAATCTCCTTTAAAAACCCTTTTTGTTTCATCAATTTTTGGTAAAAAGAAAGTCGTCAACCACATACCCATCATATTGCCACTTTTTGGCCCATCATGATCCTGCACATACCCTAAAGTAAAGCATAATTTATATTGGTGGAAAGATGAGAATCTCCTTTAAAAACCCTTTTTGTTTCATCAATTTTGGGTTAAAAAAAGGTCGTTAGCCACATTTCCTACACATAGCCATCATATCGCCAGTTTTTGGCCCATCATGATCCTACACATACCCATACTCAAAAGTATCTTTCGACAATGGCTTAGTAAACATATCTGCAATCTATTCTTTGGTAGGCACATACTCATATCTAACTTCTTTTTCATTTACTTTTTCCCTGAAAAAGTGAAACTTTATTGATATATGTTTTGTCTTAGAGTGTAGTACCAGATTCCTTGATATATTTATTGCACTTGAATTGTCACAGTATATGGAAATAGGCTCTTCATATATTATCCTGATATCTTTCATCATTTGTTACATCCATATCACTTAAGTACAGTTATTTGCAGAAGCAATATATTATGCTTCAGTAGTGGATAGAGAAATGAAAGTATGTCTTTTGCTTAACTAGGACACAAGCTTCTTTCGTAGGAAGAAAGCACCACCACTAATACTTTTCCTATCATCTACATCGCCAGCCCAATATGCATCAGTGTATGCACACAAAGTGAGATCATCATCCTTTGGATACCAAAGTCCAAAGTCAATTGTTCGTTTAAGATATCTAAAGATTCTTTTGACAGCAATCACATGTGATTATTTTAGATCGACTTGAAATCTAGCGACCATACATACAACATTCATAATATCCAGTCTAGTCTAAGTCAAGTAGAGCAATCCGCTGATCATTGATCTATATTTGGTTTGATTTTCTTTAGGAGACTCATCATTCTGATTCAACTTACATCTAGTTACCATGGGAGTACCAACAGGTTTGGAGTCTTCCATTCCAAAATTCTTCAACAGTTCTCTCACATATTTGGACTGAGATATGAAAATCCCCTGGTCCAATTATGTAATTTGCAATCCCAAAAAGAACTTCATTTCACCAATCATGCTCATATCAAATTCACTCTTCATCTCATTAGCAAACTTCATGCATAGATTATCATCTCCACCAAAAATGATATCAACAAAGACTTCTATCATTAACTCCTTATCATGATCTAATTTGAAGTATAAGTTACTATTAATAGTACCTAAATAGTGAATCCAAGCTTTAGTAGATATTTTTTCAATTTGGCGTACTAGGCTCTGGGGGAATGTTTGAGTCCATATAGAGCTTTCTTTAGTCTGCAAACCATATCATCCTTGTCTGTTAGCTGAAATCCATCCGACTGTTCAATGTACACTTCTTCTAGTTCACCATTCAGAAATGTAGACTTTACATCCATTTGATAGAATTTACAGTTCTTATAGGAAACATAAGCAAGAAATAATATTACTACTTCAATTCTAGCAGCAGGGGAAAAGGTTTCTTCAAAATCAATACCTTCCATTTGAGAGTACCCTTTACATACTAGTCTTGCCTTATTCCGGACCACTTCACCTTCCTCATTCAACTTGTTTCTGAATACCCACTTAGTACCAATCACATTCTTGTCTTTGGGCCTAGGAACCAGTGTCCATGTGTCATTCTTTTCAATCTGTGTCAGTTATTCTTTCATGGCTTCCAGCCAGTGTTCATCTTGACAAGCTTTAGTGACACTCTTAGGTTCAATCTTGGAAATCAAACAATATTCTTCTGCAATTTTTCTTCTAGTTTGCACTCCTTTGCTCTTATCTCCTATGATTTGACTTTCAGTGTGATTCAGCTTTACATACCTTGGAGTCTTGGGACTTTCTTGGAATTTTGTGTCTTCTGAACATTCTTCTACACTTGCACTTGACTGTGCTTCCTGACTAACTTGATTTACCAGAACAACTTGTGGTTGCTTCACCATAACATATGGAATAATATGAAGTAGATTAAGTTTTTGAGAGTGTTCTTCCCTTGATTTTTGTTTTCTTCAGTTGAATCATAGCTGCATCATCTAGATGATTTGATAGAGTCCTCATCAACTCTGACATTTGCACTCAACAATCTTTCTTGGTATTTTGTTATAGCATCAATATTCCTTGCTCTTTGTGGAGTAACCTACGAAGATCCCTTCATCGCTTCTAGCATCAAACTTTCCTATATCATCATCTCTCTTGATATAACATTTGCTGCCAAAGATATTGAAATACTTAATAGTAGGCTTGTAACCGAACCATAATTCATAAGGGGTCTTACCAGAATTACCATTCACATTTAGCTAATTCAAAGTATATACAATAGTTCTTACCACTTCACTCCAATACATGTGAGACACATTCCCTTCCATCATCATTTTTCTGGCAACATCCAAAATTGTTCTATTCTTTCTTTCTGCAACTTCATTTTGTTAAGGGGTTCGAGGAGTAAATAACTGTCTTTTAATTTCATGTTCTTCACAATAAGAATTGAATTCTCCACCTTTGTTAGATCTCAGGAATTTGATTTTCAAACCTTTTTCATTTTCTGCCATGACCTTGAAACTTTTGAACTTGTCCAATGCTTCACACTTTTCTCTTAAAAAGGAAACCCAAATCATTCTAGAGTAATCATCAATGACCAGTATAAAATACATTTCTCCATGAATAATTCTAACTCTAGAGGGACCACAAATATTAGTATGTAGTAGTTCCAACACATTATTTGAACGAAATTTTTTTCTCTTTAAGGAGACTCTAGTTTGTTTACCCATCTAACATTCTTGGTAGATTACATTAGCAGGCTTCACTAACCTGGCCAGATCTCTTACTGCTTGAGTAATACTTATCTTGATAATGTTGTCAATGTTTACATGACACAACTTCCTATGCCACAACCAACTTTCATCTATTTCAGTAATTAAGCAACTTCCACTAGCAGTATTCAAGTGAAAAATATTACCTCTAGTTTGCACACTAGTAGCAATCATGTTTTTGGAACTCCCAAAATATTGCATTTTCCATTCTTGAATTGCAAACCATATCCTTGTGTACCATCTGTCCAACACTTAACAAGTTATACTTTAGGCCTTCAACATAGAGAACATCATCGGTGTTTTCCTTACCACCAAGGCTAATAGAACCTCTTCCATAGAATCATACAAGCATTGTTATCTCCAAATCTTACAACCCTACCACCATACTTCCTCTAGACTTACAAACTTGCTTTTATCATCGGTCATATGATGTGAGCATCCACTATCAATGACCCACTCATCTTTCTCCTCAACTCGGGCTGAAAAGCTTTCTTATCTTTAGTAGATTCAGTAGGCATGGGTTTATTTTCAATGGTAGCAATGAAATCCCATTCATCTTCATTTCCATTATCTTTATTAGACTCATCATCAATTACTGCTTCTTCAGCAAAGTAGCATTTCTTTTAGAATCTAGGTTTTCTAGGCTTAGACCTAGGAACTCTTTTAGGACATCTTGATGCAAAATGACCTATCTTATTGCATGAAAAAAAATTAATAGGAAATACATCTTCGTACTTTGCTTTTCCTTTTCCTTCTTTCTTTGTAATCAATGCTTCCAGTTCTTGTACTTCTCTTTCTTTGTATTTGAGCTATTTTAGTTCTTCATCATATTTAGATATCTTTCTGGAGCTCTCTCCCAGATTGCATCTTTTCCTATAACTTCTGGATATAGTAGCTTTGAATGTAGATTTAGTTTTTTGTGTACATTCACCAAATTCACTTATTTCAAAAGCAGCAAGCTTCCCTATGAGTGTATCTCTTGTCATCTTGTTTATAGACATAAATTTCTCAATAGCATGAACCTTCATTTTTTAAGGAGGCAAGGATCTGAGTATCTTAGCCACAATTTCATCCTCACTCACTGAACCACTGACACATTTAATACCTAGCACTATTTCATTTACTCTCTATAATTCACCCCATAATAGTGGTTTACAATTTTTTAGGCCAAACTGGACACTACAATTATTATTTTAACTAAATCTTCACATTCGAGACACCTATAGCGCCTAAGCTGTGAGGTGGAAGATCGTGCAAACTAAGTCTCATCAAATTTTGTTTGTAGATTCTAAAATATTTTTCAAAATTTTGGAATCAAATTGCTTTTTTCCATCTCCCACAAAATTGATTTTTCAGAAAACAACATTTTTAAAGTGGCGCCTGCCGTATAATCACGAGGTAACTTTTTTTTCCATGAAGGATAAAATTCTAATTCTTTCAAATTTAGATTTGTAACTATGATATCTAGTGCTTCCACTTGGTTAGATAGTTTTTTATAGAATATTTTTTCCTTAATCAAGTTTGAAAGTCAAACAAATTACAATTCAGACACAACACGACTGTATAACGCGTAACTTTTTTTGTATATGTCAAAATTTTATTTTATTTTTTTTGTTGGATCAAGGACTTCAATATCTGGTGCACTCATATTTTTCAATTTTTTTTTTGATAATCTTCTATTTTTCCACATATGAAGAACAAAGAAATTCATTTTCGATGAAAAACCTATGTTTAATAAAACTTAAAAAACAAATACATAACAAAACCAAAACATATTAAAATTATATTCATTGGATAGCTTGTTCTGAGGAATACCATAATCATTTGAAATAAATTTTAAATGAATTCATTTGATCCCCCAAAAGCTAAATCAAAAGTGATTTTTTATCAGCATTTTGATAGGTGTAAAGGAGACGCATTTATAGGTATGGTTTAAGACTAGCGAGGTTCTATCCAAGGGGGTTTGATCTAAGGTGATTTGATCAAACCCTCTTCAATTGGAATCCTTAAAATGGAACTTTTAAAGGCTTAAATCATTATATTTTCTAAAAATATGTGATTTCAGCTAAAATTTGTTCCTCTCGGGAATTGTAAACCACTATTGTGACATCACCATAGAAGAATTAATATTTTCATCTTCACCCATCTTTAGTTTCTCATACTTTCCTTTTAAGATCTGTAGCTTAGCCATCTTCACCTGTGTATCTCCTTCATACAAAGTTTCTAGTTGAGTCTAGATCTCATGAGTTGTCTATAAACCTATCAAATTAGCCATCTCTGAATCTGTTAGGGAACTCACCAATGCTTCCATAGCTCTAGTAATACTTTTAGCATCTTTGATCTCATCAGCAGAGGATGGACCATTCTAAGGAATAGTATATTGATCTCTTGTAATCTCCCAATAAGCATCACCAATGCACTATAGATGAAATTGCATCTTGAATTTCCACAGTGAGTAGTTGGTGCCATCAAATCTAGGACTATCCTTCTTGAATGTTGTCATCCTGGATCACCTCAAGCTATTATACTTCTTTAGAGAAACTAGCTCCGATACCAATTGTTGGAAAAACAAGGACAAACAACTGAGAGGGGGGGTGAATCAGTTGTCACAAAAAAATAAACTTTTTTCTAACTTAAAGTATCCTTAATCTCAGATCTGATGAATGAACAATTAACCATAAGCAATTAACACATCAGAGAGACAAAGAACATAAAGATATTTTTACGTGGAAACCTTTGTTAGGGGAAAAACCGCGGTGGATGTTAGTCCACAAGATTATACCTTGCTAAACGTATAATGAAAAAAATAAAGGGAATGCACATGCATTCAAGAACACTTCCTAGAGCTCACTTCTTAATTACAAAAGGGCCTCACTTCCCGAAATTTTTTGATTAAAAATATAGAGGGTATGAACTGAGAAAATAACTTCTACTCAAGCCTGATTACAGTTCCAATTAAGCTCAATGCTTCTTCACACTTTGCACAATCTTCTTCACATTCTGCTTAGTAATGATATTCGCACATACGCACATAGGAGCACACAAAGCATACTTTCCACTGATTACATAATCACTCTTATATATCCACTACATGAGATTTCATCACAACTTAGTCAGCCAAAAAAATAAAATATATTTTCAATGTTAGCTCAAATTTACAATTATATTTTCAATGTGGATCCACCAAGGTTGGCCACAACATAGTGTAGACCCAAATTAATATCTCCAACATAGAAATATTTTAATTAATTTCAATATGAAGATCCACAACATGCTAACACCAACATGTCAGCCAATAACATGAAAAACCAAACATGCACAAGAAAAGATCTTCAACCACAAGCTCTCTAAATAATGTGGATGTACCACAAAGATAGAGAATGAAATAGAGACATCTGAGAATACCAAGAAACAATAGAGAAGCATCTACAATAATTGAGATAACTAGAATCACACAATCTTCATTCAAGACCATTGACAGAGAACAACAAAACACTGTCAGACCATAACATACTCAAAAATTCACGCGGAACTCTAAAACTTTTGGTAGATGATCTAGACATACTCAACAATAAATCCTTTAATCCAAATTAGCTAATATTTTATGTACAGAACAAAACACCTTCATAACTTGCATAGTTCCATTAGGAACCTGGAACACATTTTCTTATAATTTTCTCAATATCCTCGACATATGCAACAATAGATACACCAAATGCTAATAGTGTTGACATTATTGAGAACCACATATCAACAAAACATCCACAACATCCAACAATCTCCCACCACTATTTACATATCTTTAGACCTCATCATTAAGGGTGTGGTAAGTTTATGACATTTTCATGTTGTTTATTTATCATTCTCTTCACATTTCATTTTATTATCAAGGATTTGATTACCAAAGTGGGCTCTGACCAAAGCAAACCCCTAGACTCTAGCCCTTAACCATTTTTTCCCTCTTTGCATGTGTGTTTGCAGGTATTATAGGTAGATTTTTCAAGGAGAGAGGTGTTGAAAAGTGGTCAATAAGTCATCTAAGTCATCCATTTCAACATAACCCTAGTTAGAGCTTGAAGACCCCTTTTCAACCCGTTTTCTATAGATTATGATCCGGTAACCTGACAAGTAGAAAAGTGCATACCAAGACCCACAGAGCTGACCTTTGACTTTTCTAATTTTTGTAGGTGGACTAATTTTGCATCAGTGGAAAATGAGTCCCACTGCCAAGCTGGAAAAAGAGTTTTCTGAAGTTCTGAGTTCCCAACATCCTGAGTCACCATCTATGGCGAATGAGTCCTAGTGGGAATCGATGTTGAATTATGAAGCATTATAGAACCTTCCTAGATCTTCTTTGAATTTCCATGTGCACCCCATTCATTCTTATTCAATTATTTTTTCATTTGTGCATGTTTCTAGGTCATGTTTGCATACAACACTATGTTTTCCAGCACTTTTTATTTCCTAGCTTATATTCAATAATTGATCTATTTCATCAATTTTCTACATTTAGTTCATCTTATTTAGGAATATTGCACCAACATCACATCTCTCTTTTGAATTTGAACATTGCATTTTTGCACCCAACCCTAATCTTATCTCCTTTTAGGTGAGAGACCCTAGAAGGAGAATAAAGCATTTTGGTTTGCCAAAATCTTTGTTTACACACTAAAAGAATAACGTTTTTTAATATTCAAATTAGATTGTTCCATATTTTTCAAAATGCATATGTTTTTGTAGAAACAATTGTAAAAATAGTCATTAAAATGCACCCAAAAATCTAGAAATCCAATCATACAGGGACATATTCACCCTAGGGCGAATGAGCCTTAGTACAGGGGTTTTAAAAATAAAAATTTGGAGTTGAAGCTTATAGCTAGGGTTTCCTATTTCTGGTGGAAAACTATGATTTCAATATCATATTTTTCTAGATTTTCATGTTTCAATTCAGGTAAGTTCAATGGTAAATGATGAACAATATGACACTTTCTAAACTGTAATCTTGAGTCAATTTTTGAATTTGATTGTTTGTACATGCACTATTATGCAAAAAGAATGTAAAATGTATGCAAATTTTTGAATTTTTAATATTTTAGAGGATGAAAAATGAAAAGCTAAAACCCTATATGCAATGCAAACTATTGAAATGAAAATAAACCTAAATCAAATACAAAAAAAAAGCAATACAATGTAAATTGATGCAAATCCTAGATCTAGGACTTGAATAGACTTTAATTTTTAAAATTTAATTATACATAGTAAGGTTCACCAAAATGAAATGAAGGGAAATAGGTTCCTTAATTTTGGAAAATGAGGGAAATACACCTATCTTACCTCTTTCATTAGGAAAATGAGATCTCCTAGGGTAAGATTGACTTTCAAACCTTACATGAGTCAAAATTGAAAGGGATCTTGTTGTTTCCCTTATGACTGAGGATGGGTTACAACTTTCAGGACAACACTTTGGGAGAAAAACTAAAAATATTAAATAAGCCTAATTACAAAATCAAACACTTGAATCATCAATTGAAAACCCACATCTAACAGAAACACCAAACTTTAGGAAGATCTGACAAGGTTAAGTATTTTATGCACCGGTGATAAAAAGATCTTGTTGAAACCCCTACTGGGACAAATTCATCCTAGGGTGAATGGATTTTACTAGGCCTTTCCCAATTTTTTTGTTTTTAATCAAAAGCGGATGAACCACTATAATATTTTATGTATATTTAATAATTACAAAACCCTGATTCAAAAGGACATATTGGAAAGAAAGAATCAAGAAGAAAACCTTTGGTTATCATCTAAAAAGTTACACAATTTGAGCATAAACCCAAATATTTACATCATTACATCACTTTAGATTACATATCATCTCTTACATATTGACATAACTATATTACATAAGAACTACAATGCTTTGATATAGCACAAATACATAATTTCATTTTCCCTAAAGCTTCCAATGCTGCACCTTTTCAACACTTGAGTATCAATACATTTGAACATTTATATTTTTCATTTCAAAATATCAAAAAAATCTTCAAGTTATGTTTCCATTCACAAAAAAACTAGTACTTTTTCTTTGTTAGCTACCATCGACTTCTTTAGACCTGTTAACATTTAGAAAAAATTGCAACAAAATTTACCATGTGTTTTTCCATTATTAATTCTCGACTTCCATCATATCAAGATGCTCCTCCTCTATCATATCAAACTACTCATATACACTTAGTCGTTCAGCCTGAATATCATTTTTCCAAGCAGAACACAGATCATGGCCTTCCGTATCTGTTGGATTAATGATTTTGGTTTATACAATGGTATGTGCAGGGTTATGATGGGCCAAAAAGTGGCAATCAGATGGGTATGTGACTGATGACTATTTTTTTTTCCCAAAATTGATGAAACGAAAAGTGTTTTAAAAGGAGATTCTCATCTTTCCACTGATATTAATTATGATTTACTTTGAATTTAGTAAGTAATTATTATTCATCTTTTATTCAAATTACGACTAAAGTCTTGATTGATAGGCTAATTGAAAAATATCTCTAGCTTTCAAACAGTATCACATTTTCGAATCCAAAACATGTGTCACATTCGTGATTTGCATACTATAGGATTAAAAAAGAAAAATTGAATTTCATGAAGTTTTGACCAAGTTAAGGTTTAGGACATACAAGTTTTATATTTTTAAAAATTTGTAATAAAAATTCATAATTAATTATTTACTTGGAAAAAATTACAAAAATATGCATCACATCGGCATGAGTCCTCTACTTATATCTAAAATATTATAAGAAAATATTATCATTTTACTATGGTTAGGGTGGTCACTTATTTTTCCTTGAAATTTAAGTACCAATTGCATTGAAATTTTAAATTTTCACCGGATAGATTTTTTCTAAACAAACCTAGTAGTTTAGAAACTACATTCAATTATCTATAGATTCTATTGTTACATATTTTTGAAATAATATAGATAACTTATTCAATTTTTTACATCAAGTTTCCTAACTCTAATTTTTCTGATTTTTTTCCATTTAAGGGTATGTTTTTCCATGATGATCCACATACCCACAAAAGTTGAACTATTTTCACCTCTCTCCAGTAAAGGAACTTCATTTCGATTAAAATTAGTTTCAATTCACACTCCAAACAAGTGAAAATTTGCAGACCCAGTTTGTGGATTAACTTCTATAACTTCCCATGCAACATTGCTTTCTACTTCATATTCACTTCCCTCAACAACCTGATTGTAAAAATTTATACTCGCTCACACTTTGCGTTGGAAAGCTATAGGAATATGATAATCATGATCATGCGTTAGTATCACAATAATTGCATGAACTTTAACTTTCACCTTTTCAATAAATTCTGAAAAAAACATAATTTCTAGAAACAAGCCTCCTACATACCCATAACCCTTCCAGAATCATACCTTTGAGAGGCTTGTTGAAATTATCATTTTGCAAATAAACTTCATGCACAACTTTACCAGCAATGAATTCCACAATATTAAAATCTTGCAACAAATCCATAAGATTTGATAGGAAAATTGACAACAATTGAGAAGGATATATTAACCTTTTAGCTTCTGGTTCCATAATTTCCTTTCCTATGACCCTTTTGATATGCTTCATGATAATACTACAATGCTCTTTAAAAACCAAATTCAACTATGCATCACCAAATTTTTAGAAACTGCAATTCCTAGTTATTAATAGCATGAAAATTTTGTAATTCCTTGGATAGAACTCCATTTTCCTTCTTGCACTCACCAAACAAGAAAATTTAAGAGTATTAATCTTCTCCACTACTAGAACTTGACAAAAATTTGATTTGTTATTATGAGACCAACCTTTACGATCTCCTTTGCATTTATCAAAGTTTTTGAAGCAGAAATGATTACATTATGCTTCATATCTTTTCAAGAAATCATAAATATCCTACATATCTTGTACTTCTGTACCATTAGCAGATATGTGAAAAGCAACTTAAAAAATTGTCTATCTTTGCCAAAATGACTTTCTATAATCATAAAATCTTTGGATAAAGACTTTAACTAAATTTAGTAAAAAGCCATATTTTTTAAAAATCATTTATTTTGGTTCGTACCATCATGAAAATACATTCACTGATCTCATACAAATTTAAAGTAAGTGCTACATCATCTCATTAACACATGTACATCTGCACAAAACAAAAAAATTATTGCATACCTATACCGTACATTCCTTACAAGGAATTCATCAATATAATTTGATTCCCTTTGTGTGTGTAAAAGAATAATCTTTCCATCACACACAATTCTGAAGGTCATCACGATGCAAATAGGTGACTCAACCTGAAAGTTACTTCAATGATAACACACTGTACCATAGTCTGCATGAATTCCATGTCCTTGCTGCCAACCCACCACCTTATGCCTTTACTATTGCAATTTCTTGTAACAATACGAATATAGTCGTGGCACTTTTTTATTTTGATTTCAAAATTTCTGGAGATAACACACATGCAATTTAAAATTATACATGTGCTATTAAATATTCATTACTTTATCCAAATATGTTCTAGAAAAACTCATATGCAACTTGCAATTACACAAACTAGCAATAGATTCATATCCATATGATTTTAGCGGTATTTCCATGCTCTCCTTTTCCATACTTGACTCCATTAACAAGCACACTTATAACAACCAATTACAAATGTGTTCCTAGAACATCACATGTGTATAGATAATAAAACCACCCTATATGCATATTATTATAAGAAATGGAAAAAAAATACCTCTTACTTCCATGATAGATAGGATACTACTAACATTCCTCATTGGTTATTAAAGCTTCCAGCTCAGGTAGCATTCTTCCAATTTCAGCCATATGAGTAATTATTTCAACTTATTGATCACATCCATAATTTTCCAGAAAATCAGCCACCTTATTTCCTTCTCTGTAGGTATGCAAAATTTGATAATTACCTATTTTATCAAGCAAAGACCAAATCTTCTTAACAATATACTCCAATTTCCAATTCTGAACTTTACGATCTCTACATGCATTGAGAAAAATTAAGGAATCTCCCTCCACCTGAATCATAGGAAGTTTTAAATTGAGTACTAACTTCAAGCCCTGTAAGAAAGCTTGAGCCTCAACAACATTATTAGTTCCATGTAGTAATTTGAAGGATTTGGCACATAAAACTATTGCTTTTTGATCTCTTATAATCACCCATGCTCCAAAGATACCTAGATTTCCCCTAGAGCTCCATCTATATTCAACTTGAAAATGCAAGATGGAGGGGGTAACCAAACAACGGAATCTCTATCCACTTTCTGAACATGTTGATGAAGATTGCCTTTGAAAGGAAAAGACAAAAAAGTCAAATTGACCATCATGCTTGAATCGCACTCAGAAAATAGTGAGCCTACATTCTTTACCTTATTAACATATGCATTTACTGTCTCAGAAATAGAACTTTCTAATAATAACAACATTTGATCAATAATCAACTTTTCTTTCCTAAAGATGCATCTATTTCTTTCCTACCAAAGAGCCCATAACACAGAGGATGGAATAATACACCAGATACTTTAAGAAAAAGAAGATTTATACAAGTTTGGCCAACTTGTAAAAAGCTTCCAAATTGTGTTTGGTAAAGCAGTCACCCATTTCATTTTACCAATTACATACATCCAACAAATTTTTGCTACTGGACATAAAAGGAAAAGGTGATTGATGTCTTCCAATTCTTCCTCACAAAGCACATATTTAAATGGAGTTGCTATTCTTAATTTACCTATTTATCACTGGTAAGAATTTTATTTTGAATTGCTAACCAAGAGAAACAACCTGCTTTAGGTAAAACTTGTGAGTTCCAACAAAATTTATATGCTCTTTGATCTGTAACTTGAAGGGTTTGAGAAATTGATTTATAGCCTTATTTAATTGTGTAACAACCTGTTGTTATTTTTGATCAAATCAAATTTTTAGGTCTGGATGAGAAATAAACCATTCTTTCTTGAAAAATAGATGAAATTTGAAGTTTATCATTGATGTCTATTAGCTGATTAGAAAAATCTTTCCAGTGGACTTTACCCATCAATACATCTACATGCTGGAAAAGGTCTTTTACTTTTGTTCCCTAGACTTGGGACATTATTAAAGCAAAATTTCCAAGAAAAAAGTCCAAAGCAAAATTTTGATAATCATTCCAAGAATCCTGCAAAAATAAGGCTTGATTACCATCATTAACTTCCCAAGTTAAATGTGGCAAAATAACCTTTCTACAAGAAACTAAAAAGTTCCATATTGCCAATCCCAAAGGAAAATTTGCTACAGTCAAAATTCTAGATGGAATCTAATTATCCAAATATTTACTTAGTATGAGATGACACCATTTTGGCTCCTAATGCTTGATTCCTCTATAACAAATTATGAAGACCTACTCCTTTCACCTTCTCTAAACACATAGTTTACAAAGATATCAAAGGAATTTTCTTTTTGCTATCCAAATTACCATACCACAAAAAATTTCTAATCAATTTTTGAATTTGAAATATGATAGATTTAGGAGCTTTTAGAACTGACATGAAGTAGTTGGGGATTGATGAAATCATATATTTTACCAGTAAGATTCTACCTGCTAAAGATAACCATCTTCCTTTCCAAGCCAAAATTCTAGCTTAAATAGTATGGATGATTGTTTCCCAATAAGTAGTTTTATTCTGACCTGTGAAAAATGAAATCCCGAGATATTTACATGGTAAGAGAGCTTGCTAAAAACAAAAAAAAACTCACTAATCGATTCTCAATGGTAGCTAATGTATTGAAGACATAGATTTTGGATTTTGCTTCATTCACTTTTTGCCCTGAAGCTCTTGTATACTTATCCAATAAAGACTTAATATGTAAAGCTTCAACCATTGTTACTTTTCCAAAAAGCAAGCTATCATCAGCAAAAAGGGAATGGGTTACTGAGATATTAGTATTTGGAATTAAAATACCTTGAGAAATACCTTTCTTATGAGCTTTATGAAAAGATCTACTCAATGCTTCAACTAAAATGATAAATAAAAAAGGAGATAGAGGATCCCCTTGACAGACCCCTTGCGAAGATCCAAAAAACCCAAATGCTGACCCATTTAGTAACATAGAAAACTTAGCTCTTGATAAGCATGTCATTACCCACTTACACCATTTATGAGAAAAATCGAATTTCAATAGCACGTGCTTCAAAAAAGGCCAATCAACACTATCATAATCCTTTTGCATATCAAGTTTAATAACCATGGAAGATATTTTATTTACAACAATAGAATGGAATGTTTCATGAGCAAAAATTGCTCCTTCTGGTGTTTCTCTACCAGGCACAAATCCCCCCTGCTTCTCAGAAATGATTGATGGCATGAGAGGATATAAGCCAAGATAAATGGCCTTTGTAAAAAAATTATATATTGTATTGCAAAGGGAAATAGGATGGAAATTAGAAAAAGAATTTGGTGAACTAATTTTTGGGATAATTGTAATATTAGTCACATTGAATTTTTTTTATTTCCTTGATTCCTCCAATGCATTTAAGATGTCTATTCCAATAAACTCCCAATACTTTTGGTAGAAAATGGTTGTGAAACCATCAGGTCCTGGAGCTTTATCGAGAGCCATCGAGAATATCACATATTTTAGTTCATTAAGGGAAAAAGGAGACATCAATCTTGCATTATCTTCAATAGATATCAACTTTGGAATGCCCTGGAGAATATCTTCTCTTTCCCTAATCAAATTAACATGATCATTGTTATTTGCAGTTAGTAAGGAAGAGAAAAATTTAAATCCTTTATTCTTAATTTCTTCCTCATTAGTAAGCAAAACACCTGACACACTATCATGAATGGAGAAAATTGAGCATTTAGCTTTTTTAATTTAGGCTGATATGTGAAAAAACTTTGTGTTCCTATCACCATCTTTCAAGCATAGCTCTCTTGATGTTTGTCTCCAATACACCTCCTCTCTCAATAATAACTCTTTCCATTCCTCTCACAGCTTAATCTGCTCCTCAAACAATACACTATCAATTCCATTAGTAATAATTTTATCATTTACTTCTGATAACCTTTTATAAACCAAATCTTTTTGCTCAAAAACATTTTTAAAACATGCTGATTCCAACTTTTTAACTATTGTTTAACATGATTCAACTTCTTTCTCAACTGATACATCATAGAACCTTCAAAAAAAGGTGCACTCACCCACCATTGCTTTAATAAAGAAACAAAATCAAGATGCCTAAACCACATTGCCTCAAATTTGAAGGAGGGTTGAAATTTGGATTTTAATGTTTTTGTTGCCAAATTTAGAGAAATGGAAAAATGATTTGAGGCAGAGAAGGGTAATATTTCAGATGTTAAATCAAAATCACTTAACACCCAATTCAAAGAAATTAAAAACCTCTCCAACCTTTCTACAATTTGAAGGGAACCTTTCTTTCTATTTGTCCAAGTAAATCCCCCATTTTGTGGAATTACATCCACTAAAGCATTATCTTGGATAAAAGCAACAAAATCCTCCATATCTTTCTTTGGAGGACATATGCCACCTTTTTTCTCTAATAAATTTGTAATTGCATTGAAATCTCCTGCAAGAAAAAATTTGTCTTGTCCCACCCCATCAATCTTCAATTTGAAAGTTTCCCATAACAAATTTTTACCAGCTGTACTAGTAGGACCATAAACATTGATCAACCAAAAGGTTAAATCAAAATGAATAATCCTCATTAGCTACCAATTATTATCAAAAGAAGCATTACTCATACATATTTTTTTTGCATTCCATAATGTAATCAAACCTCTTGAGGCTCCCTGTGATGGTGAATGAGAAGCTTTCCATTTGTTCAACTTCTTAATAATCACTTGAAAAGAGTCATCTGAATTTTTAGTTTCTTGAATTATAACATCAACCCCACAAGCATCTAATTTCTTCTTGATTTGGACTCTTTTTTCAAAGGCATTTAAGCCTTTGAAATTCCAAGAAATTAACTTCATTGCAACTTGGGAGAGAAACAAGCTCTCCTTGGATGTTTTTGTTTCAAACCTACTCCCATTTTACCATCTAAAGTTGACTGCAAACCTGCTGTGATTTCTTCTTGTAGCTTAAAAGCTAAAGATTTCCTTCCTCTTTTGGCAGGTGATTTTTTGCTTGAAGAAGGAGACAAAGGAGATTGAGATATTTATAAGGAAACTATCTCATTAGATACCTCCCCTTCCCAAAAAACCTTTGAAGCAATATCATCAATCATTTGTTCTCCTACAAATACTAATGCTTCATCAATAAAATTCCCAAACTCCATATCAGAAGGCATACTAAAAGAAGTATTACAAGTTCCAAGTAAGGTCAAATGATTGAAAAATGCTATTACCAACCTCATTTTGATCATCAAATATATTTAACCTTTTTTCACTATGATCAGAGATACCAAGTGTTAGCATTGACGCACACTAGTTTACTTGTTGGTAGCTATCAAATGTAATTTGGGGACACAAAATATTGAGAGAACAAAAAAAGTTTTGAATAGGAGACAACATAAGATTATTGAGACTAGAAACAAAAGAAACCACCAAAGGCCTTTCACTAAGCCCAAAAGTCTTGGCAATTAAATATCCATTTTTATAATGCAAAAATGTATGTTTGGGTTGTAATTGATCTTTATCATAGACAAAATTTGACTGATTAGAATAAACGCCTTGATTGACTTGAACTTCCTCCAAAGAAGTAAAGCTATCACAAGAAATCCCCACTGAACTCAATGCAAACCCCTCTTGTGATTTAAGATCATAAAGGAATTGACACCAGTCTAAACAAATGTTAATTACCTTTAAAACCAAAGATAGATCATATGTTTCCACCAAACCTATCTAAAGTTATGAAGGGCACAATCAACAAGTCTTTCCAAGATTTATCCAAACTAAATTCACTCAACTCCTCACACTATTGTGAAAAATTAATGGGATAATGATAGAGAAAGCATGTATTTTTGAGGATCCTCAAAAAACACCTTATGTTTCCACAGACCATAAAAAGACTTGATATTTACAAGAATAGGTAGTATTCTAGAAACATCAATAAGAACACAAAGCCTAACTGGTAACGATGGGTTAGAAAAAAACTGCAAATCTTGATTCAAAAAAATCCCCAACTCATTACCCAAAACCTCAATAATGTTGGATTCCCTGAATTCCAAGGGTAGCCCTTGAAACTGAATCCAAAATGGAATAAATTTAACCCTTAACCGAGAAGGGAAAAAACTTGGACTCATAATGTTGTAAAAAAACCATTACCCTCGCAAATCCAAGCTTTTTTCCTAAAAACCACATTCCTATAATCTTTATTAGAAAAGATGAATACAAAGAAACCTTCCCCTAGGTTTAAATAAAAAACTTGGTGAGACCCTTTCTAGGTTTGAAAAACCCAATCTTTCAAAAAATCAATATCTAGCATGAAATTCCAAAACTTACAAATAAGAGCCACATATTTTAGATCATCAATTTGAGGCCATAGCATAGCATGAGGTAAAGTAACACTTACTTTCAATCCCTTGTAAAATTCTACTTCGGTATTGATTGCTTGCCTTTAAAACCCAAATCTTTAAAAGATTTTGATGAGACCCAACACTTGGCATCATGAGAAACATTACCAATCAAACTTCAACGACCCTTCTTAGAAACCTTAATGTTATTTGGAAAAGTGAGGAGATCTCACTGGACCAAAAAAATTATCATAATAAATAGGAATTGCATTTGGAAAAGTGGTCAGACAAGAAGGAAATGATTTTGGAATGAAGGGAGCTCAAGGAGTAGAATGACTAGAGACAACATTTGACCATGAGCGAGAACTTGAAGAATCAGACAAAACTCTCCCTTCAAAAGCACAATTATCAAAAGGGGGTTGTTTTTCTCTAACAAGAGATTTGGAGGCACTCTTTTTACCTTTAATACTCTTATTAAGAAATTTAGGCACTTATGAATCAACCCAAGCCCCATTCTGAAAAATAGCACCTGGAAAACCTTTGGCACTGTTAGCCCTTGAATTAAATTCATTTTTGGATCTTGAAGAGACATTTCCAAATTAACCAAGAGCTGATCTATCCATTTTAACAACACAATCCTTTGAAAAACTAGGCTTTGATAGCCCTCGCGCTCCATGAAAACCCTCATCCTTCACAAAACGGTCAGAATATTTTGAATAATTAAAGTTAACCACAAAGTGCAAACTATGTTTCATGTGGTTATCCATTTTCTCTTTTTCCTCCCCCAAGAATAGGACTGGTTAGTGTTAGTTCAGCCTTTCCCAAAATGCAATTTTTTTGATTTGTAGCTTTAAACTTACACTTTCAGCCTATATCTTTTGATCCTCGCTCCCAGATCTAAACCTACAATAAAAGTTGATTTTTTTTTTGTTTGTATGGGAGTTTACCTTGATCAAACCCTATTTTGGTATTTAAACCTTGATTAAAAGTACAAATATGAAACTTGAAAGTGTGTGAAAGCCCTAATCTTAAGCGTGTCTAATATTTCAAGAGCTAATATGCATAGAAATCATATTCAATTACATTAGAATAAGAACCCTAAATGAACTTGAATGATGAGTGCAAGACCTAGTTAGGAGAAGTCAAATCTCCTAATAGATCAAAAATTTGATTATACCTTGCTCTAGGTTGGCTAGTATAATGAAGATAGAAGATGGGGTCACTTAGGAAACAAGTCATTAGGACATTCTCAAGCCTAGAATCCATCATGATTCACCATAGGCATCAATCTTCAATCATGGCAATGCTTGATCAATCTTCACAAAATGATCTTGACCACATGCAAAAATAATTGGAATGATGCTCCAAGACTTCAAATTTTCTTGCTTGAATTTTCTCCTTGACCTTGAATGCTAATTTTTTCTATATCTTCTCAATCACTTTCCCAACCTAGTGCAAAATGGTGAAAAGACTAGTCTTTATAGGCTTCCTTCCTAATTTCCCGATTATGAAATCCTTAAATCTAGCATTTGAAATTGGAATCTAGGACCTTAAAATGCTACAAAAAACATATTAAAATTTTGAATTTTCAACTTAAAAGGGAGCCATTCTCTCTTGGTTGAATGGGTCCTGAACTAAATTGCCAAGTTTTTTGAATTTTGGGCTATTTAATTAATTAAGTACATTTATTCAATGCATGTTGTATTATCATAAATTGGTTAAAAATAGGCCTTAGGATGCATAATAAATGGGTTTAGGGGCATATTTTTTATTTTACTTACATCAATCTTGGTTATAATAAATTGAGTGGTAACATTCCATATTTCTTTGGTGATCTCTCTCTACTCAAGCAGTTGAGTATTTCCAATAACCAACTAATTAGGAAAATTCCTTCTTCATTTACTCATATTTTCACCCTAACTCTCTTGGAAGGTGATGGATTTTTTTTTTAATGTAACCATCTCTTCTTCGTCACGTCCACCTTCTTTATTTTTTATATCCTTGTCACTAAACCATTACTATATGATTTAAAAAATATTATTTCATAATATTACAAGCCTAAATTCTTTGTATTTATCTAATTGTGTCCCAAATATTAGCACAAAATGGATTCTGGACATCATTTCAGTTATTTGAGCTATTTTAGTGTCATGTATGATTGATGGAAAATTTTCATCTTAGATTTAAACTCAATTCTCACTTGCAAAATTGGAATTAGCTAACATCAATCTTTTGGGAGTAATTCCCTTGTGGCTATGGGAAGACAGTCCTGTATTGAATTATCTAAATCTTTTAGGAAATCATGTAGAAAGATTCATGTCCATAAATACTTCAATAGGGATCCACCTAGAACAATTAGATGCATCTAGAACTAGATTGAGTGGGAACATCCCAGCAATGTGGTATCTTTCTATTTCAATATTGTTATTCAATAAAAACATTAGTGAAAATATTCCTCCAATCCTAGTCAAATTATCTAAACTCAATATATTAAATCTTATAAACAATTTTTTTAGTGGAAATATTTCTTCATGATAGGGAAAATTATCTCATCTACTACTATTAGGTATTGTAAACAACATAAGTAGAGTCATATATGCAAGCTTGTCTAGTTTCTCTTCCCTCGTGTTATGAAATAACTTGTACAATGGAAGATATATTATAAATTATGTTGAAATCACTTGATAATAGCTAATAATAACTATTAGTATTTGCATTCAAAATCATAACAAAAACCTTGTGCTTCAATAAAAACATACTTGGACACAATGATCCTAATTTATATTATCAAATAGATTTATAAAAGAGTTGATTAAAATATACAATATGATCATGCCTAAATAAACAAGGTAGTGAAGGTGTTCATGCGAAAAATAATGACTGACTAACCCTTCAAATATGAAACACTTGTTAACTCACATGAAAAGTGTTCTAGTGAGTGGCAAGTGATCATGCAAGAGGTTTAGAGGTGTCTCACAAAGTGATAATACTTGTCTAATAGCACATGAGATGATACAAAACTATAGAAGTCCTCTAAGTGAGCTTAAGTGTAGTGTGAATAGGAATCTACTAAGTAGGCTAAAAGATAACTAGTTTAATAATACCTCTTTCCCACTAACGCACCCCTTAAGTGATACTTAGGGAGTAACATAAACAATGAAAACATGAGTACTAGAAACAAGGCTTGGTAAGGTACTCATGTATAATAAGGATCTCTCACAAATGGAGAAAAAGGAGAAAACCCAATGGAAACAAAACTCCTCTCCAAAAAGAGAAAGGGAAGGATAAGACCTCCTAAAAGGATGTCCCTTGATGATAGGAACATGATGATGAAGAGCTAATGAAGCATGTTGAAGTTGTAATTTTTTTTTGGAGATGAACTAGTGTTTGTTGGAATCAATGAACCTCCAAGAAATGTAGATCAAGATAAGAGATACAAAACACTGCATGAGTAAGCATATGGAACACTACTAAACCATGAATATATAGATGCCTACAAATTTTAAAATATAGATAGTACTATGATTCTAGAGTATGATTAATAAATGCATGATTGACATGTGTACACTACTAAAATATGCATCGTGGTGCTCTACATAAGTGCTAGAATCTCACAAAATGTGATTCACTAAAATAATCCCCCATACAAGAGATAAAAATAGAAGGTCTATGTGACCCCCCAAAGTAGAAGTTTCCTCCACTACTCCATTAAAATAAGTTGCTCCATTGAAATAATAATTAGCATAACAATGTTATAAGTAAGCCACTTCAAGGGGGAAAACCTTGAAATATCTCAAATGAGAACACAATTCATAATCTGATGATGAAGTAAGACTCACTACCTCCTATATGTACCTTATTTATGCCTAGGATATCACCCAAGTTAAATTAGATAGCCCTGTGTAAGCTTTAGGCCGGCCTCATTAACTAATAACAATATAATAATGATAATATGACTTAATTAAGAGTTAATATAGTCATTATTTGGTTATTTATAACCCTATGTAGATAATATTATGGGTGTAGCATGCCCTTGTCTTCAAATAAGAATTATCATCAATTTTAATCAAGCATGGATGCCTCTAAATGAACTCTTCATCCTCCCATGCGACATCTTCAACTAATAAATTCTTCCATTGGATGAGATACTCAGTGAGTGTTATATTCCTTAGCTTCTTTGTGTATTTTTGATGAATAAAATTTGATTTCAATATGATTCTTCCTTCTTCATCAAGCTTTGGTAATATTTTCTGATTAGGTATATGTGCCCAATTACCTTCTTCAAACAAGAAACATGAAAAAATGGATGTATCTTTGCTATTGGTGGAAATTCCAACTTGTAGGAAATAATAACTATCTTTTGCATGATTTGGTATGGGTCAAATATTTTTGAGACAACTTGTTCTTTTTTTATTTCTTTAGTGACATTTTCTTGTAAGGTTGCAATCTCAAAAAGGCTCAATCCCCAACTTCAAAACTTCTTTCACTACGATTTTGGTCTCCCTACTACTTCATTCAATTTTATGTTGTTGGCTAGATTCCCCTTGAGTCTTGAGAGTATGTGTTGTTGATGAAGAAATTGTTCCTCCACTTCTTGAACTCTTGGTGACACCTTCAATGATGATGTGATGGAAGGAAGCTAATATCCATATACTGCCATAAATGGAGACATTTTTTATGAAATATGAAATTAACTATTATACCACCATTCTACTAGTGGCAACCAATCTACCCATTGAGATTGTTTATCTAAAGTGAAACAATCTAGATATCCTTCCAAAAATTTATTAACAACTGATGTGGGGGAAAATTGATACCTTTGTGTGACATCACACTTTTCTCACTCAACCATTCACTAATGTCCTACGATCCCTAATTAGATTGACTAACAACCTCTCTAGGTGAGCTAGTTCTCAATTAGGAGGGTCTTAGGAAGGGTTTCTTAAGTTGTAGGGGGTTCACCACCAAGAAAATTATTGGAAAATAAAATGTTTGAAAACATGTTTTGATATGAAAAATGACCTAAAACCAACAATGCAAGCTAAATGAAAGATACAAATGATGAAATTATGCAATAGGGAGATAGTATGTGTGCACCTGGGAAATATAGAGATGTCATGAGGATTCTAGAAATGCAAATAGGCTAAAAAAGTATGTTGTGGAGGACTAAGAAACCCAAGATGGCATATTAGTTTCATAGTTTTTTTTAAGGGAAAATGTGAAGTCTTCAGATCTTAGAACAAGATCTCTAAAAAATCTAAAAATTAATCCTGGGAGAACTAAGACACCCAAGATGGCATATTAGTCCTGTTGGTGTAATTAAATGTCTTGTACCTTGTCCTAGGTCATGATTAAACCTTAGTTAAGTTTACTTAGGGACCACATAGGAGGTTGTTGGATAATTTCCACTTTTGGTGGACTTGACATGTCATTACTTCATCACTTCCACCTTTTGTGGACACATCATGTGATTATCTCTCCACCTTTTGTGGTGATTATCACATTATCTCTTTCCCACTTTAGGTGGAGTGATAACTTTTCATTGTTGTCTCATGTCATAAGATTATGACACTTGTCATAATATTATGCACTTCTATTTTCTCACCTTGGCTATATAACCAAGGGGTCTCTCTCATTGTAAACAATCAAATTCTCTCAAATGGTTTGCTCATTACATTCTATTCTATTGGTAGAATATAGTTTATTCTTGTCATATTATTTCTATCTCTCTTGTGCTTGTGCTTTCTATTAGGCCTCTAGATCTTGGGTGGCTACCTTCATAGCGAATTCTTACATGGTATCAGAGCCATTGGAGTGTCTTTAGTTAGTCTTTTGGAGAGATTTTTGGAGGGTTCCATTTTTAGCCTTGTGTTGCAGGTGCATTTTAGGAGCTTGTTGCATCAGATATGAGCTCACCATTGCATTCAGAGTGTCCGAGATAGTCAGATTTGTCTTTCATTTCATCTCAGTTGGACATTGGAGGCCAAATCTACAAAGGGTTGAAGATTGGAGGTGGTTGCCAGATCTAGGAGCTAGCTACCTCTTCGAAGCATTTTCAGCCGAAAAGGACATTGCCATTACATCCAGAAGGGCCAAAAACCCCTAAATTGACTGCCAAATCATCTGAATCATAACAAGTTGCTCTCGGAGGCAAAATTTTTAAGCGGTCGTGCGGCCCTGCTGTCGTCAGTCACGATTTATTTTATTTTTTAAATATTTTACTTTTACGCAAAATTGTTCAAAAAAATCATTCAAAATTATTATTTTTAAAACAGTTTTTATTTGGTTGTAGATTTTTTATAAAAATCATTTTTTTTTTTTAGACTATAGGGTAGGGTAGCATGACCCCCTATAAGCTGCGGTATTGTAAACTTTTAGCGTGTGCGGTGGCAGGCAATACCGCGATCCTCGGTGGCCATGGGATGGGGAGACTAAGAACTGCGTGACCAGCCGAGCCGCCAATGGAATTTACCAATAGCCAGAATAGGGCCCAGCCTATAAAAAACAAATTAAAAAAACTAATAATAAATTTATTTTGCTTAGCGAGCGTCACGAAGTACCTCTTGTGAGGCAGTAGGGTACCAGTACCCTCTAGCGGTCTGTGATTAATTTTGTGAGAGGTACCACCAGTACCACGACTCTTATGATGGGTGGCGGTCGCCATTGCAACACAAGCGGTGATCGACCCTTTTTTGAGGTGCGCAATGTGTTTTTTAAAAATTTTTTAATAAACTTTAATAATTGTTTTTAATTAAGTTTTTTAAATAAAGTTTAAAAGTTTTTTCTTTAATAATTTTATTAAAGTCTTTTTAATAATAAAAAAGAAATGTTTTTTTTCTTCCATTAATATTTAATAATTTTTTTTCAAAATTAAAATAAAAATAAAAATTCTTTATTAGTTCTTTAATAGAGTTTTGAAATAAAAAAATTATTTTCTCTCTATTTTTAGCAAAGGTTTTCAAAAATAAAAATAAAATTTCTTTATTAAGAATTTTTAATAAAGTTTTGAATCAATAATGTTTTAAATTAAGCTTGTAATTAAGTTTTTTTTAAAAACAAATCATGCATTAATAAGCAAAATTGGAGAAATTATTTTGCCTCTGATCGAGCCTTGTCTTGGACCATTTGTTCCTCTAATCGGTAGTCAATGAGGGGTCAGTTGCTCCTACCGACATCCACCTGGAGGGCTTTCTTCACGGTCTTAGCTTCGAGGCACCTTTGGTTGGCTTCTTCATCAACATTTCTAGTTTTGCATCATGATCATTGTAGTTCTCCTCTTTCTAATGTTGTAATCACACTAAAATAAAGTGCCACAATCTTCTATTTCAGTGTACTATGTCATGTTCTGTATGCTTCTTTGGATTGATCTATGTATCTAGTGTTAGTTCCTATATACTCAGCGTATGCAGCGGCTGGTTACCCATGCATTTCGGTGAGATGGACTAATCACCATATAGACTCCTATTTTGGAAGCACTCTACCTGTCTTCAGAAGTTTGGTTCTACATCCAGAGACTTGGTGCATGGCTCCATGTGAGACATAGATTGTACCAATCTGCTATTGATGGGCATTCAGTTGATGCTCACGCAGTTGTCTTCTTGGTTTCGACCTTATTCCTGTTGCAGTGTGGATTCTTCTATAGTTCTTCATTGACAGATTCTGCAGTTACTCTTGAGTTGACAGATTCAGCTCAGTCACCAGTTATGTGGCATCTTCTGCAGTTGTACCTGATTCCTTCTATCAGTGCTTTGCACAGTTTGGCATTTCTTTTGGAACAACATTTGGAGGACTCATCATCATCCTTGGTCCACTCTACTTCAGCGTTCACATTGTTCTACATTCTCTCCTTCTTCAGTTCAGATTGGGGACTCTTGACATTGTGACCTTTGAGCGTGACTCTCCATTGAGGGGGGGTTGCATGGACTATCTCTTATGGGGGGGACTTTTTCCTCACTTGAGGTTTTATCCTTCCTAAGCATGATTCCTATTTTGTTTCTCTCTTTTGGGGAGGAGTTTTGTCCCACGTGGTTTTCTCCTTTTCTCCGCTTTATGAGAGATTGCATTGTGTGTACATGGGTACCTAACATGGCCTAGTAGTTGGGACCCATCTTGCATTGTTTTCTTTGTGTACATTCTCCCTAAGTTGCACTTAAGGGGGGGTGTTGGTGTAATTAAATGTCTTGTACCTTGTCCTAGGTCATGATTACACCTTAGTTAAGTTTACTTAGGGACCACATAGGAGGTTGTTGGATAATTTCCACTTTTGGTGGACTTGACATGTCATTACTTCATCACTTCCACCTTTTGTGGACACATCATGTGATTATCTCTCCACCTTTTGTGGTGATTATCACATTATCTCTTTCCCACTTTAGGTGGAGTGATAACTTTTCATTGTTGTCTCATGTCATAAGATTATGACACTTGTCATAATATTATGCACTTCTATTTTCTCACCTTGGCTATATAACCAAGGGGTCTCTCTCATTGTAAACAATCAGAATTCTCTCAAATCATTGCTCATTACATTCTATTCTATTGGTAGAATACAGTTTATTCTTGTCATATTATTTCTATCTCTCTTGTGCTTGTGCTTTCTATTAGGCCTCTAGATCTTGGGTAGCTACCTTCATAGCCAATTCTTACAAGTCCCATTATGAATTTTGGAAAACTCTAAACACGATTCTGAGTTCAAGGGTTTGCACCAGCTTCCCTTCTAGTCTTAGGTTCTGAAACTTTTGAATAAGTCCTATAGGTGAGTTTTTGTTAAGATGACAACTTTGTAATGCAACTTTGCAACTTTTTCAAATTTGCGCTCCAAGTGATCTCCAAGTCCACAACCTAGATCTGGAATTACAAATGTGAACGATGGGAAAAACTTGTTGTTTGTTAGTGAATGGAGGTTTTCCTTGTTCAAACCCCTTTTTGGTAATTAAACCTTGAAATAGAATGAAATGAAATGGAGGAATGATGAATAAACAACATGCAATGCTACAACTCACCAAACCCTTGTGAATTCTACAAACTTGTGTGAAGTGGCTGCAATGGATATGGATCTTGAATGCTTGAAAGATAATGCTTGAATTGCTTGCTTGGATCAGAACCCTACATCACAAATGTTAGCACAACAACACACATGAAGCAAGAAAACACTTTGATATGATGCTTGAATCTGAAAATGGCTTCAAATGCTTGATGATTCTGCTCTTGAATGCTCTTGTGAACTCAATTATGCTATGATAAAAGATCTCACAAAAGAACTGGGCTGAAATGAATTAAGGAATCTTGTATTTATACTTATCGATGCTTAATATCCCAAAATTATATCACACCAAGCGAACATATGAATTCATTGAATAAAGGAGGCTGAATCCCACCAAAATTTAAAATTAAATCTCAAAAATGACTCAAGGAGGACTAAGTCGCCCTAGGTGGCATCTTAGTCCCAAGTCCTAACAACTTGGGGCATAGACACCAAAAAGGGGCCCAATCCAGAGGTGCTAAAATTAGTGTCCCAAGAGCCTTGGGGGACTAAGATGCCCTAGGTGGCATTTTAGTCCTAACCAAAAAATTAGGGACACACCAATGGAGTCATTAAATTAACATTTATACATTGGAGAATGTCAGAATTAACCAAAACAATATGTTATTCATAGGGATTGTGGACACAAAATAGGACCAATAAAGCCATAAATAAGCATAAATAAATCAAGGCAGGCCCAAAAAAGTGTGGAAATGCAAGGGTATGCATTTTACTACACTACAACAACCTTAGTTTTCCCCTAATATTTAGGGTGATATGAATAACTATGAGTCAATTAAGTACCAAAATATATGAATAAGTCTATCTAAAAGTGACTAGTAAAGATAGGATTGTGGTCACTAACATGACCTTAGTTGTACCATGTAGGTTTTGTATATTCTCCAAAAATCTTGTCATTGTACTTGTAAAAGGATGTAATAATTCAATGAAAAATACATATTTAGTGAGACAATATACTACTATCATGATGGCATTATTGCATTTAGATTTTAGAAGCCATATGATGAAGTCTATAGATACCTCTTCCCAATGTTGGATAGGAGTAACTAAGGGTCGTAAGAGACCTTATGTCTTAATTGTCTCCCTTTTATGTCTTTGAAAAAACATTCAACCAGAAAATTTTGAACATCACCTTTTAGCCCTTCCAAAAAAAATCTTGTTTGATTCGACGATATGTGTTCAAAAATATCGAATGACCCCCAATTGGAGACTCATGAAGCTATGTTAGAATCTTGTGTTTGATAGTGGAATTATTGTAGAGATACAATCACTCTTTCTACCAAAAAGTATCTCCCTTCAAACAAAACTTATCTAAACTATTGGGATCACTCTATAACTATTGAATGTGATTACTTGTAGCAACATCATTCTACCATTTTTCTTTGGCTTCTACCACCCAATCTACTTGTAATATTGAAATGACACATAATAAAGCTTCATCTTTGCATCCATCCTAGAAATTGCATGATCCAAAAAAAATTCTTCCCTTTCTTATATACAATCTGAAAGTCATATCACATTATCTTAGTAACCCATTTTTGTTGCTCTTCAAAAGATAATATTTTTTCCAAAAAGTATTTTAGGCTATCATGATTTGTCTTTAGCCTTGAAGTTTCTACCGATTAGATAAGGCCTCCATATTTTTACTACATGAAGAATAACTACCATTTACTTAGCATAAATAGGTTTGAGATGGTTATTACCCTTTAATTTACAACTCCCAAAAGTAATTGGTTGACCCTCCTACATGAGAACTAGTCCTACACTGGATTGCTTAAAGAATCACATTCCACAATAAAATCCTCAGTAAATTTTGGAGTGGACATAAATTTAGTTGTACATATAGCCTCCTTCAATATCTCAAATGTTGTATTAGCAGATTAATTCCAATGAAAATAATCCTTCTTCAATAAAGTTGTGAGCAGTGCTATTGTATGAGCATAATTATCCATAAATCTTCTATAGTATCCAGTCATTCCCAAGAAACCCCTCAATTTATTAGTGGGTTTTGGAATAGGTCATTCAATAATAGCCTTAATTTTGTTAGTATCCACATTTACTCCTTCATGCAAAACTATGTGTCCCTTGGATTAATCCACCTTGTTGAGGCAAAAAAACCAGTTGGGTGGCTTATCATAGAGTTGATGATCTTCAAGAAATTATAATGATTGATCTACATGCTACACAATTTATTTCCATGTGTTACTAAAAATCAATATATCATCAAAGAACATTAATACAAACTTCCTCAATGATTTATTAAATATGGAGTTCATAAAACTTTGAAACGTAGATGGTACATTGGTAAGACCGAACAAGATCACCAAAAACTCATAATGACCCTCATGAGTCCTAGATGATTACATACAAATATCTTCATCCTAGTGATAACCTAATCTAAGATCTAACTTTATAACATATACAAATCCATTCAATTCATCTAGAAAACCTTCCATCATTAGAATGTGAAACATATCTTTGATGGTGTACATGTTGAGAACTCTATAGTTTGGTAAAATGTGCCAAATTTCATCCTTCTTACACACCATCACCATGGGAAAGGAGTAAGAACTTTGGATATGCCTAATAATTCTTTCCTCTAACAACTCCTCCAAAAACTTTTTAATCTCACTTTTTTGTATATATGGGTACCTGTAGGGCCTGATGTTGGGTGAGTGACTCCATAGAACTAGTTGTATGGCATGATCATTATCCATCTTAGGAGGAATTCATTTAGGCATATCTGTGAAAACCACTAAGTGATGATCAATTCTTTCTTGCAAATATAGATGGGTGGGAGCATTTGATTGATAGACTTCTAATGAACATAATTGGGCCACAAATCCATCAACTCCTTTTTTAAGAAAATTTTGCATTTGATCAGAGCTTACCATTTGTGGGGAATTGTTATTAAACCCTCTTAGCTCTATTAATTTTCCTTCTGATTGAAATATCAAGAATTGTTCTTGGAAGTTCACTTAAATTTTTACCAAAGTAGTAATCCATTGTAGTCCCAAAATAATATTTTTTGCACCCACATAGATAGAACACATTGTTATATCAAGTTGATAATCTCCCATGAATAATTTAATGGTATGAAAGTATTTAGAAAAACTAAAAATACAACCATTTACAGTCAAGACTTGAAACCCTAGAGTTGGATATATAAAACAACTTAGATGAGTTGCCAACTTTTTGTTGATGAAATTATGATTACTACCCAAGTCTATCAACATTTTAAATTCTACTTCTTAAATAAGCCCACTACCTTGAGATTGTGTGGGGCACTGAAACTTGAGAGTGCATGACAAGAAATTATTGGGTTGGAATCATGTGATTCCTCATCTGACTCCCTAACACCCTCTAATATTGGTTTCTCCTCTTCTTCCTCACTTAGAATTTCAATATAGAATTTTATTTTTTACTACATTTATGTCCTTGATTATAATTGTTAGATCACAATTGAAACATAATTTTTTTCTCCCTTCTCCTCAATTTATTATGGATTCAACCTAATAGGTTGAGGAAAAGAAGGTGGTGAATATCCTTTCTCTCTTATCCCATTTTCCCCTTGCTTTTTAGGAATGAAATACTCCTCATCTACCCTACATTATAAGATAAAAGAATAAAATATAATGCTTGGAATAAATATGAGTACCTCATATTGAATGTGAACCTTGATACTACCCAAAAATAAACCATTCAAGTTCTCCTATGTAATTGTATCCAATCTTAATGATAGCTTTAATAATTTTTGAATATAATCCTTGTCTGGTCTTATTTCTTAAAGTTTGGCTAGATGGTTAAAGAAGTTTTTTGTCACACTATTTATATACTATGATTGGAGTTCCTTTGTGAAAGCCAACTATGAGATAGTTGTTACCTGATTTTTAGCTTCAACTGAAATTAGGTTTAGTGTTTATTCTTTTTGTGTTGTTTATTTAAACATTTAAAAGATAAACTATAGTCTACTAAGTCAAGTCAATATGCATGATAGAGATTGTCAAATGAAATAGATTACATTTTCATTCCAATGTTGCAATTACATCAAATGAGAAAAGAAAACCATATGTACTAAAAATGTGATCTTTATTGATAATCATGAAGTGTACATGTCCCTCACAAGCTAAGGGACTAACTTTACTTATTCAATGAAAATAAATAAACAGTATATACATGAATAAGTAAACAAATAAAATGTGCATATAAGGGTGGAGACCAGTCATTTCCTGAGAATGACTGGTTTTGAAGGTGTCATCTCATCCTATTGTTGCCCCAAGCTACCTATGTCCTTCCTAGCTCCGTAGTGCTCCTAGTTCCTACATATGGCAATCACAATGACATTAGAGCAATGCTCTAAGCAATGAAATATATCAAACCTTACATACACACTTACCTAAGCATGTATAAACTAATCTCTAAGTGCATTAAATAAGCATGCAAACCTTGGATGTCCTAGAAAACAATCAAGTCATCAAACACGTCCAAAATATGCATGTATTTTTCTAACTTGTTTTCTTCATGTGCAGATTTAGGACAGGTCTTGTTACTGTTCTGATTTAGTTAAATGCGGCATGTGGGGTAAATGTGGCTCCCACGAGGATAGAGTTCAACATGATTTGAGAGATAGTAAATTGAGCAACTTGATCAAATATATACCTGTTATTAATGCATTAAATCAATATGGAATCACACTAGTTGATCAACTTTCATTATCAGATTCAAAAGATGCATCAAGCTCAATTATGTATCTCTTAAATAATGAGGGAGCAATCCAAAGTATTATCAGGTTCCTCTCACCTTAACCCTATTAGACAACCACACATCAAATAGGACAATGAGCTTTCAGGTCACTGACATAGGTGACACGTGTCTGCCCACTAGGATCAAAGTGAGGAGACAGTGTTAATTGTGGCACATGATTGAAAAGGTAAACAACTATTGTCGAAATCAGGTAGTAAACACATATGGAAACAAGCATTGTGAAGGTAATGAGGGATGAGATAGTCCTATAGAAAATAATTCCAATCATGTCATACAAGACAACAACAAAGACAAATGTCTTTTGAATTTACTGAAGGCAAACAAGAGATGGTCACAAGAGATTGCATCACAGATGAAGAAGAAAGGAAGGGTAGTAAAGCTTTAAACTTCCCTATTCGGTGTCACATAATGATCAAACACAAATTTCATCTACATTTTCTTGAGTTGCTCATTCCTAACGATTACCTCTACAAGTGATATATGCAATTGACAATAACTTTATTGATGGAAATGGGGAAGCAGTCAAGTTTCATAACTTACAAGTGTAACTTTTAATGGGCATGATGAAAAGAAAGTAATGTAATATGCCTTTAATTGATACAAAAGAGGGAGTCTTTCAATGAAATGTGCATCTACTTTAAATGAATAGAGGTTTCAATGCATGGGAAACCTTTGGGATGCATGAGTATGATCTATTGAATATCTCATCTAATGAAGAAGATTAATATAGTCCTTTAAAGGAAAAATGTGATTATGAAAGTCAGAACACAAGAGCAACATGATAATCACATTCAGTTATAGAAATTTTTTTCTATAGTTGATGAAATAAAGGTGGACTGCACATGCATAAGTGATTTTTTTTTTAAAAAAAAAGGAATGCATAAAACAGAAATGAAAAAATAAAAAGAACATATCAATTATTCAACATTGCAATTGTTGATGAAATAAAGGTGGACTGCACATGCATAAGTGAAGTTTTTTTTTTTTTTTAAAAGGAATGCATAGAACATAAATGAAAAAATAAAAAGAACATTGCAATTGTGAAGGTCAAAAGAACATATCAGCTATTCAACATCACTACAATGGTCATTGTGTTTCAGGAAGGAGTGCAAAGAACTACACATTTTTGATGTGAGTGCATTCTTAGAAAATGACTCAATTTATGATGGGGAAGGGGCAGTTTTATTCCTTGGAAGATATGGTTATTTTTATTTTTTTAAACTAAGTTTTCTTTCATCAATAGAGGAACCCATCTGGGTTATTACAAGTTTGAGAAATCAAGGGAGAATTGCAATGAGTTGTTTTCAAAAGGATCAATCAAAATGGAAACCCATTTCATGCATTATTGGAGGTTGTAGCCAAGTAGATATGTTTTTTGCAAAATACAGAAAACCCATATGGGTTGATTAAAATATGCAAATAAAGAGTGCAAAGGGTGGTTACTCTTGTAAAGATCCTAGCTAAGTCTATTTCAAGATATCAAGAATACAAAATATCAATACAAATAGAGCCTTCACAATAACAAGAGATACATAAAGGAAAGGAGTTGATCACTCTCTCATAGAATCTCATTCACATTATGATCTTGCAAAACCCATTTGGGGTTTATCAAAAGATGAAATAGAACTGAAAAGTGCTCTACTAAGAGAAATTGATCATTATAATAAGCCAAGGGTTTATGAAGAACAATTGATGGTGCAAGAAAGTATTATAAACCAAACAACAATTAGATGCATGGAACTCAAAGAGCTACTTGAATCATAGGCCAAAGAAATAGAAATGAAGTTCCAAGATGCAAAAGAAGCCTTTATGTTTATAGTTACAACAACTAAGAGATTTCATGAGAAGTTAACTAGGTTACAAAAAATGCAAAGGTAGTGAGTCTCTTTTCAAAAAGAACAACCCAAGCATTCAAAACCCCATCTCATTTTCTACATCCTATAGGGGTTTTTTCCTTCAAAAATTACCAAAATCCTCTTGGGGTTTTTACATAAATACAATCTTGCTACAAACTGAAGGTAACCCACTTGGGGTTTTTAATGAAAATACAAATTTCCTCAAATGAGTAGAAACCCACTTGGGCTCCAAGCAAAAAATTGCAAAATACAAAATATTGAGGAGAGTTTGTAAGATATTCAAAACAAGAAATGAATGTGCAAAACCCAGTTCATAGGTTCACAGAGAATCACAATCTTCCTACAATTTAAGAGAACCCATCTAGTTTTTTTCACAAATGTCAAATGTAGAAGAGTTTTAGAAGAAGCCATCGTGGATTTTAAAAGAAGAAAGGAAGTATATAAAAACCATTTCATCTCTTGGATGTGGCCAGAAGAAATTGTGTTTTTCTATAAAAAGCAACAAAACCCAACTGGGTTTCTTGGTGAAGTTGCAAGCTCAAAGCCTTTCAAAAGGATAGTATGGGTTTTCTTAAAAGAAAATAACAAATATGAGAGCCTATTTATTTCTTTTTACTTCAATAGGAGAAGTAACAAAAAACTAGAAGACCCTATTCCATCTATAGTCACAGCCTTAATGGATTTGATTCCTTCAAAAAAACAATGCAAAAGACTGGGGTTTTCTTCTTTCAAGGAAAATACAGAAAGAAAAGTTGATTTTTGTTTCATTTTTATGATGGAGGAGCTCAGATTCGAGCTATTATTCACTAAGATAATGGAGGAAAATCGGTACATGGGTCTAGTAAAACATTTAACTAAGCTATTTTGCTCATTTTCCTTTGTTTTTGCAAGCTTTTGTCACTTAAAAGGCTTCTAGTCGAGCTCAAGAAAAGTCTTCTCATGGTGGCTATGAGAACGATGAAACAATCACATAGAATAATCACACACAAAAATGATTAGAAATACTCTTGGCCGTGGCTTTTTTCCCAAAAATCTCAGCCAAAAAATGGAAAAAGTTACAGATTTCTATGTAAAAGTCAATTAGTTGTTATTTTATGTGGCTTTCATTATGAAATATGCCAAAAATCAAGACTAGAACACCATTTTTTTGTTCTCTCTTCAAACCCTATGGTGACAGAAGGTGAACTCTCTAGAAGCTCGAGTTAAAATGATGATTTTATCACATTTTCCCATCTTTTGTTATTTAGGGTTTGACCTTATTCTTTGGTGGCCGATGGGATTTTTCCCATTATTTTAAAAAAGTGATTTTTCTTTTAATGTGTTACATGTTCAAATGGCGAGTTTCATTCCTTAGGCTTTTGCCTTAGGTTTCGTTTTACACTTAGGCTTTCTTTGCGTTGAGTTCACATGACTTAGGCATTTTTTCCCTTATGTGAGCATTATATTCCTTTGACCTTTGGTCATCATGTGAGATGCTTTCAAAACTTTCATAATATGCCTTCCATGAAGTGTGGAGGTCCTTCATGATCATATGGGCCAAATTTGATCCTTTTATTTTTCCTTTGAAAATCAGAACATGTTGACCATATGTGGCCTTGAAATGTAGAATGAGGTAAGTAAAATGATCAAGTGCCTTGGAGGATTTTTTAATCTTGTTTAATTCTTTTGAAAGAATTTTGACATTTCATTATATTTTTGCATTTTGTGTCAAAGTATAAAATATCATTTAAGTGATCTACTAATCACTTTGATATTATTCACTTGCAAATGTAATGTAATTCAAAGAGGTGGTGGAGCCCTCTTATATTTTTTCTTTGAAATGTAAAATAACTTGATTAAATGGTGTATTATAACTCACCTAATCAAGTTCTTGTCTTTAATGCCTTTTTGGAGTCTTGTGTTTTCAAAACACACATATTGCATGAGTCAAAGCTGGGAGATAAAATGATGACTTGCAGACATGAAGAGAGTGTGGGGGTTAAGCATTTGACTATTTTGGAGAAACATGTGCTACTTTGGAGGGATTTTTGTCACACTTTTGGCATGACTTAAGTCTGAGCTTGACTTTTCACCATTTTAGGGGCCTTTTGGAGTGATTTTGGAAGGTTCTTTTCTGGCTTTTGTGCCTCATCTGACCAGAACCTTCTAGATGGGTAGGCATGGGAGTTTTGTGATCTTTTTTCTTAAATATACTCATTTTGGATATTTTGGAGGGAGTTCTTTCTTTCTAGCTATTTTTCATGGAGCAGTATTGTAACTCAGAGGGACTTGTGATACAATAAGCACTTTGAATTAATAAAATAGAGAATTTTACCATCTCATTTCATGTTCCATGGTATGTTGTTAATGATTGATCAATTTTTATTGTGAAAATTTATCTTTCCTTGCAAACTTATCTCATGTTTAGGCATTTCTTTAGCAAAAAAATTATGTTAATAGGTTATAAGCTATGTTATTTAATAGTCTTGTTAGTTGTGAAACCTTTGTTTTCCTTCTAAAAGCCCTATTTAGAAACATCCTTAGAAATTACTTATGTAAACTACATTTGAAAATGAGTTGTGTAAACAAAGTTTTATGATATTGATTTGAATGTGATAGGTTGTTATCAGGTTCTAATTGATTTTTGGTATATCACCTTAGATATTTTCAATATTAGGTTCATTTTCATGCAATTCTTACCCTTTATCTCAGAAATTAGTAGTTAGGTGGCATCAAAAGGGGAAGCCAACCCATAATCTAGAGGTTTGCTTTTGAATAGGACACCCACAACCTGAAATCAGTCCCATGTTACATCCAAACCTATTGATTTCATTCATAGCTTGGAATTAGGGTGTATATTTCGATCCCTAACAATAGTGAGAACATTTTTTCTGATGATGAGTACAAATCCACTGATACCAAATGAATTGATCTAGTTCTAGATATCAAGAAGCCATTGTGACCTTGTATCCACTTGGGACTTGATGTACATAAAAATAATCTCCATTTTTTATTATCCATGTTTATGGATCCTTGTCATAAAACTTGTGCATATCCATATTTGGTATTAACTTCCTAGATACCATATATGTATGAATATTTGGATCAAGAGTAGCTGACTTGGATAATTAACCTTGGTTTATTGAGACATTCTTTCTTGGTACATTTATATAAGAATGGAACATGCTTTGCATGTTTTATACATCTCCTCTTATGCCACTCATCTCCATCTTCACTGATTAAATTTCTTCATTTACCTTGTTCGTTTACTCATTTGGAGTAATATCCTCTATTAATACCTCATCCTTATCAAGATATCTTGCCAATGTGACAACATTTTTTGTCTCATTTTTTAGGCCATGTCATTATTGGGATTAAGGTGTCTCAACCTTAGTGAGTCCTATGATTAATTATTTAATTATTTCCCCTAAGTTGCTATTTTTTATTTATTAAATGCAATAATAATTATTTCTCAATTGCTAAGTCACTTTCTAGGACCCAATGGAAAGTTGGCATCCTAAATGGAAGGTGTGAAAATAAAATATTGTGAAACATGTCACTTGAGCATTCCATTGGGGAAATTAAATTATTAGACCTCTAAAATGGGCACCATGTTGACATGTGGCAACTGGTTTTGAAGCAAGTATTGGTGGGGTCCACTTGTGTGAGTGCTTCTCTCTTCAAAAAATTGAAGAAAGGGAATGTGAAACTTGTCACTTGGATGCTCTTATGAGAATTTAGAATTGTAAAATCCTCAATGAGGAGCACCATGATTCCATGTGGCATTAGTTTACTTATTTACTGAAGCTTGAAGACGAAACTTGATTGAAGAGTGACTAAGATTTGTGGGTTAGTTCTAAATTTGTTGATTATCTCTATGGGACACCTAGCATGTTAGGTTTCTTGATTTTTGCAGCTACAAGACTTGCATGTTACATGTTATTGCATGTATGTTCATGTTTGACAAGTTTCTAATCAGGTCACTAGGGATTCATGCATGTTGTCATTTTTAGTTTGCATGCATGTAGAGACTGAAAGATTAACACATGGAAGTGTTCAATGCCCATGCATGTGAAGTATTTATTGATTCCTTAATGTGTTTGTTGTAATTTGAGAATATTATAAATCTGTATGTTGTTATGCTATTGGATTCACTCTAGAATTTTTATCACAATAAATTAACACTTACAAGAATATAGACTCTGAATAGTGTATGTAATAGCATTGTTACTATAATACAATTGATCTATACTTTGGTGTGTGGTTTTTTTCCCAGAAGGATTTCCCATGTAAATTCTATATTGTGTGGTAAAATTATTTGAATCTAAAAATAACTAATTGCATGTGCATTATTAAATGAAATTGTGAATGTTAAAGGATTTGAAATAAATTTTTGCAACCACTCTCCTAATTGATTTGCATTAGGCAAGTGTTTCCACACTTGAATTTCCTTTCAATTGGTATCAAAGCCTAGCCAAATTTATTGTCCTTGTTGGGTTTTAAGGATGTTTTGTGCTTATCTAGATTTAGTGGGATTTTTGTAAAGAAATATTTGTAATCTTGTTGTAGGTTTAAGATGGAAAGCACATCCAAAAGAATAGAGATGGAGAAATTTAATGATGGAACTTTTGAGTTCTGGAAACTCAAAATGGAGGATATTCTTATAGATTGAGATTTATGGGCTACAATATCTAGTAAAAAAACTAGAAGCAACCTCACAATAGGATTGAGATCTAACAAATCAAAAAGCCAAGGGTTTGATAAGACTTTGCTTGCCTAATTTTGTGCTCCTAAATGTTCATGAGGAGAAGACTGAAACTAGTCTATTGAAGAATCTTGGTGAAATCTATCAAGGGGAATCCTTGGTAAATAATATATTATTGAGAAATAAGTTTTATTCTCTGAGGATAGTGGAAAGAGGATAAGTTGATGATCACCTAAATGCATTTAATATGCTAGTTTTTGAACTAGTTTTTTTGGTGTGAAGATTGATGATGAAGACCATTGCATGCTTTTGTTATGTTCTTTGATAGAATCATGGGACACCAGGTGATGCTATTGGAATTAAAACCATCACCTTCAAGATGGAAGATATTTTTTCTTCATTATTCTATAAAGAGATGCAGAGATAATCTTCTAAGATGTCCAAGGAGGCCCTATTTGTTCATGGTACATCGAAGGAGAAAGGAAAGAAAAAGGACAAGAATTCTAAGTCCAAGTTTCTAGGGAGATCTAAGTCTCATAGTAAAAATTCTAAGGCTAAATGCTAGAATGGTGGGAAATCTAGAAATTTTTGGAAAGATGTAATAACCCTCCTAGTTGCTAGTTGGACTCATTAGTTTTATGCTTTGATTTGATACTTTGATACATTGATACTATGATGATACTGTTTGGTGTGATTGGTTAGTTAGACATTTGATGATGCTGTTACTCCTTTTGTGGACATGATTATTTCATATGACATTGTGGTTGGTGATGTTAGTTGATTTTCATATTTATGTTATGATGTGATGATTTAATAGATTATGCCATGAGATGAATTGTTAGTATTAGGAATGTTATTTTTATCAATCATATTATAATTGTTAGGATAGATGTGATGAAGGACAGTGTAGCATCACTCATTGCGAGTGCTCTGTTACGCTGCGATTCCTTCGCACAATACAATGCTTTGATTTTATATATATATGCACATGTACACGACTTCGTTTGTATGCAGGAATTGCAAGTACATAGTCTCGATTCCACCTGCTTCGGCAGGACAGGGCGAGCACAAATAACCCAACGGTATAAAGTTGAAACAGAGGTGACAATGAAGTTTTCCCATTCCATGATGTCAGACCGCCTTGTTGAATGGTATTGTATGTTATGTAGTTGTCATGTTTTGTGGTTGAGGTTGTGTTATGTTGTATATAATTACTGTTGGTATTTCATATGTTGTGGTGTTTTCAATTTAAAAATTGTTGATTAAAATATTAGATTAAATTATATTTAAATATTTAAATGTTTATTTGTTTGAAAAGCCATGTATTTTATTAAATATTAAATAGTGTATTGTCAATGTAAATAAATTGCCAGGTGGAAGTTAATAATAAAATAAATAAAGTTAAATTTTGTGCATGAGCAAGGCTGGCAAAAATGGAGTTTTAATAATAATAATAATAAGGAAAAAATGGAAAATGATGTGGGAGCAGAGAATGCAATCCGGAAAATAGAAAATGTTGGTTGGGTTGCATGTAGGAGAGAGGAATATAGAGGGGTTTTGAAAAAAAAAAAAATTGGGGGAAAATTAGTCTTTTGCTGGAAAAAAATTATGGAGTATTTAGAATTTTATTTTTGAAAATAGGGAGATAGTGCTGGAAGGTTTTGTGTGGAGAATCTATCAAGGAAGACAAAGGAAGAAGAAGGAAAAGCTGGAAACAAGGTACGGAGGAAGGAGCGAAAGCTAATCGAAGGGCTAGTTGGAGCAAGATCTTCATCATATTTTCAGCAAGCAGGAGTCCAGGTTCCAATAAAATCCCTTCTCCTTTACTTGCTTAAAATTTCAATAAAAAAATCACATTGTTTTGGGTAAAGAAAATAAATTTGAAAAATCTGGATTTTTAAACAAATTAGGAAAATTAAACAAAATAGGGAAAATCAGGGTTTCGAACAAAATGAGGGAAAAATCCGGGTTTCAAGAAAATAGGAAAAAAAAATCTGGGTTTTCATGCTTTTGGAAAAAATCAGGATTTTCAAGTAATTTGGGAAAAACTGGGTTTTCAAGTGTTTTGGGAAAAACTGTTGTTTGAAATAAATGGAAAAATCTGTTGTTTGAGAGTATATAGTATTTAATTAAAAACCATATTACCTATGTATATCTGTTGCAGAAAATTCATCTCTGCTCTGAAAATCTTAATTTATTCATTCCCCTGTTTATTGTTGGATTTACAAATAAATAAATATATACATATATAATAAATATATATATATTATATATATATATATATATTAATTATATGAAATTTTGATTGAAGTTTGTATTTTCAGTTATCTCTCTAGACTGTAATTTTTCTTTTAAATTTTGTTTTGGGCCGAACTGCGTTGGCATCCGTACCTTGTTAGGACGGAGTTTACATTTTTTTCATAAAATGAAAATTCTAAAAAAAAAAATTATATACAAAAATATATATATAAAATTTTATATATATTAAAAAAATTTAAAAAGGTCACGGGAGGCGGTTAGTGCCGGCTCTGTCTGCGGCCAGTTAAAATTTACCCGCTGGCAATCATAAAACTTGTTGTCGGAATCCTTGCGTGGTACCATGTACTTGATCCTTGCAAGAGGCTGTATTTGTAACCTAAGGGCTTCCACATACTTTGTTTATTAATTTATTTTGCTTTAAATTTATTTTAAAAATTAAGCATTTATAAAATCTGTTATTTATTTATTTACTCATTTGGTTTAAATTTAATTTATATGAAATTTTATTTATATATATATATACATATGTGTTTGATTTTATATATGTAAATATTTTATATATATATAAATAGATGATAAATTTTAATGCTTTCATTTACATACGTAAGGATTAGATTTAAAAAGTAAAGTGTTTCTCTTAATAGAAATATATTTGTCTTTGGAAATAGACTGTTAATGAATTTATTATAATAAAATTAATGTACTATTTATATATATATCAATAGTTCTTTGCTTTATACGAATTTAATAATTGATCTTGAGAAAATTGTAGTGCTTCCCTTCTTAATTGTTTTGAGTAAGTTGATATGGTGTCTTGAGATCATCAAATTAGGTGTAGTTACATTCTGTTATTGTGTTGGCTGTAATGTCGATGTGGGAACCCGGTTATTGACTTGAAACCTTTGTCCCAGAGGCTGGTTTATTTTTGGATGTTATTCTCATTTTGAATTTATCTTGGAGTTGAAAACTTATGGTTCATGTTTGGAAGGGTTGAACGTTTGTCGAGACCTTTTGGGTTCCGAGTTGTTGCGAGAAGGTTAATGCCTCGCTTGTTCTTGTTTTGGTATCATGCTTATTTGTTGAGGTTCAACCCTTGTCGTGTTTCAATTTTGTGTTAAGAGTCTTAGGGAGAGTGGCTCTTCGTGGGGGCCGGTGCCTCGGTTAAGAGGAAGTGCACAGGAGAACCCACGTAAGAGTAGGTAAACAAGTGATAACCTAAAAATAGATTTAGGGGGAATGGGTAGTAAAACACTTAAGATAAATAAAAATTGGATTCCTCGTCTATGCATTAGGGCTATCATAGACTAATGATAGATTGAGAAGGTCGTGGTCGGCAAAGTCATAATCTCGTCTTCATGAGAGGTTATTGGCTCCGCATGAGCTACCCTATGGTGCCGGTGCCTCAAGTAGGAGAAAGAGCCAGGAGATCCATAGATGGGTGTCGACGCCTCATATTGGAGGAAGAGCCTGGAGATCCCATGAGAGCTATGCGATAACACTCTCCACTAGACTTCATGTTTGCCTTGTTGCTTTTGCCTCTGGAAATGTATTTTGGATCTTGGATGTTGTATCAGTTTCCTTAGCTTTGTACTCTTATTGTTGATTCAGATTCTTGTGCTAGTGTTTATGAGTATACTTTGGTGACTTGTTATTGTCATTGCTTGATTTAACTGTATTCTCGGTGTTTGTATTTGAGTTGTACCTTGTTGTCATGGAGTCGGTTTGACAATCATGGTCGAGTTAACTTCATTGGCACCTCTGAGCACGGGGGGTGAGTTATCTTTAATTCACATGGTTGGGTGGAACGTGCTCCACACCCGTTGGGTTCCCCATCAACATCCTTTGTTTGCAGCTTTTCCGCAGTTGGAGTTGCACCAGTGTTCACTTGTTATTCAGCTTTCATTGTAAATTGTATCATCCCACTTGTTGGGAAATTCATTGTAATTATTATATCAAAAGATTGTAATGTAACATTATAGCAATGATGTAATAGTTAGGATTCAATGTAATTTTATTTGATGAGACTCATATGATTGTATTATGTGGTATCTTAATATAATTGCTCTTGGTTTATGGAAGCACATTTATTCATGGTTATTATATTATAATTGGTTACTTGGTTTATCATTATCTTTTATTTCCGTTTGTGGTTGCAATGTAACCTCGCGTGCCCCAGAGAACTAAGTGTGATAATGTGATGTATTATGTTATGTGATTATAGTTAATGTATTATAAGTTTAAGTTAATTTCTTTAAACAAAAAAAAAATTATTGCCTTTTGGGTTCTCTGGGGTTTGCACGGCGGGCGTTACAACTTGGTATCAGAGCCAGGTTTGCAAATGCTGGGGTCTCTGGGTAGTTAGATCCATTAAGTAACCTATCGTTTGAACTCTGGAGCTTATTTGTACCTTTATCTTGTTGTGCAGAAGTATGCCTCGAGGTAGAGGACGTGGCCAAGCAAGAGGCCGCGGTGCTGGTCGTGGAGCAAACCGGCGAAGTCCCTCAGTTCCCAGTTCTCATGGTTCTGAGCATGAGGAACAGCCGAGTCTTCACAATAATCCGTCAGGTGGTCAGAACCCAGGGCAGCCTGGATTAGATGGTTCCTTACAGCATATCCTTGGAGAAATTCTGGCTCGTTTGGGACCTAGGCCAGAGGAGGAGCCACAGATTGAAAGAGAAAGAGAAAGGTCACCGAGGCGGAGGGAAATAACTTCTGATCAGGATGCAGTTTTAGCAGGCCATATGAGGGATTTGTTGAGAGCTCACCCACCGACATTTGATGGTTCAGGAGGTGGACTAGAGGCTGAAACTTGGCTAATTGACTTAGATCGTTGCTTCGCCATGCACCCTTACGGTAGCAATACCAAGGCTCGGTGCGCGGTTATGCATTTGCGAGGCTTCGCATCTACTTGGTGGCATCTTGAGGAATAGAAATTGCACCTTGATATCAGTATGGTCACTTGGGAATTATTCTTGGACAGGTTCAGGGCTCGTTTTCTCTCAGACCATTGGAGGCAGCGCAGGGCTGACGAGTTTCATGATCTCAAGCAGTTGTCTATGTCAGTGGAACAGTATGAGCGGCGCTTCTATGAGTTGAAGCAGTATGCAGGGATTAGCCACGATGAGGGCATGTTGGTTCAGCACTTTGTTCGGGGCCTTAATGCACGCATCAGTGGTGGAGTGCGAGTCTTCGAGCCGAAGACAATGGAAATGGCAGTTGAGAAGGCTCGCTTGGTGGAGGAGAATTTGGCCATGGCCTTGGGTGGCCACATTGGAGTGCAGATTGGCAGTGCACCTACTCAGGGTTTTAGCACTCATGGGGGTCAGTCTCAGGGAGCAGGATCTTCCAGAAACAGGTTTCAACCCTCGAAAGGGGGTCATCAGCAGCAGCAGCCTCAGCAGCAGCAGTCAAAATAGAAGAACTTCCAATCTCCTCAGAGTGGCAATTCACAGTTTCGCAAGGATCAGAACAGGAACAGGAACCAAGTTCGACAGGAACGTTTTGCACAGCCTACACCTAGTATCCAGTCAGCACCGAGTCGAGGGAGCTTTCAGTAGTCAAATGCTCCATCAGGGGGCAGAGGTTTTGGCAGGGGTACTGGGTGTTACTCTTGTGGGCAGCAGGGGCACATTGCCAGATTGTGTCCTCAGAAGAGCACTTCAGGTTTTAATCAGAGGCCAGTTGGTTCAGAGCCGACAGTAGGTGATGCAGGGAGGTCTCATCGTGTATTTGCTGCAGTGGATAATCGACAGGCAGACCACCAGAGCACCGTCATTGAGACTTCAGGTGTGTTACATGATTCTAGCATTTCTATACTTTTTGATTCCGGTGCATCTGATTCCTTTATATCTCCTTTAGTGGTTGAGCGATGTGGACTGGTGGCAACTAGTCAAGGCGAGAAATGGCAAGTTGAATTGGCTTCAGGGTCAAAGCTTGTTGTAGAGAAGCTTGTGCAGGATTGTAGCTTGAGTATAGGGGCTTTGTCAACTAAAGTAAACCTCAGAATCCTACCACTCGGCTCATATGATGTTGTCTTGGGCATGGACTGGTTGAGTGCACACCGTGCTATAATTGATTGTTTCCGTAAAGCGGTGCGGTGCTTTGATGATTCTGGAAAGGAGGTGGAAATCGTGGGTGTTCAAAAACCCGTTTCTTTGCGAATGATCTCTGCCATGCAGCTCAAAAGGTACTTTCGACAGGGTTGTCAGCTCTTTGCTGTATCTTTGAGTGACTTGGAGTCAGAGGATAGTCAAGGGGTGTCTTTGGAACAATACCCTCTCCTTAAGGAGTTTTCTGATGTGTTTCCAGAAGAGATACCTGGTATGCCACCTAAGTGAGATATAGACTTCAGGATTGATCTGGTACCTGGAGCTGAGCCAATATCTCGAGCTCCATATCGGATGACAACGCAGGAACTTCAGGAACTCCGTTTGCAGCTGGAAGAGTTGTTGGCTAAGGGCTTTATCCGCCCAAGTGTTTCTCCTTGGGGAGCACCTGTGATTTTTGTGAAGAAGAAGGATGGTTCTCTTCGCTTGTGTATTGACTACAGGCAGTTGAACAAGGTAATAGTGAAGAACCGATATCCATTACCCAGAATTGATGATCTTTTCGATCAGATAAAAGGGGCAAAGGTGTTCTCTAAGATTGATCTCAAGTCAGGATATCATCAGTTGAGGATTGCTGATCCAGACATTCATAAAACAACATTTCGTACCCGGTATGGACATTATGAGTTCACTGTGGTGCCATTCGGGTTGACGAATGCACCTTCAGTCTTTATGAGCCTAATGAATGGAGTGTTCAGAACATTCTTGGATAGATTCGTCCTTGTGTTTCTCGATGACATTCTGATTTATTCTAGGTCTATGGAGGAACATGAGGAGCATCTAAGGCAGGTGTTGCAGTGCTTAAGGAGTAATCAGTTGTTTGCCAATCTCAAGAAATGTGAATTCTATAAAACCGAAGTTCAGTATTTGGGCCATGTGATTTCTGGTGAGGGAATTTCGGTTGATCCTGCAAAGATCCAGGCTATTGTGGATTGGCCCGCACCCACAAATGTCTCAGAAATTCGCAGCTTCATGGGACTTGCAGGATACTATAGGCATTTTTCCAAGGGGTTTTCTAGGTTGGCTCATCCTATCACCTCCTTGCAGAGGAAGGGAAAGAAGTTTCTTTGGTCCAAACAGTGTCAGTTGGCTTTCCAGACTTTGAAGGACAAGTGAAGATGCACATACATTTTTTGTAGCCTTGGAAACACACACATCAGAAGATGTGTGGTTTATTGACTTAGGTGCCCCTTTTCACATGACCTCTCATAGACGTTGGTGCTCAAAGTATGAAGAATATGATGGTGGTAAGGTGTATCTGGGTGATGACTCTCACTTGAAGATTATTGGTCATGTAAGATTTAGGATCTAATTTCTTGATAGTAGAGTGAAGTTAATTGATGGTGTATTATAGATCTATGGTTTTGCATGAAACATACTCTCAATGATTAGATTGGGTGATGCATGAGTGCAATTTTTTTTTTGAGTGGTGGATGTAAGATGGCCAGAGGTTTTCTGGTATTGGCTAAGGGTGTTATAATTGTAACCTTATATAAGTTTGATGTATGCATTATTTAGTTCAATATTAGTTTCATGAATTCTGAGAAATGGGCCCTGGATTCTTCATCCTCACCATCAAATCAAGTAGAAAAGAAGACAGTAGTGTCTACATCTAATGGTCATACTTTGTATATTCCTAAGGGTGCCAATGCTTTGGAGATGAAGCTCCTAGAAAAGAAAATAATGTTGTGGAACCATTTTTTTTAATATATTGGTCAGAAGGGTCTTAGAGTCCTACAAAATAAGTGACTTGCTGAAGGCCTTGATGATTGTACTCTCGAGTTTGATTTTTGTGAACTTTTTATGTGATATCATCCTTGTAAATCTATTAATTAATTACTTTCCTAATGTATTTTGTAAATTACCTATAAAAGGTGAAAATGTTTATCCAACAGTGGTGAAAGAGCTCATGTAAAGACGAAATTACTGTTACTATTTTTCTTCTCAGAAAAAGGACAAAATAGCTAGGCATTCTATTTGGAGTCTCCTATTTTTGGAGGGTTATGAAATTTTACCTAAGTTGTAAGATTATCTATGACACTGTGACAACTATGAAAACATTGATGATATCATTTATGATAGATCCTTCCATAGGCTAGATGCATGAGAGAGTCCTTATGATAGTTGTAAGAGCATTTGTAAGTGTTATTTTGGGTGGATTTTGTGGTTTCAAGGAGGTAGGAATGAGTTTTCCATTTGGTTTTTCTATGATTTTTTTGGTAATACCATGGTGGTATTCATCCCCACAAGTTTCTATAAAATGGGGCCTTGAGCAAGAGTTCCTTATTTAGTTTTGTATAGTGTGTAGGTAACAAGGTGCTACTAGATTTTAAAGAGATATTTAGAGAAGTGTATTACTATTGTAATCTCTCATTGAATTAGCAATATGCGTACCTCTCTCTTTCTATGGTGGAGGGTTTTTCCTTAGGGGTTTCCCCAAATTAATTTGACATCATATGTTATGGTTTTCTATTTCTTGTTTTAATTCTACAATCACATACTTTTAAGGGTTAATATTTGGATTTAGATTTCAAATTATAGTTGGTTAAAGTTAATATTACAATATTTCTTGACCTTTTTTTACAACATTTGGTATTAGAGCTAATGTTTCTATTGAGAAAGGGATGCTTTTCTCTTGAGTGTTGAAGGTTTTTTACTACACTTCAAGCTTTTTCTTTAGGTTCTTTTTGTAGATTTGTGAAAGGTTATATGCCACATCCTCTACCTCTTATCAAGATATTGAGAATTTAAATGGCACTAGTTACAAGATGTGGAAGTTGATATTTGAAAATATCCTTGAAGAGAGAGATTAGTGCTTGGCAATTTCCAAAGAGAAGAAACCAACTAGTTCTATCTAGAATGAAACTTGGAAGTTAGACAAGAAGGCATGAGGAACCATTTATATGTGTCTTTTAGATTTTGTCTTCCTAAATGTCTCTACAAAGGACACTGCATACAATGTATGGAGGATAAAAGGTGAAATCTACCAAAATAATATTTTGTCTAACAAGTTATATCTCAAAAGATGTTTGTATTCTTTGAAAATGAAAGATGTGATTCAATTATTGAACATTTGAACACTTTTAATTTGATTATTTAAGTCATCTTGAATCAATAAATATTAGTATAGAATATGAATATATGTGTATTTTACTACTTTTCCCTTTACCTGATTCTTGGGAAAATCTAATTGTTGCCATAAGCAATGTTGGTATAGAACTAAAGATGGAAAATATTATTCATATACTCCTTTCAAAAGAAATGGGAAGAAATACCATGAATCTTGGCTCCCAATATGCCTTGCATGTGTGGGGAAGGTCCAAGGAGAAAGGACCTAAATGGGGATAAAAATAAGAACAAGTCAAAGAGATGCATTAAGACCCCTAGAAAGAGTAGAGTGAAGTGTTAAAACTGCGGAAAAAGAGGCTATGTGAATGAGTGTAGGAATAAGAAGAATAGCACTGAAACCTCCATGGATAAGTCGTAAGATGATAGTGATTCTAATGATTTATTTATTTCTACTAACTCTATTAGTAATTATTTTTGGCATATTGGTTCATGTTCCTTCTTCCATATGACTCCTCACAATGAGTGGTTTTCTACATAATCAACATATAATGGGGGAGATTGTTTCCTTGGTGATAACAACATGAAGAAGATTATTGGAAAAGGAAAGGTAAAGTTTTTTTTCAGTGATGGAAGGGTTAAAACCCTTGATAATATTTTACATATTCTAGGATTTGCAAAAAATTTACTTTTAGTATCCAAGTTGAATGATTATGGAATGCATGTGACATTTGATAAGTATCTTTGTAGGTTGTTAATGGGGAGTTTGGTGATTGATAAGGGATCCCAGATAGGGAGTTTTTTTAAGCTACATACCTCCACTCTTTGTAATTCAACTTTTGTAACAAGGACTGAAAATGCATGTACATTGTGGCACCATAGATTGGGTTACATTGGTGAAAAAGGTCTTAGGACTGTACTAGATAAGAGACTAGTAAATGGTATTATTGATTATTTTATTGGTAAAAGTGATTTTTGAGAACAAATTATGTGTTTTGTAAAATCATCATTTCCTAAAGGAGTTAATAAGGCTAACGAACTTTTAGAACTTATTCATTCGGATGTGTGTGGTCCAGTGTATGTTGATTATTTTAGTATATCTCAATATTATGCTTCATTCATTGATGATTTATGAAGATATAGTTGGATTTATTTTATGCATTCAAAATCAGAATTTTTCACTAAGTTTAAGGAATTTAAAGCCTTGGTTGAAAATAAATCAAATTATAAGATAAAAGTATTGAGAACTAACAATGGGGGTGAATATTTCTCTAAGGACTTTGATGAGTTTTAAAAAATTCATCAATTTTTAAGCAAAATAGTACACCTTATACTCCCAAACAAAGTGTAGTAGAAAAAATAATGAACCGTACATTAATGGAAAGAACTAGGAGCATGTTAAGTAGTGCTAAGCTAGATAAATGATCTTGGGAAAAAGTTGTTGGTGCTACTTATTATTTAATAAATAGATCTCCTTGTAAAGCCCTTGTTGATAAAACACCTTATGAAATGTGGTTGGGTAAAAATTCTTTAGTTTTACATTTAAGGGAATTCAATTGAGAGAATTTTACTCATGTTTTTCAAGAGAAGCAATCTAAATTAGATCCAAAAACTAAAAAATGCATCTTTGTAGGATATTGTGAGAATGTAAAAGGTTATAAGCTTTGGAATCCTTTAACCTGTAAAATGATCTTTTCTAGAGATGTGATTTTCAAGGAATTTAGTGCTAACTTAGGTGAAGAACAACCAAAGATAAATACAAATACAATGCATTTTGAAACTAATAAGGAAGATGCACATGTGGAAGAACAAATATATGTACTAGGAGATGGATAAGGAGAAGGGAGTTAAATTCAAATTTATGAAGAGTTTGTTATAACATAGGAAGACGATCATAATGAAGAACATGAGGAAGAACCTATTACTCCACCTTTGAGAGGGTCCACAAAACAATGAAATCTTGTTGATAGGTATAACGTACTAGAATTTTGTTGTAAGTTTTCTTTATTAAGTAATGATGATGAACCTAGATCTTATAAGAAGGCTCCCTCTTTCAGAGAAAGTGAATCTTGGATGCAAGCCATGTAGGAGGAGATGATGGCTTTGGATAGTTGTGATACTCAGGATCTTGTTAGTTTTCCCAAAGGAAGAAAGGCCATTGGATGCAAGTGGGTATATAAGAAGAAGTTTGGTATAGATAGTCTATTAGAGCAGTACAAGGCCAAATTGGTGGCTAAGGGCTACTCCTAGAGAGAGGGAGTTGATTTTGGTGAGATATTCTCTCCTATTTCTAAGTTAACCTCTATTAGAATCATATTATCTATGGCTATTGATTTTGATTTTGAGGTAGAGTAAATGTATGTTGAAACTACTTTCTTACATGGGGATCTTGAAGAAGAGATTTATATGCAACAACTTGATGGTTTTATTGTGAAAGGAACAGAACACTTGGTTTGCAAGTCAAAATAGTCATTGAATGGTTTGAAATGGTCCCCAAGATGTGGTACCAGAAGTTTGATGCCTTTGCATCAAATTTATGTTATGTTAGAAGTGAAGAGGATCATTGTGTCTATATTACGATTATTGATGATTAGATATTGATTATTGTCTTGTATGCTGGTGACATTTTATTTATTGGTAATAGCAAGGCAATGATTAGAGAGCTCGAAACTCAACTTTCTAGCACTTTTGATATGAAGGACTTGCGAGCTGATAGATATATTCTTAGGATGGAAATTCGTAGGGATCAAGTACAATTTTTTTTTTTGTTAAGTCAAAGTAAGTATGTTGATACTATTTTGCAAAGATTCAAATTGCATGATTGTAAACCAATAAATATTATATTTTTAATTGGTACTAAGTTGAGTTTAGACATGTGTCCTAATTGTAATTATGATACTAAAGAGATGTCTAATGTTCCTTATACTAATGTTGTTGGTATTTAAATGTATGTAATGGTTTGTACTAGACCAAATATAGCCTAAGAAATGGGAGTTCTAAGCAAGTTTATGTATAACGTTGGTAAAAGGAAGTGGACTTTTGTTAAAAGGATGTTTAAGTACTTATGAGATACTTTTGATTTTTTTTGTTTTATCATGCTACTGATAATGTGGATAAGTCATTAGACATATAAGGTTTTATTGATGTAGATTGGGAACATGACTTGGATAGTTGAGGGTCCACTAGTGGCTATTTGTTTACTTTTATTGGAGGTGTAGTGAGTTGAATGAGTAAAAGAAACCTACAGTTGCATTTTCCACCACTAAAGTAGAGTATATGGTTGCTACTCATACCTCTAAGGAGGTTTTAAGGTTACAAAATATTGGTATTGGTATTGGTTTTGATTGTAGGATAGTGAGGATTTGATGTGATAGTCAAAGTGTCATATATTTGGCTAAGAATCCTATGTATCATGCTTATACTAAGAATGTTGATGTTTAGTATCGCTTTGAGTGAGAAATGGTTAAGAATGGATAGGTCCTAATTGAAAAACTAGACACTTTGGATAATGTTTCAGATTCCCTCACAAATAAAGTAACCATCAATAGGTTCTCATGGTGCAAGAAGGCTATGGGCCTTGATCACTATATTTAATTTTATGTTTGAATATCTCTATGGGTGTAATTTATAATGTGTGTTGTCAAGTGGGAGAATGTTAAGATTTAGGTGACATCAACACTATAAATCCATTAATTAATGCCTTTCCTAATGTCTTTTGTAAATCACCCATAAGAGATGAAATAGTTTAATCAATGGTGGTGAATGTGCTTATATAAAGATGAAGTTACTATTACCATTTATCTTCTGGGAAAAAAGAAAAAATAGCTAGGTGTCCCATTTGGAATCTCTCATGTTTTGATGGTTATGACATATGTCATAAGTTGTACTATTTTCTATGAAACTATGAAAATTGTCATAAGATTATATGATAACTATGCCAATATTTATTATATTATTTATGATCTAGATTCCTTCCATAGGCACCCATGCATGAGATATGCCTTATGATAGTTATAATAGAATCTATAAGTTTCTATTTTTTGTGGATTTGGTGGTTTCAAGGAAATAGGCATGGGTTTTTCTATGTGTTTTTGCTACATGTTATTTGGTGATACCATGGTGGTATTCATCCCCACAAGTTTCTATAAAATGGGTCCTTGAGCGAGAGTTCTTTATCTAGTTTTCTTAGTATAAAAGTAATAGGGTGTTGCTAGATTTTATAGAGATATTCAAAGAAGTGCATTGATGTTGTAATCTCTCAATGAATTAGTAATATACTTTCCTCTCTCTTTCTATGGTGGATTTTTTTCCCTTATGGGTTTCTCCATGTAAATCTAGTGTCATGTGTTATGGTTTTCTATTTCTTGTTTTAATTATAAAATCACATACTTTAAGGGTTAATCTTTGGATTTAGATTTGCAATTATAGTTGGTTAAAATTATTATATTACAAGATTTATTTTATCTTGTTTTACAATAGAAAAATAAAATTCTTGAGGATAGATAATAGTGGTGAGTTTTATTCAACATAATTTGATAGGTTATGTAAGCATCATGGGATTGAGAGACACAAGAAAACTCCATACACCCCAAAAAAAATGTAGCTGTGGAGAGGATGAATAAAATGTTGATGGAGAGGGCTTGGATTATGATGAGTAGTGTTGGCCTTAAATATAATTTCTAGGTTGAAGTTATAGCCATTTCATGTTATCTAATCAATAGATCTCCTACTTCAACTCTTGTCAAAAAGACACCCATTGAGGCATGGTCTTGCAAAAATCCCTCAATGAGACATATCGTATTCTTTGGTGGTGAGGTATATTATCATGTGATTGATGTGAAGAGATCTAAGTTGGAGAAAAAGGTAATGAAGTGTATCTTCATCGACTATGGTGTCCATGTGAAAGGGTACAAGCTTTGGAATCCAATTGTAGAGAAGGTTATCTACAGTAGAAGTGTGATATTACATGAGATAAAACCTTCCACAAGTTATCTACAACTAGAGAAGGAAGAGAAGAAGAATGAGGTAGTTCAAATTCCACCCACTCTTTAGAGAGATGAACTATGTACTCTTGGTGGACTTGATGGTGAGGAGAGATATAAAAAATTTGAGAGCTCTAGAGATGATTCAAAACCTCAACCTTAATAGTTGAGGTCTACATGAGAAAGGCCACAACTTAATAGATTTGTGTATTCTATGTTAGATTGAAGTGTCATATTCTCTTTTATTTCTAACAATGATGAGTCTAGAATTGTTAGAGAGGTTGTGGGTATACATGATGTTTCTTGGATAGAAGCCATGAATGAAGAGATGGCAGCATTGGAAAAGAATGTTACATGGGATCTGATACCTTTACTTAATGGATGAAACTCATTGGTTGTAAATGGTTATTGAAGAAGCATAATGCAAGGTTAGTTGTCAAGGGATATTCCTAGGTGGAGGGAATAGATTATGTGTATATTTTCTCTCATGTAACTAAGTTGACATCCATTTGATTAATGTTATCACTTACAACATCTTATGACCTTAAAATTGAGAAAATGTACATGAAGAAAGACTTTTCATGGTGATTTGGAGGATGAAATTTACATATTATCTAGCCAGATAATTTCATTAAGAAAGGAAAAGAGAATCTAGTGTGCAATCTGAGAAAATATTTGTATGGTATGAAATAATCTACTAGGATGTTGTACCATAATTTTGACACCTATGTGTTGTCCTTAGGATTTTTGAGATCCAAATCTAACCATTGTGTCTATTACAAGACTAATAGTGGTTGTATTCTCATTATTGTTCTATATGTGGATGATATGTTGTTCATTGGGAATGAAAAAAGTATGATTTCATCTTTGAAGTCTCAATTTATAGCATAGTTTGAGATGAAATATTTGGGTGCAACGAGGTATATTCTAGGGATTAAGATCTGAAGAGATAGATCTATCTAAAAGGTTTGTCTTAGACAATGCAAGTATGTGAAATTTGTGTTGGAGAGATTCAACATGACTAAGTTTGCAGATGGTGTTGCAAGTATGAGCTAGTCTGGTAGTGTTGTCATTGATGTCAACATAGTTTAGTATGTTGCAGATTGTACATGTATGGTTGAGATGTTGGTTGAGATGTTGTGAGTACATGGAGCTATCTCTATGGTGTTTTAAATGATTTGTGTTGATGAGTTTCCAAGTGCTTTTGAGAAAATTAATGAAGAAAAGAAATCAGAGTGTTGGAAGTGCTCAGATTGTGCTTCACTTCTGGTGAGATGGTACATGGAAGTTGTGTCCACCGGTATGTGTATTCTATTGGAAAATTTAGTGTTATGTGGACTGAGAGAAATATGTTTTCTCCACATTCCTTTTTTGTTTCATTTCTGATCATGTGAATCTGGGATATATCTTGGGAAGGTCTTTCCTATGCTTAGGCGAAGAGGTTTGAAGTTTGGTAATTCAGAAATCATGTTTCAGTATTTCTCTGTGAGTTTTCACAACTTTTGGATAGTCTCGTGAAAGAAATTTAGTTATTGAAGTTTGTTGTTTTTGTTACGAATGTATCTGGAAGATTCTGAGATGTATTCTTGAGCATAATGAATGGTGTTGTTTTGTCTGTGTGTCATCTTCTAGTTGGGAAGTGTGTGCATCAATGTTTATTTTTGTTTTCATTAGGTTTGGTTGACCTGGTGTTTACATTTCACTCGAAGAATAAAATTTAAATTGAGGAAGTGTGTAGAAGATCCAAGAATATTACCTTTTTATGTTTTTATTTGTCCACTCTTATTCCTTTCCACCACAGGAATTTAGGGTTTCCAACCTAATTTGAATTCATGAAACGATGTATTGTGGCTGACCTTGAAAAAGTTTCTAAGGTTGAGAATAGTATAAGAGCAAGTCGAATTGTGAAGATATGTATGAAAATGTGATGCAAAGTGATGAAAGTGTGCCATAAATCATATGAGCAGAAGTGTGTGTGAGTGAGTTGTGATCGAATTTTTTTAGTGTGTTGAAGGAAGTGAAGTGAAGGTTTTTGTAATCCTACAAATGTGCTTTAATTGTAGTGGTGGATCTTTTGTTCTCTTTTGTATCTGTAGGAAGTGAGCCTCCTTGTTGTACAGTGAGTCCTTTGTAGGTAGTGAGCCTTTGTATTTGGATAGTGAGTCCTCTTTTGGGTAGTGAGCCCTTGCCAGTGACCCTTTGTATTCAATTTATAATCTTTATATTGTGAGTTAACCCTCACCATGGTTTTTCCCTTATTGGGTTTTCCACGTAAAAATATGGTGTTCATTATGTTTATTTACTTTTTGTTATCTTTGTTTCATGCTCATAATTAATAATAGAACAGTGTGGTTAAAGATTTGATAAGTGATAAAGTTTTAATTTTGAATTTGTGTGAAAACTAATTCACCCCCCCTCTCAGTTGTCATGCACTTGATTAACAATTGATATCAGAGCTTGTGGTTCCTTGTGTAGAGCTTAACTGCTTAAGGAAGATCTGATGGCGCACATGTTGGTGATCCCTATCTTTGCTAGAACTAACTACAAATATTGGAAGGGACAAATGAGAGGATATATTATCTCTCTTGGTTTCAAGACCTAGAAGGCTGTTGAGAATAAGTATACACTTTTTTCTGATGGTGTTAATTCTGTAGATGAGATCTCTTCTTATGAAGAAAATGAGAAGGTGAAGTATGTGATTTGCAGTGGTCTATCTTAAAATGAGTGAATTAAGGTTAATTCTCTGGATACTGCATATGAAGTTTGAAAGAAGCTGGAAGACATGTATGAAATGAATGAAAAGGTGAAATTGACAAAGAGACTAGCAACACAACATAGATTTGTGAGCCTGAAAAATGGAAGATGGTGAAGAATTTACAAGTTTCTTTCATAGGGTTGAACATACTATAAATGAGGTTAGAAATCAAGGAGGAAATAATAGAGAAAATCCCAATCACCGTACTAAACTGCTACAACGATAAGATCTCGGTGATTGAAGAAATGTATGATCCTAAGAAGTACACCTTGGAAAACTTGTTTGACACCTTGAAAGCATTTGAATTGAGAAAGTTTCAGAAAGATGACAAGATAGAAGAAAATATATAAATTAAATTTAAGGAAATGATGATTAAGGAGAAACCAAATAGTGATGAAGTTGATGAGTTGGAAGCTAACTTCACCAGGAAGTTGAAGAAAGGTACCTAAAAGTATAAAGGTATGTTTCCCTTTAAATTATTTAGTTGTGGTAATATTGGTCATTATGCTTCAAGATGTCTGAATAGGGCTACAGATAGGAAGAATAGGGATTATAAAGATAAGGATATGAAGGATAAGAAGTATAAGAAGTTGTACCATTTTAAGGAAGAGGCAAGTATTTCCAATGATGAATTTGAAAGTAAGGTTGATGATAGTGAATGCTTATTCTTAGCTTCAGAAAGTAAATCTGTATCCACTAACCCTGGAAAGTGTGTAAGTAAAAAGGCTCTAGAGGTTAAGAAGAATAGGATGGAAGGTATTTTGGTTACCACTTTTCATGCAAGACAGGATGAAGACTATTGGGTAATTGATAGTGGATGTTCAAATCACATGATTGGAGATAAGAGTAAGTTCACTAAACTCCAGAGGTATGATGGTGGTTTAGTTATGTTTAGTGATGATTCAAGGGCTAAGATTTGTGGTAAGGGTTCAATTAGCTTTGATGGAGTGCATAATACTGATGATGTATATTATGTGAAGGGTTTGAAGCATAATCTTTTTATTATTAGTAAGATGTGTAGAAATGGCTTTAAACTTGTGTTTTAGAATAATACCTATGAAATAAAAAAAGGTCCTAGAAATGGAGATATGATTGCTACTACAAGAAGAAATTATGCAAACATTTATGAGCTAAAAGGCATTGATGGTCATTGTCTTGTATCTCAAATCAGTAAAAGTTGGTTATGGCACTAGAGAATGGGACATGTGAACTTTGATAACCTAGTCAAGATCAGTGCAAAGGAGATTGTTTGAGGACTGCCTAGAATCACAAGACCTACTAATACCATCTATAGAAGTTGTCAACTGGGGAAGTAGACAAGATGTAGCTTTAAGGGAAAGGAATATTCTACTACTAAAATACTAAAGTTAGTACATACTGATCTATGTGGTCCGACTAAGACTAGAATCTTGAATGGTG
>VDFB02379711.1:16190739-16240330 GCA_007258455.2 Sequoia sempervirens
AAAGTGGAAATCAACCAAGTTCACCAAGAAATCAATCTTCAATAGGATCAAGAAGCCCAAAACAAACTTAAGTTACAAAGAAACCTTAGACCGCAGAGAATTTTTGTATAAGAGTCGACACGTCTTACTCCATTATCGCACATTTCTCCATAGATACCAAGACTACATTAGAGGATTCACCGATGATTATGCTGTAGAACCTTTAGCTACTCAAGCTTATTATCAAAGATTAGCGTTATCTTAACATCACAATCTTAATCAACCTCTTGAGTTTGAGAATATACCACAACCTTCAATTGAATATTCAACGCATCCTAGTCAAATCCTTCAGTGACCTTCGATCATATCATAGGATCACTTACATATGCCTATTTTTACAAGATCTCAATGCAACAAACAAGGAGAAGCATCTCAACAAGAAACTCCCACCCACAACATTCAAGAAGAAGGTGAGCGTCCTCTTTTTAGTGTGTCATAATCCTCTTTTCAGTGACGACAATATAGCTGATAGAGAGGAAAATATGTTTCATAAAAACAAATACATGAACAAAACTCCCGTAGATAGTGATGATGAGCAATAACTTCATATTAGAGAGGCTGAACAAGACCCCAAGTTTCTTAAAGCTCTTGAAAATATTCTACAATGTGACAAAGAAAAGTATTTTCTCTTCTTAGCTGATCAAGGAGCTAAACTACCTAAGGATTTTGATACTGAGAAATTAAAGAGCAAAGAAGAAGAAACATCCCCATCTGATTTTGCTCTTCTTACACAATAGTTTAAAGCACTCCAAGGACAAGTCAAAGAGTTACAAGGGGGGACCACAACCAAGAAATACACGCTGGATGACATATGTCCTTATCCTTTTGATAGAAATCTCAACATGATTCCATTTCCTAAACATTGTGAAATTCCCAAATTTGATCGTTATAATGGGAAATCGGATCCAATTCACCACGTTAGATACTTTCAAAACATGACATTGGAATTTTCCCATGAGGATACTTATTTATTACGATTATTCCCTCGGAGCCTTGGAGTTAACTCTATGGAATGGTTATCTAAGATTACACCTCCTGTTCAAACATTTGAGGAATTGATCAATTTGTTCATAACAGAATACGCCTACAACATTGAACACAAAATCACCATGATTGATCTTTGCAAAGTTGCGCAAAAACCTGGTAAACCTTTCACTACCTTTCTTCAAAGATGGAGAAGAATGTTCGCTAGGTACCCACGGCATGTCCCTGAAAAGGAAAAAATGGTTACTTTCATCAATAGCCTCAACTCAGAAATGAGCTATCGCTTAAATCTACATTGTCCACCCTCCTTTGAGAAATTAATTGAGGATGCCATCACCATCAAAAGTGCTTTAGTCAAAAGAGGGACAATAAAACTTGACAAGGACAATCCTAGCTCATCTAACCATTACAACAATCAAGACAAGTCTAAATTTTGGACTCACAACAAAAACATTTAGTGTTCCATGGCAAGCTGATGCAAATCATGTCACATCTAAGCCGTTTGTTCTGAGTGCTCCCAATAGTACTTGAAACAATAATTACAACAATCTCAATTCAGTCACGAATCAAGGAAACAATTTTCCTCCTCCAACAAACAACAATCAGGGGACTGTCAACAACCAAAACTATCGTGGGAACAACAACAACAACAACACTTTAGGGAATACCTCAAACACGAACCCACAATGCTTTTCATTCTTCTCCAATAGAAGAACTTTCACTCCACTAGGACAATCCTTGGAATCTACTTTCAAAGAGGTTATGGAAAAGAATGTCCTTATGTTACCACCGCAACGCAATTATGAACCTAGTGTAAAACCTCCATCATGGAATGAAGCTTATTTTTGTGACTACCATAGGTGCAGAGGTCATCGTACAAACAACTTTCAAGCTTTGAAGCATGCTATTCAAGATCTAATTGACAAGGGCATTATCATAGTAGAAGGACAACAAAAATCCAATGAAGATCACCAAGCATTTCGCAATCCTTTACCGAATTATCAAAAGGGAGAGTCTTCGGACAAAAATATGAACCAAATTGATGACAATGTAATCCGTCACATCTATACGGACGATGAGCAAGTCAAAGTTATAAAAATCAAAGAGAAAGTAGACAATGGACAAGTGAACGTCACAACGAGAGCGCAAGCTAAAGTTGTCTTGAAGGGTACCTCTTCGAAATCCACTGAAGCCTTCCCTCAACATCAATATGACTTAGTTAACCAACTTTGAAAAACTCTAGCCCAAATCTCCATTTTAGAACTCCTGAAGATTTCCCCTGCACATAAGGAAATTTTAGACAAAGCCCTTTTTGAAACAACTGTATCCACAGATTTGGATGTGAACCAATTTCAAGCCATGGTAGGACATTTGTCCTCACCCACATGTCTTTCATTCTCTGAAAAAGATGATGTTTCCATGACTCATCCCCACAATTCATCATTATACTTAGAGGTCATGATCCATAAGTTTTGTGTTAAACGTGTCCTAATAGATGGAGGGGCTGGTTTAAATATATGTACCTTGAAAGTGGTTCAAGCATTAGGATTTGTAGAAGACTCCATTGATCCTAGAAGGAAGATTACCATAAAAGCCTATGATGATGAGGAGAGAACATCTAAAGGTCTAATCATGTTACCAATCAGAGTGGGACCTGTTATCAAAAATACCTTTTGTCAAGTTTTAGACCAGGATCTTGCATATAACATCTTGTTGGGTCATCCCTGGATTCATGAAATGCAAGCTGTTCCATCCACTTACCATCAATGTCTTAAGTTTCCATATGACGGACATGAAATCACAATATCAGCTGATAAATCAAACACCCAAACTTGTGCCAACGTCAAAGCTCATCAGGATACTTTGGTTCCAAACAATCGAGAAGCACTTGCTAATACTTTTCCTAAGCATGATACACAAATCAGTCAATTAGCCAAAAGCTTTGACAAGAAACTACAATTCAAGGAAAGTGAAGTTGGGGAATATTCTCTTTGTCTTGCTAATCTACCTATATCTCCTCGATCACATGGACAACCTTCTATTACACAACAACATATATCAGTAGCATCAACATCAGCATAAATACAAACAGAACCAACTACCAAGTTCAATGGACAATTTATCAAAGAAAAATTCCCCATGGGAGATCCTGAGGACACAGCAATTCTGAATTGGCTTTATAAAGATGAAGATGAAACAGTTCTAAATGTCACTTTACCAACTAACAGATATGGGAAAGGGTATTCCATCATGCAAAAGATGGAATATGACAATGGTCCTCTTGGCAAAAGAAAAGAAGGCGTAGTCGGGCCTATCCATCTTCTAGGGCTTGCCGCATATAATAAAACTGGACTAGGCTATGACTACCCCATCCAACCAATCACAGGGTAATGTTTTTACACTACAGGAAGGTTCTGATAAAAAGGATACATGTTTTGCAGCAACCTTGAATTTCATAGAAAATAACTCTGATACAGACTCTGCTGAATATGAATGGGATACTATTCATGATGATAAATTTTGGAGAGACAAAGGGGTAGATGTGATACAAAAGTATACACCCACTGTAATCAAGGGAGAAAGTTTAGGGTCCCAACCACAAGAATCTGAACTACAAAGCAACTATGAGTCTAGTGATACTGCATCGGATTTTAACGAACAAGACTATCATGAGAATAGTACCATCATTGATCTACCTCATACCTCGGATCCTACCGATAACTCTGTCTTAACCCTAACCATCACCGATTTCACATGACCAAATGACTTGTTACTTTTAATCCATCCTGATCTCATTGACTGGGATCTAACATAACCTATTGATATACCTATTTTTCCAAATGACGAAGCTATCATAAACTTCCTTTCCGCAGATGATGTAAATACTTGTTCCACTAGCAATTTTTGGTATGAAGTCTTTAATCAGGAGAGTTTCAAGTCTCCTAGCTACAAAAATGAAAATAAAGAAAAACGATCTAGTGGTGAAAACCAGAATCTGGCAGTACTACATCAAACAAAAGATAAAATAAAGAGCATATCAGATGGTGAAAACCTTTTCAAGGCACCAGCTGATGGGAAACTTGACACTCTCCCGAAGCATTATCATGAGCGATCGCCCATCTTGGTCGAGCCTACAAAGGAAATCAATATTGCAACTACAGATAATCCAAGGATTCTATAGCTGGCTGAATCAATGACAGATAAAGAAATCCTAGAATTCATGAACTTTCTCAAAGAAAATCAAGTCAATTTTGCTTGGTCATATGCAGACATGCTAGGTCTTGATCCGGATCTCATAATGCATCATTTTTCTATTAAACCAGGAGCTAAACCAATGAAACAAAAACTCAGAAAAATGCATCCTCATGTTGCACTACTAGTTAAAGAAGAACTCAAGAAACTCCTAGATGCTGGATTTATAAGATCAATTGCCTATGCAGAATGGATCTCCAATATTGTCCCAGTAGCAAAGCCAGATAAACGCATTAGAATATGCACTGACTTCAGAGATCTTAACAAGGCTTGCCCTAAGGATGACTTTCCACTTCCAAGTATTGACACTATAGTTGATTTAATAGCAGGCCATGCCATGTATTCATTAATGGATGGTTTCTCTGGATACAACCAAATCAAGATTGCACCAGAAGACCAAGAGAAAACAACTTTCACTTGTCCGTGGGGAATGTATTGTTGGAATGTCATGCCTTCCAGTCTAAAGAATGCAGGAGCTACTTATCAAAGAGCTATGACTACGATCTTTCATGACATGATGCACACATTCATGGAAGATTATGTGGATGACATATTAGAAAAATCATACACCAGAGAAGGGCACCTGGAAATACTATCAAAAATATTTACTAGATTAGAAAAATTCAAAGTTTTCCTAAATCCTAAGAAATGTGTTTTTGGGGTCACATCTAGAAAACTTTTAGTATATATTGTTTCAAAAAAGGGAATTGAAGTAGATCCTGCTAAAGTTCAGGCAATCATGGATATGCCTCCCCCAAAGAACATCAGTCAATTAAGATCATTACAAGGGCGACTTCAATCCATCAGAAGATTCATTGCGCAATTGGCTGACAAATGTCTACCATTCACACATCTCCTGCATAAGAATGTTCCTTTTAGATGGGATGACAAATGTGAAATATCATTTCAACAAATCAAGCAATACCTGATGAACCCACCAGTTCTAGTACCACCAGATCCAGACAAACCATTGATCCTGTATATTGCCATGACAGAGACATCCTTGGGGGCATTATTAGCACAAGAAGACCATGAAGGAAAAGAACATGCAATCTATTACATCAGCAAAACACTAACAAGTCATGAACTTCACTACACTTTCATTGAGAAGGCTTGTTTAGCAGTAGTCTTCACTTCACAGAAGTTTTGACATTATATGCTTACTCATACAATCAATCTTATTTCAAAAATTGATCCGCTCAAGTATCTACTAAGTAAAGCATCACTAACAGGAAGATTAGCAAAATGGGTCATGATTTTGAGTGAGTTCGACATCCACTATGTTGATCGCAAAGCAATCAAGGGACAATTTATCGGGGATCAACTAGTAGAAGCTCCCCTACAAATAGAGCACCCTTTGCACATTGAATTTCCAGATGCTGATCTTTTCACTGCAGAATTCAAGCAACCATGGTCTTTATACTTTGATGGTTGTTTTACTCAACATGGATCGGGGGCAGGCATTCTCTTCGTCACACCCCAAGGAAATACTATTCCTCGGTCATATAGGCTAATGTTTCCATGCACCAATAACATAGCCGAATATGAAGCACTACTCACTGGACTAAAGAAAGCATTGGAATGGAGGATTACTGAGCTACAAGTCTATGGTGACTCATAGTTAGTCATTAACCAAATCAATGATGATTATCGACTAAAGATGACAAATTGTTGCCATACAAGAAGATGGTCGATGACTTCAAGAAGTACTTTGTAGACATTCATTTCACACAAATTCCAAGACTTGATAACAAAGCAGCGGATGCTATGGAAATGATCGCATCATTGGTACAACTCCCAGAAAAATAGACTCGCTATGAATTTCTAGTAGAACAAATATTTACACCTGCTTATGACACACCCAAAATCCAAGTTATTTGCCACTTGGTAGGATCCGATTCACCCTGGTATGGTAAGATTTATACCTACCTAAAAGATGACATTTTACCACCTGACTTATCCTGTAACCAAAAACGTAACTTTATCTGACAATCCTCTCGTTATACCCTTATCGCTAATACCCTTTATCGCCGTGGTCTTGATGGTACTTTACTTCGATGTCTTGAACGTGACGAATCTGATAAAGCTTTACAAGAAATTCATGGGGGCATTTGTGGTACTCATTTGAGTGGACTAACCTTATCCAAGAAATTGATTAGAATGGGTTATTACTGGCCTACAATGGAGAGGGAATCATTCACTTTTGTTAAAACATGCTCAAAATGTCAGATTCACAGGAATCTTATTCATGCTCCTGCACAAGAACTTCACTCGTTCACACCAACCTGGCCCTTCTCTCAATGGGGGTTAGATCTAGTAGGCAAAATTCATCCTTCTTCTTCAAATGGGCATAAGTTCATCATCACGGCAACAGAATATTTCACTAAGTGGATTGAGGTAGTACCTCTCTCTAAAGTCACTGGAAAACAGATTTCATCCTTCATACTCAACTACATTATTTGTCGATATGGTATTCCTAATGCCATTATTACAGATAATGGTCGACCTTTCAAAAATTAGGATATTGATGAACTTTGTGAAAGATTCCATATTCAGCACAGATATTCAACGCCTTACTATCCACAAGGGAATGGCCAAGCAGAGGCCTCGAACAAAACTATACTAAAGATTTTGAAGAAGATAGTAAATAATTAAGGGAAAGATTGGCATGTTCAACTCAATCCCGCCTTGTGGGCTTACAAAACTAGTGTCCGAATGCCAACAGGAGCCACACCTTTTTCCCTTGTCTATGGAGCAGAAGCCATATTTCCTTTAGAGGTTGAAATACCTTCACTGAGAGTATCATTGAACGGTCTCATAACAGATGATGAATATAGAGTTTCCCGACTACAAGAGTTAGAACTCCTAGATGAAAAGAGACAGAGAGCAGCTGACCATTTGAAAGCATACCAACAAATGATGTCTCGTAGCTATAATCACAAGGTAAAGCCACGTACCTTTCAGGTGGGTGATCTAGTTCTGAAAGAAAACCCACGAAATCAGCAAGATAGAGAAAAGAAAGGAAAGTTTGAACCAAATTGGCTAGGTCCTTATGTGGTTATTGCGTCTATAGTTCGAGCATACAAGTTATCAACGCCGTAGGAGACCTATTTGACTAACCCATCAACAACATGCATCTCAAGAAATATTATGTTTAAGTCAGCCTATCATTAAGTAGAAAAGTCCTCAAGAAATACAAAACAAAGAAAAAAGTCCTAAGAAATACACAGCAGAAAGTCCTAAAGAAATACAAAATAGGTAAAAGTCACGAGAAGAAATACAAAACAAAGAAAAGGTCCTACAAAATACAAAAAAAGCCTAAGAAATACACAAAAAAAGTAGAAAAGTCCTAAGAAATACAAAACAAGAAATACAAAAAAAATCAAAAGATGTCAGTGAAAACTCAGCAAAATGTGCAATCTATTGAATACAAAAATACATCAAAAATATGTCATATAGGTGAAAACCTGGCAACAGCAGTCTATTGAGAAAAATACAAAAAAATAAAAAATAAAAGGGAAATCCAAAAAATGCAATAAATACAGAAAGTGAAAATCTGGAAAACAGACTTTATCTGTACCTCTCCATCTATTAGTTCCTGTTTTGCACTTTGGATTTTTAGCTTTCCTTTTGCTGCATCCTTTTCTGCATCTTAGGGTTATAATCGCATCATCCTGCCATCATTTTGCCTAGAGGGATAAAACGTCTTACCATGGCTTGATTATTGTACATATTCCTTTCCGCAAGTTGTGTAATAAACTGGAGAAAAAACTTAACTGGGGGCACTTAACTTTCAGAGCATACTAAGACAGTTGGACCTTGTCATATGATCCAATCATATGACCAAACAATCAACTCACGCGAAACCTTATTCGATCATCCAGTCTTCTCATGAAACACGTTTCAGCAGATACCATATCATTGTTTATTGGATGATCCAAAAATCTGAATAATGTATGAAATAATAGTATTACATTTGAATAAAGGTTGTTTGATTTTTGATATCATTACTCTGGAGCACACTCGATGATGTACTGAACTAGAGTGGCAAGGAACAAGAATGATTTTCCTTTGTCTGTTGTCTTGAGGTTAACGATCCATCTAATGCAAATATGTCACAGGACATGATGACCAAAGCAATATCATCGATGACAGTTCCACATTTGCATTAGAAAGGTGGTTAATCTTTGTCTGTTTATGCAAGCAATACTCAAGTCATCTCGGTTCAATTATACCTCGATGCTTGTGTTCGCTTGCTATATCAAAAATCATGAAAGTTGTACTCTGGTCATCATTGGCGCTAATTTCCCCTCTGATGCTTGTACATACTTCCAACATTTTTAAATGCTCTGTGATGATTCACGAAGGCTTATAGCAAGCTCAACAAATTGTTTAGTTTCATTTAGTTGCATATTTGTTCGATCATTGTATATATCTGCATATTGGATTCACATCAGTGTTTTGAAAGGATGAATGAAAGCATTACCGGTTGTCATGTAGTTTTGATCTTTTTTGTGGACATTTGGACATTTGATTCATTTTCTCATTTCTCTTTTTATCATTTATCATTTATCATTTCATTCATTCAATTCATCATCTTCATTATCATTTTATCATTATCATTTTCAATTTATCATTCTCATCATCATTCTCATATATCATTCATTATCATTTTATTATCATCATTTATTATCATCATTTATCATTTATCATTCATTTTATCATTTATCATTTCATTCATTCTTCTCATTATCATTTATCCATTTTATCATTTATCATTTCATTCATTCAATTCATCATCTTCATTATCATTTTATCATTATCATTTTCAGTTTATCATTCTCATCATCATTCTCATATATCATTCATTATCATTTTATTATCATTTATTATCATCATTTATCATTTATCATTCATTTTATCATTTATCATTTCATTCATTCTTCTCATTATCATTTATCCATTTTATCATTTATCATTTCATTCATTCAGTTCATCATCTTCATTATCATTTCATCATTATCATTTTCATTTTATCATTCTCATCATCATTCTCATTCATTCTCATTTTATTATCATCATTCATTATCATCATTTATCATTTATCATTCATTTTATCATTTATCATTTCATTCATTCTTCTCATTATCATTTATCCATTTTATCATTATCATTCTTCTCATTATCATTTATCCTTTCATTCATTTCATCATCTTCATTATTATTTTCATTTTATCATTATCATTTATCCTCATTCATTCATTTTTTATCATTATCATTATTGTCATTTTATCATTTACCATTATTATTATCATTACGATTTTTGTTTATCATTTAAATCATCTTATCATCATAATCTCATGTCAATTGTTCTCATCATAATCTCATATCATTGCATTACCATTTCACATTATTTTATTATCATCACATTACCATTACAACATATCATTTATCTTTTCATCATTATTATTATCCGTATCACATTCAATTCCATGATGCATTTTCATATACACACTATTCATTCCTGCATTTAAAGCAAAGTTTCAAACATCACCAAAAACTCATATATACATCAACGCAAAACATTGCATCTACATCATAGATCATTCATTCACATCATATCATTAAATCATCCTGCATCATAAGATTAGTCCGCAAAAGTAATAAACACATAGCAAAATCCATCTAATATCATACATGCATAAAACTAACATCCATATCACATCACAAATGCACAAACCTATCATCATCAAAAAAATCGCCGCGGCATATCATCACTCATCAAAATAATACAAGTGTCCAATGTCCAAATGAAGCTAAAAAGTTCATAACACAATACATGATATATGATCAAAACTCAATACATGCCCTGCATATGTAAAAAATCAATCAGTTCCAAACAGCTAGCTCGTAGATGCCCCTGAAGGAGCTGGTCCGGAAGGAGGCGGCCTGCCACTGGTCCCTGCATCAGGATCCTGTCGAGGCCCTGTAACCTCTTTGCCATGTGTCGATGTCCATGATCGGGTCCTGGTCCTGCTATGTGATCGGGGATAAGGCTCTCGCCGCTCGGGAGGGCATAGCTCCTCATATCGAACTCTATAATACTCGGCCTCTCTGGCTACCTCAAATCCCTCTGCAATGGCCTCTCGTAATGAGGTACTCTCTATGGTACCCATGAGTCTCTGTGCCACACCCTCGGCCTCCAGTGCTCACCGTCTAAGGGCATCCCTCTCTGCTACCAACTGTGTCACCTGGGAATTAGGGGCGGGCATCTGTACCTGTACCTGTGCCTGTGCCTATGCCTGTACATGTGCCTGTGTCTATGCCTGTGCAAGCTGTGCCTATAACTGCACTATAACACTCTGGGCCTGAGCTAACTAACTCTGTAGCTGTGCCTGCTGCCCCTGAAAGGTCTGCAACTGACCCTACAAGGCATCTATCTGTGCCTGCTGAGAAGAGGATGACACCCTAATCACGGTCTGAGGTCTGCCACCGGATCTAGCTCGTCGAAGAATCTGTGCTCTACCTAGGCTGTCCAACCTCTGTTGTCTCTCCTCATCTCCATCATCCCCCCCATCATCCCCATCATCCGAGCTCTCCTCCTCCCCTCCATCTCCACTCTCCTCACTCTCCTCTCCCTCCTCTCCTCTGCCCATAGCCTGCTCCCCACCAGCCACATCCCCCTGTATCCCTGCTCTTGGCTATGGTGCTACCCCGATCGCCCGTGGCTCATCTGGCACTATAAACCATGGAAATGGATGCGTATGAAAATACTGTGCATAATCATCCATCATCCCTGCATCCTGCACCTCTGGCCTATCGGCCCATACCTCAGGCTGTAAGGTGGAGTACTCTGTATAAGCAGCCTGGTATCCAATGCATGGTCCCCATCCTGGATCCCCCTTGCACCGCCCATAATGAGCAATGCCCTGGGGCATCCCCTGTGTGAATCCAAACTGCCTCAGGACCTGTAATGCCAGAAATCTCTCAATGATAAAGGGTGTCCGCCCTATCAGATATCGCAGCCTCCAGACAAATGGCATCTCCAAGTGATCTGTCGCCCATGCCTCACAATCTGTATAGGGTCTCCATATCACTGCATCAATGTCATCTAGTACCCGCCGCCAATACTCTACCTTTCCCAGCTTCTGCTGGACAACTGCACCAGAATATGCATATACATAGGGCCTCCCTGCTGGTCTATCTCTCGTGCAAAGTGGTCTCGTGACTACAATGTGCTCCCATGCCTAGATCTATAGCAACGTCACTCCACTCGCCAAACTCGTGGATCCTCTATATACAATCTGATGGAGATCGTGGTATAGGTTGGCCAATACACAACTCCCCCAGGTAAACCTCTATGGCTGTGTAATCATCCACTCCAGCGTCCTCCCCCAACCGACTGCGAATCCCTTCGACCGATGGTCCGGTCCAAGGAATCCTCTGACAAATGCAGCAACACAGCAACTAGAGCAGGATACCTGCTAAAATCCTCCCAGTCTATCCAATAACCATATATGCTCGGATCGCCACAAATCTGCTGTAACGCCTTGGTACCACCAATCTCCTTGTGGTCATAAACCACAAGGGCACCAACAACCGGAATCCCCACAATCCTATATACATCGTCGGGCGTCACACTCATCTCACCCATCAGAAAGTGAAAAGTGTTATGCTCTGAGTGCCATCTCTCTGCTAAGGCAGTCAACAGTCCCCTGTTGGCCCGAATGCCTCGTGGCATGGCCAACAACGGACCCAGCCCACAATCCACTATCAACTGTAACTCGACAGGGGTAAGCTCTCCTATCCGCTCCCAACATAGTGGGAACTGCTCTCTGATCTGGAGGCTTTTGAAAGCCTCCTATTTTTTTTGACCATCATAAAGGGACACATCAATCAGACTCATATCACGTGATCTATCTAATCAACAAAACATATCAAAGACCCATATCAAGTGCTACATCAATCTATCAGAATATCAAAACAAGTTACTCTATCATCTTCTACAATTTGTTTTTCTTTTCAGGAAAGCAAATTTATCAACACACATATCATTTTCTATTTGTATTTCACTCATGAATGCAAATTTTTATCTTCATTTTACTATTTGTTTTCTATCGCAGAATGCAAATTTATCAAACATATACTCTCTTTTTTTTCAATCGCGAGAAGCAACATTATCAACCACAAATCACTCAATCAATCATTTTACTCTTTGTTGTTTGTCACAAAGTTATCAGCTATCTACTCTTTGTTTTCTATTTTGAAGGCAACGTTATCAGTTCTCTATCAGATTTTCTATCATATCAGCATGATAGTCCTACAATTTATCTATCTATTGACTAAGGAAGCAATTTTAATCATCATTTTTCATCCAACAGGCATTTTGGGGAAAATTTCCTAAATGCACTAAACTATTTCCTCGATGCGCTAAAAACCTAGATGCGCTAAAGTTCTTCTCATATGCGCTAAACTGTTTCCTCAATGCGCTAAAACTCTGGATGCGCTATTCTATTCGGTAAATGTGCCACTTTATCTCTCATATGCGCAACTCTATCAATTTTGAAACCCTAGACCTAGATGTGCAACTCTGTACATTAGATGCGATACAGAATCAATCTAGCTGATCTTGCCCTATATGCGCAACTCTATCTATCGGATACGCTAAAGAATCAGTTTTTACCCTATTCCTATATGCGCTATGGAATTTCCTATATGCACTAAAGGATTTGTCGAATGTGCTAAAACTTTTCCTAGATGCGCTAAAACGTGTGAAAAAAATGCAGTCCGATTTAACACAATTCAAAAAGCGATCTAAAATGCAAAATTTGACAACATAAACGGTTGGAATCACTCACCGGTGGTCCATACGCAGCTAGTCTCTGGTATCGGCGCGCTCGCTCGAATCTATGTCTGTGCGCTGGGATCTCCATCTCGCTAAGTCACTATCAGAGCTCAATTTTTACTGTAGCAGCGGGGTGAAAATGACACTTCATTTTACCCCTTTTACCTTATAAGGGTCTTTTAGGGTGGGAATTGATGGCATTTTCCATTTCTTCCCTATTATTTTCACTGGGCCATCACAAACATCACCTATCGGGAGCTAAATCATTGTTTCCCTATCATTCTCAACATCACCTTCCGTGATTTATCTCATGAGGGGGCATCATCGACATCAAAAATCGGAAACATATCAAGGGCAAAATATATATATATATATATATATATATATATTTTTTTTTTTTGAAGCAATGTGTTTCACACATCACTTCAAAGAGGGGCAAAATGTATAATGCATAAAAATGGTCATGTCTATAATCCTGGCTATTAATTAAATATTTATTATTTAATTAATTTTCCTAAAGTCCTCTACAAATGATTAAATTTAATTAATTTAATTATATTGTTCTTTCATCTTATTTTTCTTCCATAATTAAATAAATTTATTTTATTTAATTATTTTCATACGTCCACTTAGTTAATTAAATAAATACATTTTATTTATTTAAATTAGTTATCATTGTTTAAATTTAAATTAAGTCTGTTGATTTAATTAAGTTTAAATATCTCTTTTTCTTCTATTTTAATTTCTTCTTCTAATTAATTATATATTTCATTTAATTAATTTCATAAAAGAGATTTAATTAAATACATCTTATTTAATTAAAAATATCTTATGCTTTCTTTCTAAAACACAATTAGATATTTTATTTGATTGTGCAAACTTCTCATATCATAATTAAATATTTTATTTAATTATGAGATCTGCTTTTTTTTCAAAAATCCTGATTAAAGCTCTTTTCTTATCACCAACTTTCTTCTACTTTTAAAAGCTTAATTAAATATTTTATTTAATTAAGAAAAGCTAAATGTCATCCACAAATAAATATTTTAATTTTTAATTCATTATTTATCAGCTTTAAATCTTTCTTTTATTCCTTTTAAAGAAAGATGATTTCTTATCCTCTTATCTTTTTCCTTTTTCATAAAAATAGAAAAATCTTGTCTTTAGGTTTCTTCTATTTTCTCTTCAGTTTCATCTTTCTTCAGCCATTCGATCTTCCAGGAATTATCACAATCGTCAGTCAAGATAGCCAATCAAAATCATTCGAAAAACTCTATAAATACCTGTGTGAATCCGAGCATTGATAATAGGCAATTAATTAGAGTTCATGCATTTAATTCATTTAGTATTCATTTATCATAGCATCATGGTTATTTCAAGCATATTAGTCTTATTCCATATCATAGCTTAAATCTTGCATCATATATCATCTTCGAATCTCGTTCTTTAGGAAGACAGTTTGTTGAGCCTAGCCTATAATCTGAGAGCAAAAGCTGGAATCGACAAAAACACTGAAGATAGAGGACGATAGGACGACAATCGAAACAGAATACTGAGTTTGCATTTATTTACTTTTTATATTTTGTTTTGATATAATGTCTTATTGGTGTGCTTAAATAGTATTTTATTTCAATTCATTTACGCATATTATTTTTTATCACATAGTATGAGATTAATGAATGTATTTTAATGATGGTACGAACCAAAATCAAATGATTTAAAAAAGCAATATGGCTGTTTACTAAATTTAGTTAAAGTCTTTATCCAAAGATTTTATGTTTATAGAAAGTCATTATGGCAAAGATAGCACAATTTTTTTTAAGTTGCTTTTCACATATCTGCTAATGGTACAGAAGTACAAGATATGTAGGATATTTGCGATTTCTTAGAAAAGATATGAAGCTTAATTTAATCATTTCTACTGCGAAAACTTTGATAAATGCAAAGGAGATCACAAAGGTTGGTCTCATAATAACAAATCAAATGTTTTTGTCAAGTTCTAGTAGTGGAGAAATTAATACTCTTAATTTTTCTTTTTTGGCGAGTGCAAGAAGGAAAATGGAGTTCTATCCAAGGAATTACAGATTTTTCATGCTATTTAATAGTTGGGAATTGCCAATTTCTAAAAAATTTGGTGATGCATAGTTGAATTTTGTTTTTAAAGAGCATTTCAGTATTATCATGAAGCATATCTAAAGGGTCATAGGAAAGGAAATTATGGAACCAGAAGCTAAAAGGTTAATATATCCTTCTCAATTGTTGTCAATTTTCCTATCAAATCTTATGGATTTGTTGCAAGATTTTAATATTCTGGAATTCATTGCTGGTAAAGTTGTGCATGAAGTTTATTTGCAAAATGATAATTTTCAACAAGCCTCTCAAAGGTATGATTCTGGAAGGGTTATGGGTATGTAGGAGGCTTGTTTCTAGAAATTATGTTTTTGGGTTTTCACCAGAATTTATTGAGAAGGTGAAAGTTAAAGTTCATGCAATTATTGTGATACTAACGCATGATCATGATTATCATGTTCCTATAGCTTTCCAATGCAAAGTGTGAGCGAGTATAATTTTTTACAATTAGGTTGTTGAGGGAAGTGAATATGAAGTAGAAAGCAATGTTGCATGGGAAGTTATAGAAGTTAATCCACAAACTGGGTCTGCAAATTTTCACTTGTTTGGAGTGTGAATTGAAACTAATTTTAATCGAAATGAAGTTCCTTTACTGGAGAGATTTTAAAATAGTTCAACTTTTGTGGGTATGTGCAGGATCATCATGGAAAAAAAATGCCCTTAAATGGCAAAAAATTCAGAAAAATTAGAGTTAGGCAACTTGACGTAAAAAATTGAATAAATTATCTATATTATTTCAAAAATATGCAACAATAGAATCTATAAATAATTGAATGTAGTTTCTAAACTACTAGGTTTGTTTAAAAAACAAAATCTATCTGGTGAAAATTTAAAATTTCAATGCAGTGGTACTTAAATTTCAAGGAAAGAATAAGTGACCACCCTAACCACAATAAAATGATAATATTTTCTTATAATATTTTAGATATAAGTAGAGGACTCATGCCCTGATGTGATGCATATTTTTTTTGTAATTTGTTTCAAGTAAATAATTAATTATGAATTTTTTATTACAAATTTTTAAAAATATAAAACTTGTATGTCTGACCACCTTAACTTGGTCAAAACTTCATGAAATTCAATTTTTCTTTTTTAATCCTATAGTATGCAAAGAACAAAATGTGACACATGTTTTGGATTCAGAAAATGTGATACTGTTTGAAAGCTAGAGATATTTTTCAATTAGCCTATCAATCAAGACTTTTAGTCGTAATTTGAATAAAAAATGAATAATAATTACTTGCTAAATTCAAAGTAAATCATAATTAATATCAGTGGAAAGATGAGAATCTCCTAGGTATGTGCAGGATCATGGTGCGCCAAAAAGTGGCAATATTATGGGGGTATGTGGCTGACGACTTTTTTTTACCCAAAATTAATGAAACGAAAAAGGGTTTTTAGAGGAGATTCTCAGCTTTCTAAAAATATAAATTATGATTTAATTTGAATTTAATAAATAATTATTATTCATTTTCTATTAGAATTACGACTAAAGTCCTGATTGATAGGTTGATTGAAAAACATCTATAACTTTCAAATGGTGTCATATTTTTTGAATCCGAAACATGAATCACATTATATGCTTCACATACTATAGGATTAAAAAAATAAAAATTAAATTTCATGAAGTTTTGACCAAGTTAAGGTGGTCAGACATACGAGTTTTTATATTTTCTAAAAGTTGTAATAAAAAATTCATAATTAATTATTTACTTGGAAAAAATTACAAAAAATGCATCATCCGGACATGAGTCCTATACTTATATATAAAATCTTACAAAAAATATTATCATTTTATTATGGTTGGGGTGAATTGCATTAATCTACTTCTTTATTTTCCCAAATTTAAGTACTCATTGAAATTTCAAATTTTCACCAAATAGATTTATTTATTTTTAAATAAACCTAATATTTTAGAAACTACATTCAATTTTCTACAAATTCTATTCTTACATATTTTTGAAACAATATAGATAACTTATTCAAATATTTACGTCAAGTTGCCTAACACTGATTTTTCTGAATTTTTTGTCACTTAAGGGCCTGTTTTTTGCACGATGATCCTGCACATACCCTCCTTTTAAAACACTTTTCGTTTCATCAATTTTGGGAAAAAAAAATAGTCATCAGTCACATACCCATCTGATTGCCACTTTTTGGCCCATCATAACCCTGCACATACCATTGTATAAACCAAAATCATTAATCCAACAGATACGGAAGGCCATGATCTGTGTTCTGCTTGGAAAAATGATATTCAGGCTGAACGACTAAGTGTATATGAGTAGTTTGATATGATAGAGGAGGAGCATCTTGATATGATGGAAGTCGAGAATTAATAATGGAAAAACACATGGTAAATTTTGTTGCAATTTTTTCTAAATGTTAACAGGTCTAAAGAAGTCGATGGTAGCTAACAAAGAAAAAGTACTAGTTTTTTTGTGAATGGAAACATAACTTGAAGATTTTTTTGATATTTTGAAATGAAAAATATAAATGTTCAAATGTATTGATACTCAAGTGTTGAAAAGGTGCAGCATTGGAAGCTTTAGGGAAAATGAAATTATGTATTTGTGCTATATCAAAGCATTGTAGTTCTTATGTAATATAGTTATGTCAATATGTAAGAGATGATATGTAATCTAAAGTGATGTAATGATGTAAATATTTGGGTTTATGCTCAAATTGTGTAACTTTTTAGATGATAACCAAAGGTTTTCTTCTTGATTCTTTCTTTCCAATATGTCCTTTTGAATCAGGGTTTTGTAATTATTAAATATACATAAAATATTATAGTGGTTCATCCGCTTTTGATTAAAAACAAAAAAATTGGGAAAGGCCTAGTAAAATCCATTCACCCTAGGATGAATTTGTCCCAGTAGGGGTTTCAACAAGATCTTTTTATCACCGGTGCATAAAATACTTAACCTTGTCAGATCTTCCTAAAGTTTGGTGTTTCTGTTAGATGTGGGTTTTCAATTGATGATTCAAGTGTTTGATTTTGTAATTAGGCTTATTTAATATTTTTAGTTTTTCTCCCAAAGTGTTGTCCTGAAAGTTGTAACCCATCCTCAGTCATAAGGGAAACAACAAGATCCCTTTCAATTTTGACTCATGTAAGGTTTGAAAGTCAATCTTACCCTAGGAGATCTCATTTTCCTAATGAAAGAGGTAAGATAGGTGTATTTCCCTCATTTTCCAAAATTAAGGAACCTATTTCCCTTCATTTCATTTTGGTGAACCTTACTATGTATAATTAAATTTTAAAAATTAAAGTCTATTCAAGTCCTAGATCTAGGATTTGCATCAATTTACATTGTATTGCTTTTTTTTTGTATTTGATTTAGGTTTATTTTCATTTCAATAGTTTGCATTGCATATAGGGTTTTAGCTTTTCATTTTTCATCCTCTAAAATATTAAAAATTCAAAAATTTGCATACATTTTACATTCTTTTTGCATAATAGTGCATGTACAAACAATCAAATTCAAAAATTGACTCAAGATTACAGTTTAGAAAGTGTCATATTGTTCATCATTTACCATTGAACTTACCTGAATTGAAACATGAAAATCTAGAAAAATATGATATTGAAATCATAGTTTTCCACCAGAAATAGGAAACCCTAGCTATAAGCTTCAACTCCAAATTTTTATTTTTAAAACCCCTGTACTAAGGCTCATTCGCCCTAGGGTGAATATGTCCCTGTATGATTGGATTTCTAGATTTTTGGGTGCATTTTAATGACTATTTTTACAATTGTTTCTACAAAAACATATGCATTTTGAAAAATATGGAACAATCTAATTTGAATATTAAAAAACGTTATTCTTTTAGTGTGTAAACAAAGATTTTGGCAAACCAAAATGCTTTATTCTCCTTCTAGGGTCTCTCACCTAAAAGGAGATAAGATTAGGGTTGGGTGCAAAAATGCAATGTTCAAATTCAAAAGAGAGATGTGATGTTGGTGCAATATTCCTAAATAAGATGAACTAAATGTAGAAAATTGATGAAATAGATCAATTATTGAATATAAGCTAGGAAATAAAAAGTGCTGGAAAACATAGTGTTGTATGCAAACATGACCTAGAAACATGCACAAATGAAAAAATAATTGAATAAGAATGAATGGGGTGCACATGGAAATTCAAAGAAGATCTAGGAAGGTTCTATAATGCTTCATAATTCAACATCGATTCCCACTAGGACTCATTCGCCATAGATGGTGACTCAGGATGTTGGGAACTCAGAACTTCAGAAAACTCTTTTTCCAGCTTGGCAGTGGGACTCATTTTCCACTGATGCAAAATTAGTCCACCTACAAAAATTAGAAAAGTCAAAGGTCAGCTCTGTGGGTCTTGGTATGCACTTTTCTACTTGTCAGGTTACCGGATCATAATCTATAGAAAACGGGTTGAAAAGGGGTCTTCAAGCTCTAACTAGGGTTATGTTGAAATGGATGACTTAGATGACTTATTGACCACTTTTCAACACCTCTCTCCTTGAAAAATCTACCTATAATACCTGCAAACACACATGCAAAGAGGGAAAAAATGGTTAAGGGCTAGAGTCTAGGGGTTTGCTTTGGTCAGAGCCCACTTTGGTAATCAAATCCTTGATAATAAAATGAAATGTGAAGAGAATGATAAATAAACAACATGAAAATGTCATAAACTTACCACACCCTTAATGATGAGGTCTAAAGATATGTAAATAGTGGTGGGAGATTGTTGGATGTTGTGGATGTTTTGTTGATATGTGGTTCTCAATAATGTCAACACTATTAGCATTTGGTGTATCTATTGTTGCATATGTCGAGGATATTGAGAAAATTATAAGAAAATGTGTTCCAGGTTCCTAATGGAACTATGCAAGTTATGAAGGTGTTTTGTTCTGTACATAAAATATTAGCTAATTTGGATTAAAGGATTTATTGTTGAGTATGTCTAGATCATCTACCAAAAGTTTTAGAGTTCCGCGTGAATTTTTGAGTATGTTATGGTCTGACAGTGTTTTGTTGTTCTCTGTCAATGGTCTTGAATGAAGATTGTGTGATTCTAGTTATCTCAATTATTGTAGATGCTTCTCTATTGTTTCTTGGTATTCTCAGATGTCTCTATTTCATTCTCTATCTTTGTGGTACATCCACATTATTTAGAGAGCTTGTGGTTGAAGATCTTTTCTTGTGCATGTTTGGTTTTTCATGTTATTGGCTGACATGTTGGTGTTAGCATGTTGTGGATCTTCATATTGAAATTAATTAAAATATTTCTATGTTGGAGATATTAATTTGGGTCTACACTATGTTGTGGCCAACCTTGGTGGATCCACATTGAAAATATAATTGTAAATTTGAGCTAACATTGAAAATATATTTTATTTTTTTGGCTGACTAAGTTGTGATGAAATCTCATGTAGTGGATATATAAGAGTGATTATGTAATCAGTGGAAAGTATGCTTTGTGTGCTCCTATGTGCGTATGTGCGAATATCATTACTAAGCAGAATGTGAAGAAGATTGTGCAAAGTGTGAAGAAGCATTGAGCTTAATTGGAACTGTAATCAGGCTTGAGTAGAAGTTATTTTCTCAGTTCATACCCTCTATATTTTTAATCAAAAAATTTCGGGAAGTGAGGCCCTTTTGTAATTAAGAAGTGAGCTCTAGGAAGTGTTCTTGAATGCATGTGCATTCCCTTTATTTTTTTCATTATACGTTTAGCAAGGTATAATCTTGTGGACTAACATCCACCGCGGTTTTTCCCCTAACAAAGGTTTCCACGTAAAAATATCTTTATGTTCTTTGTCTCTCTGATGTGTTAATTGCTTATGGTTAATTGTTCATTCATCAGATCTGAGATTAAGGATACTTTAAGTTAGAAAAAAGTTTATTTTTTTGTGACAACTGATTCACCCCCCCTCTCAGTTGTTTGTCCTTGTTTTTCCAACAATTGGTATCGGAGCTAGTTTCTCTAAAGAAGTATAATAGCTTGAGGTGATCCAGGATGACAACATTCAAGAAGGATAGTCCTAGATTTGATGGCACCAACTACTCACTGTGGAAATTCAAGATGCAATTTCATCTATAGTGCATTGGTGATGCTTATTGGGAGATTACAAGAGATCAATATACTATTCCTTAGAATGGTCCATCCTCTGCTGATGAGATCAAAGATGCTAAAAGTATTACTAGAGCTATGGAAGCATTGGTGAGTTCCCTAACAGATTCAGAGATGGCTAATTTGATAGGTTTATAGACAACTCATGAGATCTAGACTCAACTAGAAACTTTGTATGAAGGAGATACACAGGTGAAGATGGCTAAGCTACAGATCTTAAAAGGAAAGTATGAGAAACTAAAGATGGGTGAAGATGAAAATATTAATTCTTCTATGCAGAGAGTAAATGAAATAGTGCTAGGTATTAAATGTGTTGGTGGTTCAGTGAGTGAGGATGAAATTGTGGCTAAGATACTCAGATCCTTGCCTCCTTAAAAAATGAAGGTTCATGTTATTGAGAAATTTATGTCTATAAACAAGATGACAAGAGATACACTGACAGGGAAGCTTGTTGCTTTTGAAATAAGTGAATTTGGTGAATGTACACAAAAAACTAAATTTGCATTCAAAGCTACTATATCCAGAAGTTACAGGAAAAGATACAATCTGGGAGAGAGCTCCAGAAAGATATCTAAATATGATGAAGAACTGAAATAGCTAGAATAGAAAGAAAGAGAAGTACAAGAACTGGAAGCATTGATTACAAAGCAAGAAGGAAAAGGAAAAGGAAAGTATGAAGATGTATTTCCTATTAATTTTTTTTCATGCAGTAAGATAGGTCATTTTGCATCAAGATGTCCTAAAAGAGTTCCTAGGTCTAAGCCTAGAAAACCTAGATTCTAAAAGAAATGCTACTTTGCTGAAGAAGTAGTAATTGATGATGAGTCTAATAAAGATAATGGAAATGAAGATGAATGGGATTTCATTGCTACCATTGAAAATAAACCTGTGCCTACTGAATCTACTAAAGATAAGAAAACTTTTTCAGCCCGAGTTGAGGAGAAAGATGAGTGGGTCATTGATAGTGGATGCTCACATCATATGACCGATGATAAAAGCAAGTTTGTAAGTCTAGAGAAGTATGGTGGCAGGGTTGTAAGATTTGGAGATAACAATGCTTGTATGATTCATGGAAGAGGTTCTATTAGCCTTGGTGGTAAGGAAAACACTAATGATGTTCTCTATGTTGAAGGCCTAAAGTATAACTTGTTAAGTTTTGGACAGATGGTACACAAGGGATATGATTTGCAATTCAAGCATGGAAAATGCAAGATTTTTCAGAGTTCCAAAAACATGATTGCTACTAGTGTGCAAACTAGAGGTAATATTTTTCACTTGAATACTGCTAGTGGAAGTTGCTTAATTACTGAAATAGATGAAAGTTGGTTGTGGCATAGGAAGTTGTGTCATGTAAACATTGACAACATTATCAAGATAAGTATTACTCAAGCAGTAAGAGATCTGGCCAGGTTAGTGAAGCCTGCTAATGTAATCTACCAAGAATGTTAGATGGGTAAACAAACTAGAGTCTCCTTAAAGAGAAAAAAATTTCGTTCAAATAATGTGTTGGAACTACTACATACTAATATTTGTGGTCCCTCTAGAGTTAGAATTATTCATGGAGAAATGTATTTTATACTGGTCATTGATGATTACTCTAGAATGATTTGGGTTTCCTTTTTAAGAGAAAAGTGTGAAGCATTGGACAAGTTCAAAAGTTTCAAGGTCATGGCAGAAAATGAAAAAGGTTTGAAAATCAAATTCCTGAGATCTAACAAAGGTGGAGAATTCAATTCTTATTGTGAAGAACATGAAATTAAAAGACAGTTATTTACTCCTCGAACCCCTTAACAAAATGAAGTTGCAGAAAGAAAGAATAGAACAATTTTGGATGTTGCCAGAAAAATGATGATGGAAGGGAATGTGTCTCACATGTATTGGAGTGAAGTGGTAAGAACTATTGTATATACTTTGAATTAGCTAAATGTGAATGGTAATTCTGGTAAGACCCCTTATGAATTATGGTTCGGTTACAAGCCTACTATTAAGTATTTCAATATCTTTGGCAGCAAATGTTATATCAAGAGAGATGATGATATAGGAAAGTTTGATGCTAGAAGCGATGAAGGGATCTTCGTAGGTTACTCCACAAAGAGCAAGGAATATTGATGCTATAACAAAATACCAAGAAAGATTGTTGAGTGCAAATGTCAGAGTTGATGAGGACTCTATCAAATCATCTAGATGATGCAGCTATGATTCAACTGAAGAAAACAAAAATCAAGGGAAGAACACTCTCAAAAACTTAATCTACTTCATATTATTCCATATGTTATGGTGAAGCAACCACAAGTTGTTCTGGTAAATCAAGTTAGTCAGGAAGCACAGTCAAGTGCAAGTGTAGAAGAATGTTCAGAAGACACAAAATTCCAAGAAAGTCCCAAGACTCCAAGGTATGTAAAGCTGAATCACACTGAAAGTCAAATCATAGGAGATAAGAGCAAAGGAGTGCAAACTAGAAGAAAAATTGCAGAAGAATATTGTTTGATTTCCAAGATTGAACCTAAGAGTGTCACTAAAGCTTGTCAAGATGAACACTGGCTGGAAGCCATGAAAGAATAACTGACACAGATTGAAAAGAATGACACATGGACACTGGTTCCTAGGCCCAAAGACAAGAATGTGATTGGTACTAAGTGGGTATTCAGAAACAAGTTGAATGAGGAAGGTGAAGTGGTCCGGAATAAGGCAAGACTAGTATGTAAAGGGTACTCTCAAATGGAAGGTATTGATTTTGAAGAAACCTTTTCCCCTGCTGCTAGAATTGAAGTAGTAATATTATTTCTTGCTTATGTTTCCTATAAGAACTGTAAATTCTATCAAATGGATGTAAAGTCTACATTTCTGAATGGTGAACTAGAAGAAGTGTACATTGAACAGTCGGATGGATTTCAGCTAACAGACAAGGATGATATGGTTTGCAGACTAAAGAAAGCTCTATATGGACTCAAACATTCCCCCAGAGCCTAGTACGCCAAATTGAAAAAATATCTACTAAAGCTTGGATTCACTATTTAGGTACTATTAATAGTAACTTATACTTCAAATTAGATCATGATAAGGAGTTAATGATAGAAGTCTTTGTTGATATCATTTTTGGTGGAGATGATAATCTATGCATGAAGTTTGCTAATGAGATGAAGAGTGAATTTGATATGAGCATGATTGGTGAAATGAAGTTCTTTTTGGGATTGCAAATTACATAATTGGACCAGGGGATTTTCATATCTCAGTCCAAATATGTGAGAGAACTGTTGAAGAATTTTGGAATGGAAGACTCCAAACCTGTTGGTACTCCCATGGTAACTAGATGTAAGTTGAATCAGAATGATGAGTCTCCTAAAGAAAATCAAACCAAATATAGATCAATGATCAGCGGATTGCTCTACTTGACTTAGACTAGACTGGATATTATGAATGTTGTATGTATGGTCGCTAGATTTCAAGTCGATCTAAAATAATCACATGTGATTGCTGTCAAAAGAATCTTTAGATATCTTAAACGAACAATTGACTTTGGACTTTGGTATCCAAAGGATGATGATCTCACTTTGTGTGCATACACTGATGCATATTGGGCTGGCGATGTAGATGATAGGAAAAGTATTAGTGGTGGTGCTTTCTTCCTACGAAAGAAGCTTGTGTCCTAGTTAAGCAAAAGACATACTTTCATTTCTCTATCCACTACTGAAGCATAATATATTGCTTCTGCAAATAACTGTACTTAAGTGATATGGATGTAACAAATGATGAAAGATATCAGGATAATATATGAAGAGCCTATTTCCATATACTGTGACAATTCAAGTGCAATAAATATATCAAGGAATCTGGTACTACACTCTAAGACAAAACATATATCAATAAAGTTTCACTTTTTCAGGGAAAAAGTAAATGAAAAAGAAGTTAGATATGAGTATGTGCCTACCAAAGAATAGATTGCAGATATGTTTACTAAGCCATTGTCGAAAGATACTTTTGAGTATGGGTATGTGTAGGATCATGATGGGCCAAAAACTGGCGATATGATGGCTATGTGTAGGAAATGTGGCTAACGACCTTTTTTTAACCCAAAATTGATGAAACAAAAAGGGTTTTTAAAGGAGATTCTCATCTTTCCACCAATATAAATTATGCTTTACTTTGGTGGCCAATGTAGGATGTGATGGTAAAAGGGGTGGCTGATGGGTATGTGGTTGACAACTTTCTTTTTACCCAAAATTGATGAAATGAAAGAAAAGGGTTTTAAAGGAGATTCTCAACTTTTCTACCAATACTAAATTATGCTTTTGAATTTAATAGAGTAATCGTATTCATTTTCTATTTGAATTCTGACTAAAGTCTTGATTGATAGGCTGATTGAAAACATCTATACCTTTCAAAAGGTATCACATTTTATACTTACGCATACTATGGGATTAAAAATAAAGATTGAATTTTTATGAGTTTACGACAAAGTTAAAGATTAGTCCGGACATACGAGTTTTATATTTTTTAAATGTTGTAATAAAAATATCATAATTAATTATTTACTTGGAAAAAAATTACAAAAATATGCATCACATTGGGACATAGGTCACTCTACTTGTATCTAAAATCTTCTAAAAAAAAATATTATCATTTTATTGTAGCTTAGAGATTTGGTCAAAACAGACACCTATTTTTTTCCCTGAAATTTAAGTACTACCACAATAAAATTTCAAATTTTCACTAAATAGTTTTTTTTCTTTTTTAAGTAAACCTAGTAGTTTAAAAACTACATTCAATTTGCTATAGATTCTATTCATACATATTTTTGGAAATAATATAGATAAATTATTCAAATTTTACATCAAGTTTCTAACTTCTGGTTTTTCTAAATTTTTGCCATAAAAGGGCCTATTTTTTCCCATGATGATGATGATCCACATATACCCTTTAAATTTAATAAATAATTGTATTTAGACTTTCTATTTGAATTATGACTAAAAGTCTTCATTATTAGGTTTATTGAAAACATCTATAACTTTCAAATGGTATCACATTTTTTTGAATCAAAATATGTCACATTTTATCTTCACGCCTATAGGATTAAAAATAATTTTCATGAAACATTGCTTAAGGTGGTTAGACATGGGGTTTATCTTTAAAGTTATAATAAAAATCATAAAATTAGTGAACACTTGGAAAAATTGCAAAATAATGCATCACATCCGGACATGGAGTCCTCTACTTATATATAAAATATTGTTAAAATATTATCATTTCAGCTGATTTAGGGTGGTCAGAGACTTACCTACTTATTTTTCCCTAAAATTTAAGGACTATTAGGTGAAATTCCAAATTTCACGAATAATTTAAAAATAAAATTAAACCCTAGTAGTTTAAAACTACATTTTATTTTCGATTCTCAGCTATTTTGAAATAATATAGACAGCTTATTCAAAGATTTTCAAAGTAAGTTGCCTAACTCTGATTTTTCTAATTTTTTTGCCCTTAGGGCCTATTTTTCCAGTGATCTGCCTTCCATTATCTCAAAGGGAATGCTAGGGGTAATTTCCTCTATTAAAGAACTAAATTATGCATTTACTTGCATCCAATCTGTGAACCTCATTGCTATGTCATGATCTGATTGATGTTTTGTGGCTACTACTCGAGGGAGTAGTCAGATGTGCAAATATGTGGTTTAGAGCATATGGAAAGGTCATGGTTACCTTTTCCATTGATGTAGAAGGGGGAGAAGAGTAATGTGAAAAATATCTTAGGGGGAGAAGAGCTACATGACAAATCTTTTTAGAAATGAAGTGAAGAAAGTCGAGTCTTCCGGGTTGATGAGTATTTTTCACATCATGTTACCTTCAAAGAAATACCAAAGAAAGAGATTATTATTTAGGATATTGTTGGATGTTGTAAGTTTATTTCTACATTATGGCGAACATCCCGTGTCAATTCACTATTAGCATTTGGTGTATCTATTGGTATATATGTCGAGGATGAAAATTATAGGAAAAGTGTTCCGGAGTTCCTAGTGGAAGCTGATAGATCATAGAAGGTGTTTTGTTATGTACGTAAAATATTAGCTGATGTTGATTAAAGGGTTTATTGTTGAGTATGTCTATATCATCTACCAAAAGTTTTGGAGGACCATTTGAAGTTTTGAGTATGATATGGTTTGACAATTATGTTTTGTTGGTCTCTAATGTGTTCACATTATGAAGATTGTGTGATTTTGGTTATCTCAGTTGTTTGGATGCTTTTTTGTTATTTCTTGGTGTTCTCAGATGTCTCAATTTAATTCTCTATCTTTTTGGTATATCCACATTATTCGAAGAGCTCATCGTTGAAGATATTTTCTTGCACATGTTCAGTTTTTCATGTTCTTGGCCAACATGTTGGTGGTAGCCTATTGTGGATCTTTGTGGTAAAATTAATTAAAGTATTGTTGTGTTGGAGATATTAATTTGGGTCTCCATTATGTTGTGGCCGACCTTGGTGGTTATGCATTAAAAAGCTTATTTGTAAATCTAGGCCGGCATTGCAAATATATATATTTTTTTTTGGCCAACAAAGTTGTGATGGAATCTCCTGCAGTGGATATATAAGAGTGATTGTGTGATTGGTGGAAAGGTATGCTTCATGTGCTCCCATGTGTATATGTGTGAATATTATTCAATTGTAGAGTAGAGTGTGAAGAAGATTGTGTGAAGTGTGAAGAAGTGTTGAACTTAATTGGAACTATAATTGGGCTTGTGAGGAAGCTATTTTCTCGATTCATACCCTCTATACCACTGGCCGTTGCTGCCACAATAATGGGTTACACTTTTTGGGACATCATGAGAGTTTTTTCACGAAATCGCATTTTGGAAAATACAATGATTTATGACTTTAAAGGGTTCCATTTAAGTATTTTAATTAAAGGGATTGATCAAACCCCCTTAGATCAAACCCCCTTGGATAGAACCTTGTTAGATTTAAACCATATCTATAATCGAGTCTCCTCTACACCTATCAAAATGTTGATAAAAAACCACTTTTGATTTACCTTTTGGGTGATCAAATGAATTCATTTAAAATTTATTTTTTGTAAGCCTGTAGCTCTTATTATATGCTTCCCAACAATTATAATTTTAAATATGTTTAATTTGATTATTATATTTATTTTTTTATTTCTTGTGAATGTAGGATTTTCAATCAACATCAAGTTCTTTATTTCACACATGAAAAAATAGAAAAATAGAGAAAAAAAATTGTAAAAAATACATGTCCACTAGGTATTGATGTCCTTTTTCCAACAAAAAAAGAATAAGTTAATTCAAATGAATACAAAAAAAGTTATGCGGGCCGAAGTACACCTCTGTTCAAATTATAATTATGTTAACTTGAAAAATTAATTAAAAAAATATATGTAACAAAAAATTATGAAAAAATATGCATCCCCTAGATATTGGTGTGAAAAAAATGTATTTTAAAAATTAGAATTGTATCCTATCTATAGAAAAAGTTACGTGGGCCAACGTAAACATCACTTTTTAAAAATGTTGATTAGTAGAAAAAATAAGTTATTAAAAATTACATAAAATGATTCACAATTTATTTTTTAATTTTTAAAAAATATAATTAGAATCTACAAAATATCTCACAAATAACTAGTTTGATTCACCTTCAAGACAGCAATGGTTTTGGCTGCTATAGGTGTAAGAATGCGAATGTCTAGTGAAAAACCCTGATTTTAATGTTAAGTTTGGCCAAAATTGTAACTTCCATTATTGAGGATCACCCCAATCAAATTTGTTGGGCCTTGAAACTCCTTTATGAGGTGAGCAGTAGTGAGCTCTAGGTAGTGTGCATGAATGCATGTGCATTGCCCTTATTGTTTTTCATTATAGTTTTAGTAGGGTATAATCTTGTGGACTAACATCCATAGTGGTTTTTCTCCTAATAGGGTTTCCATGTAAAAAATTCTTGGTGTTCTTTGTCTCTCTGATGTGTTAATTGCTTATGGTTAATTGTTCATTCATCATATCTGAGATTAAGGATAAGTTAATTTAGAAAAAGTTTTAATTTTTGTGACAACAGTTCACCTCTTAAGTTGTGCTTTCCTTGTTTTCCAACAAATGGCACTACTCAAGACCTTTGATAATTGCTTGATTGAATGATATTATGATGCTTAAGTGAATGCTTAGATGGATTGAATGCAAGAATGAATATTTGGATGAATGGGGGTGAAAATGAATAAAAAATCATGTATTTATACACAATTATGTGCTAATTTCCTAAAAAGTCAACATCACAGGCCAACCTTAGGTCTTTAGGAATAAAAACTCGCCAATAATTTGAATTTATTTTAATTTTTTTTCCAAGAGAGACTCATTCACCACCCTAGGCGAATGGGTCCCACTCAAGGAATATGAGAGGGTGTGAGAAATTATATTGTCTTTAATGATGTTTGTCAGTTTTTTATTCAAAAATACACTTAATTAAGGCTTGTAAGTGCATAAAGAGGCCAAATAAAGAATAAGAAAGGTGTATTTGTTGATGAAAAGTCTAGAAAAGCATGAAATTTTGTTACAAGACTTTGCAACACTTTAAAATAAGACTTGGTAAGTGATAAAAAGAGGGTATATAGATGAATTATGATAAGAAGAGTCTAGAAAAGTGTGAAAATGTATCACAACACTTCACAATACCTTTACAATACATCATAAAGTCTTAATGATTTATAAAGATTCAAGACGTAATTTGAATGTGTGGGCCACATTACAATATTAAATCAAGAAAAAATCAAGCAAAATAAGCACAAGGAGGGACAAAACTAGAAAAAGTAAAAGGGTTACTTTTCCATGTCCACAGTTATCCCCCACTTTAGTGAGAGGATGAAACTGCTTCAAACTCACAGTAAAGTAGAGCAATGCATCTCACGAGGGGTTTGAATGTAGTAATGATTGGTAAGATGAGACAACAATAATCAAGAGGGGTAATCAAGCCCCCAGGATCAAGATCCCATGGAAAATCAATCATAAGCACAAAGGAACACACATGAAAGTGATGAAGGAAAGAATGAAGGAAAAGAAGAGAAATATTTGATTGTCTATCTAGCTTGTTGTGAATTAGATCTAGGTTGTTTGTTTGGAACAAGAAATGTGTAATCACTTTGGGGTGACAAAACTCATGGCTATCCACTGGGTGAGAAGGCCAAAGTATACTCACTCTTGGGCCACAAAAATTTTGGTTGTCCACAGGGTGACAAGGCCCAAAAGGTGAGAAACATACACTCATAGTTGGTATGCACTCACACACAAGTAGGTGGCTATGGGTAAAATTCATTCCTTAGAATGGTCTTTCCCTCTCAACCATATCAAAGTTATACCTCCTGATAACTTTAATAAGGCACCACAAAGGACATTGTTTTTTTGTGCTCCATGAGATAAGCAAAGCTTCATATGCTTAAAACTCATGAAAATATGTAATGGCACCACAAGCATGCAAGTTGTGTTATGCAAGGTGGCCATGTAAATGAAAAATGCAACATGCAAAAGAAATGTTCAAATGAGTCTTGCTTAGTTCACGCAAGGTCTTTAATTTAGGGAACATTGTGTCTAATGTCTCCAAGAGAGGACCAATCAATGAATAGAATATTTTCAACTTAGGGGATGTAGTGTGTCACATCAAACCACTAAGAGGAATGTAATATGATAAGATATATCACACTTATGAAGGACACTATACCCAATGTCATCCACAAAGTGACAAATGCATTGTATAAAGTAACAAGGTTGCACTAAGAACCAAGAAAAATGAGAAATACAAATGAATAATTCCAATGTATTCCCCCACTTTAAAGGTACTTTACATGGTTCTATGAGAAATTGCTAAAATAGCAAAGGAAAAAATACTAAAAGAAACAGAATCATAAAGATCCAACTTGGAAAGCCCTATACCAAGTCATATGTTTCCTAAGTAAAGGGATGCATCATGCAAAGGAAAGGAACAAAAGAAAGAGGAGTTTCTAAAAGGAACACTCAAACACATATAGGATCTATGGATTTGGGGTCAACATGTTTTGTTGTTGCAATGTTTTATTCAATAGCTCAAAACTATCATCATTCCCAAATATACTTAGAACTAGAAAGAATGATGACCAATGAGGAGAGAAAAAACAAAAAGAAAAATCTATTTTGGATCAACATGGAAAGAGATATATAGGATGTCTTGGCGGTTCATCATTCCTAAAGAAAACAAAAGTGAAAAGAAATGAAAATGAAAAATATTTTGGGTCAACATGAGGAGAGACATTGCAGTCTCAAACGTCATCACCAAAAGGGGAAAACACAAAATAGCAATAAAGAAAAAAGTTAAAATTGATTGGAGTCCAGCATGGAAGGGGAGACATGGCATGTCTCTACACTGCATCATCCCCAAAGAAAAATACAAAACAAAATCAAAAAGGGAAAAAAAAAGACCATTTGGGTCGACATGGAAGAGGCATAGGGCGTCTCTACGCTTTGTGTCATCCCAAAAAGGAAAACACAAAACAAAAGGAAAAAGGAAAATTAGAAGGACCAATTAACATGGAAGGTTTTTCTTTGCTTTCTCTCTCTTTGTGTCATTATTCCAGTTCCATGTGTATTTGGGGAATGATGACAATTCCTAGCTCTTTAAAACCATTGCAGCCAGAACATACTGACCCAAAATCCATAGATCCCTTATGTGTTTGGTGTTTCCATTTTGGGGGAAACCCCTCTCTTTTCATTTTCTCTTACATGACGTAGCTTTACTTGGAAACATATGACTTGGCATAGGGCTTTCCAAGTTGGCTCTCATGTCCTCTTTGTTTTCATTTATCCTTTGCTACTTTAAAGTAATTTCTCACAACATGGTGTTTAGAAATTTATTTAAAGTGGGGGCATACATTGGCATTATTATTTTGCATATTTTATTTTCATGGTGCATGGTGTAGTTTTCTTATTTCATACGATGAGTTTGTCGCTTTGCGGATGACATTGGGTGTGATGTCCTTCATGACCATGATCTCTCTTAGCATATTACATTTCTCTTAGTGGCTTGATGAAACATATTATAGTCCCTAAGTTGTGAATTTTATATTCTATGATTGGTCCTCTCTTGGAGAGATTAGGCACAATGTTCCCTAAGTTAAAGACCTCACATGAACTAAGCAAGACTCCTTTGAACGTTCCTATTTTGCATTTTTCATTTGTAGTTATATGGCCACCTTGCATAGCATAGCTTGCATTCCTTTGGAGCCATGTCTTGTTTCTTCATGAGCTCTAAGCATACAAAGTTTTTCCTATCTCATGAAGATTAAAAATCATTTTTTCATGGCACCTTATTAAAGTTATCAAGAGGAATAACTTTGGTATGGTTTGAGCAGGAAGCCTAATTGAGGCATGAATTTCCCCATAGCCATTCACGTGTGTGTGTGAGTACATACTAGCCATAAGTGTATGTTTCTCACCATTTTTGGACTTGTCACCCAATGAACAACCAATAATTTTATTGCCATAGAGTTAGTATGCATTTTTTGGACAAACAACCTAGATCTAATCCATATCGGGATGGACAAATATTCGAAGCTTGATCCAACTCTCTTTTATATTTTCTCTTTTTTTGTCTTTGGCAGTGCATGCTTGTGCTTTTTTGTTGTTGTTTACCACTTTCATGTGTGTTCCTTTGTGCTTAAGTTGGTTTTCCATAGGACCTTGGTCCTAAGGGCTTTCACAACCCCCTTGATCATAGTTTTCCTATCTCACGAATATTGGTACATGTGAACACCTCTTGGTCATTGTTACATTTGGTCTACTTTAGTGTGAGTTGGAAGCAAGTTCCTCCTCTCACTAAGGTCTTCACTCAGGTGGGGGCTAGATGTAATGATAGAAAAATGACCCCTTAACTTGGCCTTGATTTAGTGTTGTAATATGCCTAACATATTCACATTAGGTCTTGGGCCCTTGCTAAAGTGTTGTGAACTGTTGTAACACACTTTCACACTTTTCTAAGGTTTTGTTAATTAATTGAACCTAAAAAACCTCTTTTTAATCAAAATAAACATTAATCTTTTCTTTTTTAAAGTGTTGTAACATAATTTCACACTTTTCTAGGATTGTCATTAATAATTGGGCTTTCTCATGCTTTAATTGGCCCTATTTTGCATCCAAAAGCCTCATTTATTGCATTTTTTTAAGAAAATCCTGACACCAATCATTAACCAATCATAATTCAAGTGTTTTTGGCTTGTGTGACCTAGATTTAGTGATTTAGGACTCATTCACCACCCTGGGAAAATGGGTCTCACATAGATTTTTGGGTCCCAAACTTGTGTTCACACATTTCTAAGTACTTTTGATTTTTTGTCCCATACAATATATTTGATGGAATCATTCGCCACCTTGGACGAATGAGTCCCATGTGGCCTAACATCAAATTTAATTCAAATTTTTGGTGGGATTTTATTCTCTTAGATTTGATGTTGGCTTGTATTGTAATTTTGAGAATTCTTGCATAATTGAGTATAAATACAAGGTTCTTTTACTCATATTTTTACCTAGCAATATAACAAGAAATCAAGAGTTCAAAAGATAATTCAAGAGCATTCAAGAGCATTCAAGGGAAGATTATCAAGCATTTTAGAGAATTTTTCAAGCATCAATCATCATGTCAAATATTTCATCCATCATGTTTGTTATTGTGCTAAAAAATATGATGTAGGGTTTATGATTCAAGAAATTATGTCATTCAAGCAAGAGTCAAGAACCAAATTCATTACATCCATTTCAAACATATTTGTAGCATATTATTGCTAGGGTTTGGTGAGTTGAAACAAAGTATTTTGTTTGTTCATCATTCTCCATTCATTTTTGTTCTATTTCAAGGTTTAATTACCAACAAGTGGTTTGACCAAGGCAAACCCCTATCAACTAATCCAAAAAAAAAAATCCTCTTCCTTGTGTGTGATTTATAGGTTTAGGTTGCATATTTCCTAAGGAGAAAGAATGGAGAAAAGTTGCAAATCATTCAAAGTTGTCAAATTTGTCATCAAGTGTTGGAGAATCTTGGAGAAGACCTATAGGTTGTAAATTAGAGATTTAGATCTGAAAACCAATTAGGAAGAATAGAGCAGACAAAGAAGAGTATAATTATTTTTTGAATTTGTAGAAAATCCCAACTAGACTAATTCAACACTTCTAGTGAATGAGTCCTAGTTCTAGTTAGTTTTTAGGATTTTGTAGATTCAGATACCCTTTTGTCTTAAACTTGCTCTGACACAGTTTTCCATAAATTATACTAATTCGCCCAACTTGGTGAATGAGTCCTAGTCAATAGTAAGAGTATATTTTTGAGTGTTCTAGACCTCCATCCTATTTTCTCCATATTTCTAGGTGCAAAAATTCTATTTTATAGTTTTTTGTGTTGTTTCATTCACTTTTCTAGGTCATTTAGTGTTAGTTTGCATTCAATTATGGTTTTTCATTTCATCTTTCATTTTGTTTTCTTTCCCAAGTTTAGACTTGGTGGTGAACCCCTCATTAGATCATATTTAGCCCCCAGGACAACCCTATTACAAGATTTATTTCTATTTTGCATTGAGGTCTTCAGGGTTACTCTTGGATGAAATTGGAAGTGTGGGTGTGCTCTATGTCCAAAACCATATGATAGCATCCATCCCACATTTTAATCATTTTAGCAGCACCAGAGTCTAAGTTCAGCATTGTCATCCTCAGGTATGTGAGTTTTCAGAAGTAGTAGTTCAAACCTTAGAAGCTAACTCTTCTGACTCTGTGATCTTTCAGAGTTAGCAGAAGGAAAGGAGCAAGCCATTTGGCCTTCCTTTTCAAACTCAAAACCTTACCTATTTCAATACATTTAGCGTAGGAGTCCTAGGAGTGACAGGTCCTCCTTCTCTACATTTTGGTGAACCCAATGTGAACTTTTTTTTTTTGCCTCTAGGTATCGAAGAACCTTCTCTCTTGTCCTAGGCATGTTTTATATTTGTGTGTTGTGAGGCATACAACCTTGCAACCCAATCTATAACCCCTAGCTATCTAGTTAGAAGGGCTCTTAGATATCTAGGTATGGTGTTTAGATATAGGTCACTATATAATTTCTCAAGTTTTGGAGTCCTCAAAGTATGTAAACATGGTCTCATTCAAACATCTTCCTCCATCTTAGCCTATGGATGGATCATCAAATATAAATTTTACCTTGTAGGACCTACCTATGAACAAAAACCCTTCTCCCTTGTACATTCTCACTTGTGTAAAATGGGAACATTTTAACTAGTATCTTGGTTGACCCTACAATTCATGTGAATGTTATAACGGAAGAAACTATGCTAATAAACTTCTTGCATAGGGAGAAATACTATAAGAATTGAAGACCACTATATGCACACATGATAGACTCTTCATCCCTCCTATTGGTTCTATTACTCTTTCAATCTTGGTAGGAACCAGGGCCATGGATGCTCTTTTTGTCATAATTCCCAAGTCATACCTATTTGGAGTGAAACAAGGTATTATGTGGCTAGTTTCCATGAATGAAATTTATTTTTTGATTCATAAATGTCTTAATATTTCTCATGAAGTATTTGTGCATGACACTAATTACACATCACTAGTATAATGTGGCAGCTTCACGTTAGATCACTTTTGGCCTAATTCGATCAGACCCCTCCCCTCAAGGATAATATGCTATACCATTCCCATATCAAATATAAGACTAGGGGCATAGTGCCAAAGGTGACCTAGATCAAGTTTCTCCCTATTTCATATCAGTAATAGGCTCCATGATTGTGCTACAGCAAGTTGCCTCCTCCCAACAAAAGGGGAAGGGGAAGCTTGCTTGTGACCTTCGGCCTTTCTCAACTACATATCCTACTCCTTTTTCTCTTGCTTATTTCCCTACCATGATGTCATTATCTCTTTCTCCCATGCCTTGCATGGGGATCCTGATGGTGCCCGCTTGGAAAAAATATAAGCATCAAGTGTTTGAACTTCCATTTCTTACCCACAATTCATAGACCCATTATTTATTGCAAGGGGAAGGGCCCTCATGGAGTTTCCTCTTGTCTTGACCTCTGTAGCATCCAATCATTCTTCCTCCTACCCCTCTGATAATGAATGGGAAGAGGCCCATTGTTGAGGCACTCGTGTCTGCTTCTGCACCTGTTGTTGTTTCTATTGGTTGTGCTTCTTGTTCCTGCTCATATCTAGGAGGCTATCCTTCTATTGGAGGGCACTGCTATGACATAATAGGAGCCTCTCATCCCTTCTTAGGCTGTGACTTCTAGTGTAGGAGAAAAGCTCTAGCCATTGAACAAGTTGCCTTGCAGAAGGAAGAAAGGGCTCTAGTGGCTCTTATTTTGACACCTCTTGTTGTGTATCCTCTTTTTGCTCCTTCTACTTTAGTTCCACTATTCATGGTTTTTCTTTTGACTCCCCCAATGGATGTTGATGATACTCACCCCAGAAGGGTATATGTTTTTATCACTCCTTCCATAGAGCCTCCACTTCTGATGTCCCTTTCGGGCATCCCTCCATTTTCTTAGCCCATAGACATGCCTAACACAATAGAGGTGTATGTTGCAGCTGTCTTCTCCCTCCTTTTCCTCTACTTATTCTATGGGGATCCAAAATCCTCCACTAAAGCATAAGCTAGAGGATTAACTCATCATAAGTGGTGGTTGAGAGAATGGCTCACCTTCTTCAGGAGCTAGCTCTATTTTGGCTTGCACCATCATTGTGACATAGGCGGCCCTAGCATCCCCTGAGTTTGTAACTACTCTCGATGAGGTCGGTAGTGGATCTTGGGAACCTCCTTCTTCTCCTACCTAGTTAACACATGGCACTCTGATTAAGTGCATGTTTAACTTGATAGATGATGTCTCAACTTTGTTAGTGACTTTGCGATATCGATGGCCTTCACCTCACAAGAGATCAGTGATGAAGACATCAAGGGGCATTCTTCCTTGGCCCTTGTTGTATGAGAGTCAAAGGGTGGTCCCTCACTATCCTACCCTTGCTATCTTGTCCCCCTCCTTGTATAATGATCAATATTGGGAGTAGGATGACCTATTTCTTGATGAGGAGTTGGGGTGGTTGCTTTTCTTTATCGGTAGACTAGAATTGTATATGTGTTGTGCTCCCCTCATGCTTCTATTTATGTATTTGTGATCCTTCCTGGAGGACCCATGCTACCCTTGTAGGTGCTTGGATACAGGTCTGAGTTTTTTTTTACTAAACTTCCTCTATAATCCAATCTTGGTGCTTTCTCCTCCATTCTCTCCTTAGCCCTTAATCTTCCTAAAGGCTAGCTAACTCTCCAAACCTCACTAACTTGTTGCAGGGGCATGTGGTGTCTTCTATAACTTCAAAACCATCCCTCTATGGTTCTTGATCAATCACAAGACTTCAATTCCTCATCGCTTCCACCAAACCCTATTCTAGGGTCTAAGAAGGGCTACTAGCCCTTGAGTCCCTAGGCTAAATCTCCTATTTGACTAATGAACACCACAAACTTCCTTCTGAGACCCTAGTTCATTTTCTAACCTCTCAAGGATTTTTGAGGTTTCAGGCTTTCTCAGTCCGTACACAGGCGTAACCTTGATTTTGTGAGAATTAGGGCTTTTTAGGCCATTTCTTGACCTCACCGTGAACTGTCTGCTTCTTTCAGCTACCAAATGGACTGGTGAAGACTCTGCCTTCCTGTCAAACCTTTGTAAGGTCTCCTGTTTCCACCACACACCTTGGGTTGATAGGGAATTAGCACCCCTGCAACGTTAGGGCTTGGTTTGCACTGTCTTTCCTAGCCGGGCACAATCAAGCTCGCCTAGGAGAAGACCTTTACCATGTAACCATGCTTCCTACAATCTCCTAAACCTATCCTATATACAAGCATGGAGCTTAGCCTCATTTCCCCATGGCTATACACTAGGTATAGTGGAAAATAGAGGTCTAAGACTCCATGAATAACAGTCTACTAAATTGATCAGCAATAAAAAAACAAAACCTACTAGAACAAAACTATGCAATGATGAAACAACACCACCAATGACCACACAAATCTTGTAAGATAGATACCACACATTCCACACACTTCTCACAGCCTGGAACCCTCCATTAACACACAATTTAGTACTCAAAACCAAAAAATTTCAAGAAATTCAATGCCCTTTTCATATGAACAGTAAACTCAAACAAATACAATGCTTTTTCCAACCCTCATTCTAGTTCAAGGGCTACCTTTTAAAGGCTTCCAAGGTGGTTACCTCTCCATTGGTCAGACTTAACCACCACAATAGGCCAAAATTGCACAAATGCAACATTTTGGACTTTATTTCTGACTCCTAGTGAAACCTAGTGAAACAAACTGAGAAACTCATCCACTCAACTATAAGTTACTGATCAACCTTCATCCTAACATCTTCTAACATCTCACAACTCAAAACTAAATGGTCAACATGACCTTAAACATCAAAATCACAAAATTCTTCCTAGGCTTCCAAATTTTGCCTAGTGTTTCCAAATGCCTCCTAGGTGTTTTGCATCTAGTCTCCTTTTTACCTCCATATATCTCAAACCTATGCATTTCAATTCCATTGCATCTATGTGCATAATATTTCTAAGGATAATGACTAATATGAACATCATATGTGGGTGGGAGAATTTTGACTTTGGATAATGGTGGAGATTTGTTGTTGCATGGATGAAATGGTGTTAAAGAGTTGTGTAATGATGGTATCAGTGTAAGTGGTATGAGGTGGAAGGGAAAATGGTGATGGAGTGTATGCAATGTTAGGGGAAGTGAAAGGGACACTAAGAGGGGTGAAGGTGGAAGAAGGAATATGTGATGCCACAAAAGAACTAGGAATTTTATTTGGAATTGTGAAGGAGCCATATGACTAACTTGTTGCATAGTTGTTGTGACTTGAGGAGTGGTATAAGTTGGTATGGATGCTATGGTTGAAGTTGAGGAGGATTCAGAGGTCCTCCTTAGCTTTACAACAATGTTGGCTGATTAGGAAGCAGAAGAAGCGGTTTATTGTATACATCTCAACTATTATTTTCATAACTTCTAAGCCATCATTACTTCAATCAAATGATGAAGGTTTTCTATTGTAGGTATGGCAGTGGTGGAAATGTTTTCAAGGGATAAATCTTGTTGTAAATGTGCAAAATCCTCATGAATACTAATGAATTTTTCTTGCTGAATGGAATTTTTTTGTGTGTCAACATTCATTGGATGGAAATGGGAAGGCATAGTAGTGTTAGTATCCATGCTTAATGCACCATTTTCCATACTAGGAGTAGGTGCTCTTGAGATCCCAAGTTCAACAATGAAAGTGCTATCACAAGAAGCGATGAGTCTAGAACTTCATTTCACTAAAGTATTATCAATGGGGCACCAAAAACTCATACAAGTATGACAAAAGATGGGGTAAATGCAAATTCAATGTAATATAGGAGTGCAAAATGCAAATAATAGGAATTATGTAGGCTTAAATAGAGAAATATCAATAGAGAACAAAAATGCAGTAATTACCCAAAAAAGTGCTTGAAAATGCAGTATGAAATGTACAAGTGGACTAATTTTCCCAGGGTGGTGAATGAGTCCAAGTATGATATTTTTATGTGTTTTTCACAAAATTTAAAGTGATTTTAATGGTTTTTAGATGCCAACTAAGGATACAAATGCAAAATTTCAGTTTTTGAATGATATAATATGAAAAAATGAAGTCTAAATGAGTCTTTCACTAATGCCATTTTAAGAAACCCTGGTATGCAAAAACAATGCAAAAGACAATACAATTAAGTCCTAGGGTGTAAATATAAATGTAAATCAAAATGATATGATGTTCAATATGCAGGTTCACCAAAATGAACCATACATTTTTGTGTGTGAGGCTTATAGGCTACTCTTGCACTCTTAGGATGTTTCACCTAAAAGGAGAGAGATAAACCTCACAATGAATGCAAAAACCTAAAAAATATGCACTAAGTAATTGACAGATTATGAATGCAAAAACCTAAGAAATATGCACTATTTGAAAACACAATGTGATAGCAAGCATGAACTAAACATGAATAAATGCAAAACAAAAATGAAAGAGGACTTAACAGAGTGCACTTGGGAGTTTGATGAATATTCTAGAGTGTTTTGAATGCTGACAGAGATCACTAAAAACCACTAGTGACTCATTTGCCACTGATGGTGAATTAGTCTTGCTTTTGATGAAAACTTCTAAAAACAAGTGTCTGAGTGTCAGGATCAGGAATCTGACAAAATCTAGTTTTCTAGCCTTAAGGTGGGACTTATTCACCACTAATGGTGAATCAGTCCTCTCCCAAAATTTTGTGAAATCGAGGACCAATTCTATAGCACCAGGTCTAAGGTTGTCTTCTTATCGGGTTGACGGAGTCAAATCTATAGAAAATGGATTGTAGGTTGTGTCCAAGCTTGAAATAGGTTGTAGTTGACTTGAAACACTTGGTTGAGTTGTTGACCACCTTTCAACACTTAATTTCTTGATAAATTTGCATACACAAGTCTGTAAACACACATACAAAAGGGAAAAAATGGTTAAGGGTTAGGTTATAGGGATTTTCCTTGGTCAAATCCCACTTTGGCAATCAAACCCTTAATGAAGAAATGGAATGAAATGAACATGGAAAGATGAATAAACAACATGTGAATGTCCTAAAATCACCAACCTTGTTGAAGAAATATGAAGATATACCAATTCTGCTCCAAGATACTTGATTGATGCTTGATTGAATGATACAAAGTGCTTGAATGCTTGAATGAATGAGTGAATTAGAGAACTTGATGAATGGGGGTTAAAATGGATGTAAAAACACATATTTATACACACTTGTGCCTTAGTAACCCAAAGATACCTCATCACAGGACGACATAAGGTGATTTTAAATAAAGACCCGAAAGAAAATTTGTAATATTTTGAATTTTGAGCCAAGAGGGACTCATTCGCCACCCATGGTAAATGGGTCCCACCTTGGACTTGAAAGTGGTTGTCAAGAATTATCTTGCATTTAATGTTGTTTATTGGGTTTACATCCAAAAACACACTTAATTAAGCCTTATAAGGGCATAAAGGGGTCAAATAAAGTATAAGAAAGGTGGAGATAGTGAAATTAAGCCTAGAAAAGCATGAAATCTTGTTACAAGACTTTACAACACTTCAAAATAGGACATGATAAGTCATGAAAAGGTGATTTTTGGGTGAATTGTAATGAATAGAGTCTAGAAAAGTGTAGAAATGTTTTACAACACTTCACAACACCTTCACAAGATGCCATCATTTGAATTTTAAGGACCTAATGTGAATGTTCAAGCCACATTGCCACATTAAATCAGAGAAAAATGGACCAAGCATCTTGAAGAAAGGCCTAAAAGACCGTGAAAATGTCAAGGGGCCATTTTTCTATGCCACAGATAGCAAAAAAACTTCCTACACTAATCTTGAGAGGAGAAAAATATAAAACTTTACAAATCTTAGTAGTTAAAAAAACTTAAACAAAAACAAAAAAAATATCATGCATTCCACAACACAATGATTTACATTGGAAAAACCCTTTCGGGAGAAAAACCCCACACTCCAAAATTCACCGAATATATTATTCAAAAATAAAAAGATTACAATATACTTGCAGAGCAAGCTTCTCACAGGAGTATCACCGCCAGAGATCAAAAGATAAGATGACTGCTATCAAACTCTCAAAATACACCCTCATCTACATACATCCCATCTGCTTATACTAGCCTTTTTCAAACCTTCTAGAATTAGGGTTTTACAAGGTCATTTTTCATTTGACGTGTTCATGGAAAAACCTTGATGTGTCAAAGGGAAGAAACCTTGATGTGTCAGCAGAAAAAAAACCTTGATGTGTCAGCGGGAAAACCTTGACGTGTCAGCAGGAAAACCTTAATGTGCCAGTAGAAAAACCTTTATGAACACCATATCTTTCTATGAGTGTACACTATTTGCTTGATTAGTCACCACATACCAACATACATCCTATCAAAAATAAACCATATATAATTGCAAGGTTCAGACACATTTTCCCAACAAAAACCACTAAAAAAGACCTAAAAATCAATATTTAAAAAAAAAAAAAACCGAATATAGGACCCATTCATCATAGGGTGAATGAGTTTGTATTAGGGATAATAGGGCAGCAAGTTTTCAAATTCCATAAGCTTTAATATCAAATTAAATTTTTCTCAGAAAAGCATACCAAGACCCATTCACCATTGGGTGAATGAGTCCTTGGAGGCCTATAAACCAAATTTTATGAGATTTTTTGTGGTTTTTTGCACTTCCTAGGCTTGTTGGTAACCTACTATATCAGTCTCAAAAGTTTCTATAATTTTTATTTAATGTATCTAGGTCAAATCATCCATTTAGTGTAGTCATTTTTAAAGCATTTCAAAAATCATTTTAGTATTAAAATTTTTCATATCTATAGGACATTTGTTTACATTTCAAAAGCATTGCATTATTTAGATAGTTTAATTTTCATGTTAGCGTGTTTTCTTTTTGAAATGGTGAAAATAGTGGGACTCTCTTTAACCTTTAGGGTTTTGGACCTAAAAGGAGAGAGGAAATATTCACACACTTCACTCACAAACAAACCCTTGAGATCTCAAGAGAGGAAGACATATTGTAAGAGGGTTGTCCTAAAGGCTTAATGAAATCTAATGATGGGTTCACCAAAAATTTTAGACTTGGAAAAGACAATGCAATGCAATATGAAATGCTAAACCCTAATTGAATGCAACTAAGTACAAATGGCCTAGAAAGATTAACAAAATAAAACAATGAGATAGAAAGTGTGCACCTAGGAGACTGAAGAAGGAAGAATGGAGTTTTGGAATTCTAGAAAAAAATTGGTCAATGCTGACTAGGACTCATTCACCAATCTAGGTGAATTATTCCTCCTAGGAAAATGTGCAAATACGAGTTTTAGCCAAAAGGGTATCCAAATTTATAAAAATCTATGGCAGGCCTATACAGTGGGACTCATTCACCACTTGTGGTGAATCAGTCCACTTCTGCTTTTTTGAAAGTTCGGGACCTAATTTGGTTCCTCTCAGTCTACTCTACTCTTTTTGAATGGTTTCTAGATCCGAAACTACAAATTGCCTCATGTAGGTCTTCTCCAAATTCCTCCAAAGATTGATGACAACTTTGAAAACTTTAGGGATTTGACAAATTTTCTCCAACATTGCTCCTTGAAAAATCTACAACCTAGCTCTACAAATCACAAACAAGAAGAGGGAAAAATGTTGTGGGGTTAGTGAATAGTGGTTTGCCTTGGTTAAACCCTTTTTTGGTAATTAATTAACCTTGAAATGAAAGAAAATATGAATAGAGAATGATGAATGAACAAATAGAAATGTTGCAACTCACCAAACCCTAGCAATAAGGTGTTGCAAATATGTTTGAAATGGTTGTAATGGATGTGGTTCTTGACTCTTGCTTGAATGATGTTGATCTTTCTTGAAACACTTGCTTGAATCATAAAATCTACATCACAATTGTTGACACAATAACAAACATGAATAATGCAATATTTGATGGGTATGTGTAGGATCGTGATGGGCCAAAAAGTGGTGATATGATGGGTATTTGTAGGGTATGTGGCTGATGACTCTTTTTTTACCCAAACTTGATGAAATGAAAAGGGTTTTTAAAGGAGATTCTCAACTTTCCACCAATATAAATTATGCTTTACTTTGAATTTAATAAATAATTATTATTCATTTTCTATTTGAATTACAACTAAAGTCCTGATTGATAGGTTGATTGAAAAACATCTACAACTTTCAAAGCGATGTCGCATTGTAGCGCATACTAGGATTAAAATAGAAATTTTAATTTCATGAGTTTTGACCAAGTTAAGATGAATTGAGACATTCAAGTTTATATTTTTAAAATTGTAATAAAAATTCGCATAATTAATTGTCTTTTACTTCAGAAAAATTACAAAAAAATATCCATCCACATCTGGACATAGTTCACTCCACTTATGTCTAAAATATTATCAAAATATATTGTCATTTTATTTTGTGGTTAGAATTGATCCTCTGAATTTACCTACTTCTTATTTTCCACGAAATTTGAGTACCTCTTGCATTGAAATTTCAAATTTTCATAAATAGATTTAAAAAAACCTAGTAAAGTTTAGAAACTACATCAATTTTTCTACAGATTTCTATTCTTACATTTTTGAAATAATATAGATGCTTATTCAAATTTTATGTCGAGTTGCCTGCTTTCGGTTTTTACGTTTCCGTGATGATCACCTTTTGCCGGGCGCGATGATTGGCAGAGAGATGTTCTGGATGTGATCTGCCGGCGATTCTCTTGGATGCTCTTGCAGATGCTTAATGGCCGTGTAAACGACTATTTGGGTGATCTCTTGAATGTAGGTGAGGAGATATGGGTGAAACAACTTTGTATTTATGCTAGATTATGCAAGAATTCCCAAAATTACATACTACTAATGACATTTGGAATCTATGAGGGAATAAGAATATACCAGAAATTTGAATTAAATTTGAATTTTCACCACACGAGACTCATTCTCCCAAGTTGGCAAATGAGTCCCATCAAACATAATGTATGGGACCAAAAATGAAAAGTTCTTAGAAATGTGTAAAAACGGGTTTGGGGCCAAAAGATCTAGGTGGGACCCATTCACCTAAGCTAGTGAATGAGTCCTAGACACTAAATCTAGGCCACATAAGCCAGGAACACCTGAATTATGATTGGTCAATGATTCGTGTCAGGATCATTCTCGAAAGGATGTAATAAATGAGGCTTGTGGATGTAAAATAGGGCCAATTAAAGTATAAGAAAGCCCAATTTTTAATGAAAATCCTAGAGAAATGTGAAAGTGAGTTACAAAAATTTACAACACTCCAAATAAGGCAAGATTAAGGTTGATTTTGATTAAAATTATGTTTATTATGCTTAGTTAATTGGTAAAATCCTAGAAAAGTGTGAAAGTGTGTTAGAACACTTCACAACACTTTATCCAAGTACCATTAAATTTAATTAGTTTGAAAGGGCCCAAGACCTAATGTAAATGTGTTATCCACATTACAACACTAAATCAAGAAAAAATTAAGCCAAAATCCACAAGGAGGGCCCAAAAAAGTGTGAAAATGAAAAGGGATACATTTTACTACACTAAATTTAGCCCCCACTTTAGTGAGAGGATGAACTTGCTTCAAACTCAGAATAAAGTAGACAATCATGCATCAAGAGGGGATCAAATGTACCAATACTAGCAAGATGAGATGACAATGATTAAGAGGGGTGATCAAGCCCCTAAGATCACGATCCCATGATAAACCAACATAAGCACAAAGGAACACACATGAGAAAGATATAAAGAGAAACATTGACAAGGCACAAGCATACACTGCCAAAGATGAAGAAAATAAAAGGTGAAATAAAAGAATTGGATCAAGCTTCGAACATTTTTCCATCACGATGTGGATAAGATCTAGGTTGTTTGTTTGAAAAAAAATGCATAATCACTCTAAGGCAACAAAAATCTTGGCTCTCTACTGAGTGAGAAGTCCTAAAAGGTGAGAAACATACACTCATGGATGGTATGCACTCACACACATGCAAGTGGCTATGGGGAAATTCATGCCTCAACCGGGCTTCCCGCTCAAACCATACAAAATTTATACCCTTGATAACTTTAATAAGGCACCATAGAAAATGATTTTCAAGCTTCATGAAACAAACAAAACATCATATGCTTGGAGCTCATGGAAAAAAGATATGGCTCCATAAGCATGAAAGCTATGTTGACATTTATGCAAGGTGAGTGTATAATTTACAAATGAATGAAAAAAAGGTACAAAGGAGTCTTTTCTTAATTCATATATAGGTCTTTAACAGGAATAGTGTTCCCTAAGGCCTCCCAAGAAGGGAGACGTCGAAGAATAGAAAATTCTAGCAAGGGATGCAGTGTGTGCATCAAGCCTAGAGGAATGTAATATTCCTAGGAGGAGGGAGGGAGGAGGTCATGTGCTTCTAAAGTAAATCACGCAATTTCATCACAGTGACAGGCATCCATATCAAGTAAAACTGCAAGGAGTTGAGAGAAAAAGGAAAGCATAAAGAATAAATACCAATGTATGCGCCCCACTTTAAAAGAATTATCAAAATAAAAATTGGAAATAAGAAAGAAAACGCGGATCAACTTGGAAAGCCCTAGATTCCATTTCAAATTAAAGGATTCGTCATCTGAGAAAAAATAAAACAAAGGGGATTTTAAAGTAAGAAAAACCAAACACACTAAGGGATCTATAGATTTAGAATTGATTATGTTGCTTCATTTCTTTTGATATTTTTAGAGATCTTGGAACTATCTCATAGAAGCCCCAAATACATAGAACTGGGAGCAGTATAAAGAGAGTGAAAAGCAAAAGAAATTTTTTGGAGTCCAATATGCCCTTAAGAACCGTTGTCTCAAAAACCTTACATTAGATCTCTGAAAGGAAAACACAAGACAAATGGAAGGATCTAAAGAAACTTGTAAAGGGCATCAGAAACCGCTTCGGGTTAACATAGGAATCCCGCAGGGTCGTTTGAGCCATCGTCAGAAAACATAAGACAAATGAAGAAGATATAAAGAAAAGGAAAAGGAAAAACAAAAGCCTTATGGGTAAATGTGGAAGAGACATAGGGTGTCTCGATGCCTTATGTAATCTCCAAAAGGAAAACACAAGACAAATGAAAAAGATATAGAGAAAAGGAAAAGGAAAAAGAAAAGCCTTTTGGGTCAACATGGAAGAGACATAGGGTGTCTTGATGCCTTGCATCATCCCCAAAAGGAAAACACGGGATGAATGAAAAAGAGATAAAAAGTGAAAGAGATACACAACATAGAGAATAATGAAGGTAAAAATAGAGGAATGTCACAAAGAGAGAGAAAACATCAAACAGAACATCATGGGGGATCACATTATGCACATGCAATCACACAAAAGAAAATGAAAAAGAAATAATGCAAAAGACTAGTAAGGAAAATGTGAGTCAACCTATGAGCATGTCAACCACCTCCCAATCATGTTCTATGTACACCAAATGCAAGAAAATAGCCAAAGGAACAAGAGAAAGTTCCAAACTAGGAGAAGCACTAGGTTCAACACTCTTTATACGAGGTAAAACTTGTCATTTAAGCTTATGGAGGAGGAAAACAGTGTATTCAGTTCACTATGCACCTCTTCATTAATTTTAGCAACCTTGTCATCATCATTCAAGTTAATCACAATAGGAGATTGAAGGATAATGTCCATGGAAGAGATTGGATCTTTTTGTGGTTGTTGTATTGGATTTTTTTGTTTTTGGGCAATGGTAGAATCAACATGCATTGCTTCAGTCAAGTTTGGATCTTGATTTTCTTTGTTTAATTCTTCATGTAACCTATGAGAAAGTGCATGATATCTACACCTATGCTCCCTAGCACCTATGTTTCTTTTTCTTTTGTTTTTGTACCATAGAAAAATGGCCCCTTGTCATTTTCATGGAATTTTAGGTCTTGTTTCATGGTGTTTGTGTTGGAGTTAGAATGACATTGAGAGGGGGGTGAATCAATGTCTTAACAAATTTGACCAATTTTCACAAATTCAAAAACCATAGCTTAGATCTGATCTCAATATACTCTGATTAATGCATTCATGAGTTGAATCTAATCATTCATAAATAGAATTGAGAAAAGTAATAACCAAACAGTGAACTGAAATAACAACACAATAAAGCAGAGAGAACTCAGAAGAACAAGGAGACTCAAGATTTTACCGAGTAGAAAACCCTCCTAGGGTATAAAAACCACTCCCAAAATGCCTTCCAGGCTTAATCTTTTAAACAAAAGTTCACAATGCCTTATAGGCTGATTTTTTAGCACCCACTCAAGGAGCACTAGCCCCTCATTTTGAGACACCCATCTCAAGGAGTACCAACCCCTCAAATTATGTTTTGAACAATAAAAATATCTCAGAGGATCTCTCTATTTTTAGTCAAGCTCATAACTCTCTGTTTTCCTTATCTACCTAATACATTTTTCATGCAGCCAAAGAACAATATTCCCGAATTACAATAAGAGATCTTTTATAGTTTTCAACACAGGTATTTATTTACATTTCAAGTATGACTGTTATGAAGAAATCTTCAAAAAGCATTTTTCACGAGATTCTCAAATTCTCTTGCTGATTTTTGAATGAGGCTGAATAATGATAGTCTGTCCATGATGATAAAAATCAAGAGTATTGCTTATCTAGAGAGCTACAAATCATCCATTATTTAAAAAACGCAACTGCTCAAAGAGGAAACTCAATGAATATGTTGCCATGTAACGGTTCTGTGATTCAATGCAATCAATGATGTCGGCCTGCAACTATATTTAGAAATTTCCATGACGGCCATAGAGTTTGAGACTTCGTTAACCATTCGTTGAGACATCTAGATAGTTCTCTCAAAGGAAATTAAAACGTTGATCGTCCCTTTTAGTTATTGCTTTCACCATAACCCATCAGAGTCAGAGAGAAGACATAACAACTACATAATGTCACATCGAGAGCTCATAACATCCTTCTGGTCGATGAGACAAAAAGGTTCTCTCACTAAAATGAAACCATCATTCGCTATCGCTATAGCTTTTGATATCAGAGAGACATCATATAGATCAACTTTTTTATACTGAAAGTCATTCATTTGACTTTGACGACAAGACACACCATCCTCGCCATGACCTCACATCGATGAAAGAGTCTCACCAAAAATACTTTATAACTCTTATGAGTCTCTGTAACCTACAACCTTCAGGGAGACCTCTCAGAGAATACTCTATCACACCGAAAAATCCTTATTCACTAAGTCACTGAGACAATGCCAATCTCTCGCTGAACACACTTCATTAGACTTAGTCGGCAAGACCAAAGAGTTCACTATGACATTCCACCGAAGCAAAACTCTTGTCGATATGCATCCATCCACCACCGATCGGTGTGACATTGCATATTCGTTATAACCTCATGCCGAAGCCTTAAGCTCTTGCTGATGAGTTTCCATTTAATCTTTGATCAGTGTGACATACCAATATCGCTAAGACCACATACCGACAGAATAACATATGCCAATAGAGATCATTTTCAGTCACCAAAACAAAAGACAAGTCTTGCCGAAATA
>VDFB02379711.1:16240430-16289293 GCA_007258455.2 Sequoia sempervirens
CCATCCATATGCTAAAGTCCGCCCAGCTAGAGATGGTGAGTGGCAAGCAAAGAAAGGAAGTCCGCCTTGAGATAAATGTCCAATGGCAAGACTATCAAGCAAGTCCGCCCTATGCAAATGGCCAAGCATTTAAGCAAGTCCGCCTTGAATATGAGACAATGGCCTAAGAAGTAACAAAGTCCACCCTAAGTTAGAGTGAAGATGGCTTGACAAAGGCTAAAGTCCGCCCAGCCTTAGAGAGAAAATGGCAAGCCAAGTTGCCAAGTCCACCCCAAAGCAAAGGATAAAATGGCTAAGGCGTAGCCAAGGCAAAATGAGAAATGGCAATAAGTTGAAGGAAGTCCGCCTTAGGCATAAAAAGAAATGGCAATAGAAGACCTCAAGTCCGCCATAGACATGATAGAGGTGGCTTAACAAAAGCTAAAGTCCGCCCATGAAAAAAAAGAAATTTGGCTAAGGCATAACCAAGGCAAAGGTTAAGTGGCCATGTCAAAGCTAAAGTCCGCCACGTTTAGGAAGGAAAAAATTAAAATTTTGCCTAAGTGTGAACCTTTGGAAAATGAAAATATGCGTAGCACTAAGAAAATTCGCCCAAAAAATCAAGCAAATGGCCAAATAAAATCGGACATGGCAAAATAATTTTGGACAAGAGACAATTTATGGCTAGAGAAATATTGGACATGGCTAAATAATTTTGGAAAAACGATTAAAAATCATGGCCAAATGAAATTGGATGATAGAGATTTTGGCAAGAAAATTGAAAAAATGAAAATTCGCCTAAGGCATTGATGAGGAAATTTTCGAAAATCAAAAGTAATTCGCCATAGAACAAATGGGTTGGAATGGACACATAAAATAATTATTTTAATTATTTTAATCATTTATTTTCCAACACCCAAAAGGATAAGCCTTGAAAAATTCGAAATTGGAAGGAAAGACAAAGAGCTTTGTTAAACTGGTGACGAAATTGGAAACTTTCCTGGACGAGGTTATTGAGGATAGAACTTGCCATCCTGAAGCAAAGTGGAAGAGGAGTTTAAACTCAATTCGAGGGAAACATTGCAAATTTGCTAAAATGATCGATCTTCTCACCTCTATAAGTGATTTCACTTCTCATTTGTGCAATCATTCGATTTTGAGAAGAAAAGTTGTGAGAAGAGACTTGTTTAAGGCAAAAGGTTGAGAAAATCTGCAGCGAAGTAAAAGAGATAGAATTTTATCAGCTTGCATTGTGATCATTTCTCCAGAAGTCACAGGCAGATTTGCTTTGTCCATTTCAATTTAGCATGAAGCTTCATCACTTATCTTTCCAGCTTGATTTCTTCCACGAAGTCTGAATTGATAACTAGCTGGAATGTCCTTCGAAGTGATATAAATGTCGAATTCTGATTATTTTCTCTACTTTTTTGTAGATCTATTTTCGAAGCAGTGAAGATGAAGTTTGCAAGCAAAGGTGTGCAAACACAATAAAAAATCAAGTCCAAGTGGGAGCACGTCGTGGACACTGATCTTGGCCACGTTGATCTCGAAGACTTCCGGAAGAGAATGTACGGGACTGACGGACGTCTACCTTCACCAATTGCCATGAGGATGATGCGCAATGGAATCGTCCATGCAGCTGGATTTCCACCAACAAAAGAATGTCCTGAGCTGATGGTAGAATGCGCACTACACTACAATGCACAAGACAGACAGATAGAAGCTCCTGACGGAAGAATCCTTGCCTATTTGTCCGAGCCAGCAATCTAGGAAACCTTTGGAATTCCAGTGTACAATCGAACATCCTACCGCTCCAAGCAAGATGCACTCAAGCTTTATCAGAGCCAGCAGGATCTATGTGCATCCAACATAAACAAGAATTGGTTATTAAAACCTAAGCCTACTGCAAGCAAGATGCCAAAGAAATTGATTAGAACCCACTTCAAAGAGGAATATGGTGACATTGTTCTGCTACTAAACAGAATAGTAGGCAGTGCCCACGGTGCTCCTTTCGAAAATTGGATGTACTATTTTATTGATGAGATAATCACCGGAGTCAAGATGTTCAATTGGTCCAGAATGATTACTGATAGCCTGCACGAGCAGTTAGTCAACTTTGAGGAGACCAAAACTTTTCACATGAGCTCATATGTCGTATATTCACTTGCAAGATATTACAAGTATCCTGGCCTGACCTGCAAAGCCGTGGTTGGCAATGGCCAAGGGCAATTCAAAGTCTACGATTGTTATCCATAGCTGCAATTGAAGGAAAAGTCTCATTTCCGACGGGCTCACGACGCCTTTTTGATGTATATCACCCGACTTCTTCAAGGTGGAACGCACCAAAGACTCTCACATGAAGCCAAAAGCTTAATCAGTCGGTATGGATTCTGGTTCATTCAGTATCCTAAGTTCACCTACATCAGAATCCAAGGATTTTCAGGAAATCCTTATAGACTTCCTATCTAGCCGACCAACAAGATGGTATTGTTGGAAGTACTGAGACAATTAGAGGCCTATCAGAATATTCAAAGGCCAAAGCAGAAAGCGGCTATCACCTTTCCTTTTTTCATCGGCAACATGGAGGAGTCATGTCCGACAGCACAAGCGGCAGAGGTTGCTCGACTGGAAATTCAACAATACCCTTCCATATCATACAAATCTAGAAACAATTTTGATCCGCTCCATCACATCAGAACTGTGGACGGAGAAAAGTACAAGCATTGAGTTGACTTAGAAGACTTCTGGGCCAACGCAGCAGATGAATACGACGTAAGAAGGTGGTTATGGTCAAGGTTGCCATTGAGCATGATAAGGGCAACCGAACTTTTCAAAATACCCGATCAACTACAAGACGATGGAGTCTATTTGCAGCCAGGCTTCAAAGAAAATGAGCCACTCCCTCCTATAAAATGGTTCGAGCCTGAGATGGGTGACCTAACGACACTCATGCGGCCTGTTTTCAAGTACTCTCAGTGTTGGATAGATCGGCAAGTAGAAATTTTAAAACAGAGAAATGTGCATTTCACTTATGAGTTGATGGGCGATACAGAGTCGTGTTCTTCAAACGCTGGTGCATCTCGTGGAGATGGACAAACAGATTCTGCCGACTCGAGAAAAAGGAAGGAAGTTGACAAATCTACAAGACAAGAAAAGGATAAAATGGTAGATGAAGGGCCTTCTCGAAAAAGGCACAAGTCTAAACCTCTTCAGTCGGCCACTTCCAGGAACATAGAAGAAATGCTCGCCATGGATAGAGAATCTTTGGAAAATGCAAGGATCCCTTCTCCAGTCGAAAATGTGGAGCCTATACAAGTAGAAGATGATGATCAACCTTCTCTAGCAAGCACAAAAATCCTAGAATCGGATAATGATACAGACATTATGGATGGAGAATTCGAGGAAGGAATGATTTCTACCCTCAAAGGCATTCAAGAGGACCCATCCGTCCAAGAAATCCAGGGTACGCAATTGGTCCAAGAAGTTCAAAGTATGCCGGAGATTCAGGAAGAACAGGAAGTACAAGATATACAGGACGTCCAAGATCAACTACGGGAGGACGGAATTGAACAGCCAACAATCCCAGAGTGGCTGAGGGAAAGATTGAAAAGAAAAGCGCTAGTGGAGGTCCCTGAGGAGGACAATGACACAGATTTTCTGGCGAGATTAGAGCAAACTGCCCCGAGGAAGAAGGCCAAGAAGTTCTCAACCATCCAGAGAGATGAAGCTGGCAATTGTACAATACAAATTGCAGTACCTACAGCCGACAAGTTCCAAGATGAAATTGCTCCTGATGAATATGCTATCACGACCATTGAGATGGGTCCGACAACAAAAGAACAAGAGGTTGAAGACTTGGACAATTCCGTGGCTACCATCAAGTCCAGGTTGGAAAAAGAAGTTGCCAAGAAGAAAGAGTATAAGAAAGAAATTCAGCGCCTAAAAGATTACATCCAACACTTGACCAAGCCACTGAATGAAGGGGACCAAGCAGCGCTGCCACCTCCGAATTCTTCGCAAGAACCAGGTGCAAATTTTGAAGAAGAGCTGACTACGGCGAGGGAGGCTAAGGGTTGGATGAATGAAAGGAAAAACGAGGCATTGGTATTTGTAGAAAAGTTGGCTCAAGTAAATGAGCAGGCTTCCTTTATGCTTTCCCGAGTTGCAGAACTGGCGGAATCATGGAGTAGTCTCGAAGATATTCAAAGCAGAATCATCCCATGTATCCGGGAACTGAAGGGCATCGCAAAGCAAAGGTTGATTGAAGACAAGGTTATCGAAGCTGGAGCGGCATACGATTTTAACGGATGGTATTTTGCTCTGATCTCAAGAGGAGGAGTCCTTGAAAAGGTGAAGCAGGATGGTGGCAGAGTTGAAGAACAAGTGAAAGAAATTCAGAGTAAAATTTATGAAATGGCTGCAGATATGCTCGACAAGGAGGTTGTCAGAAAGAAACACTTGCGGCCAAAGAATTTAAAAGAACAAGTGCAGAGAATTTTCTCCACCACCGGGCCAATCGCGAAAGAAAGCTTCACCAAAGTATTCGACTTCATGGCCATCAGAAGTTCTTTCTTGCTGCAGGAGCCAAAATGGGCGACTATGTTTGCAGAATGTGCCGATAGCTTAGATTTGCTGGAGTACAATGTCAACATGCTGCCCGATATTGCCATGGAAGAGGTCGGCTCAATCGTGTCCAGATTCGCCGAACGTGAGGCTGCACAAGTGGATAAGGATGCCACTCCAGATGTCTAGTGTTCTCTTCAGTTAACTGATTGAGGTTTTAGAAACCCTAATTAGGGTTTAGTTCTGTTTAATCTGGGCCATTGATCTTGAATCAATCTCGGCCATTCATTGTAATTTTGAAAACTATATAAACCCCCCCCCCTCACTCTCTCATTTTCATTAGATAGCTAGAGATTAGAAGTTAGATATTCATTCGAGATTAGAGATTAAGAAGTTAGAGCAGATAGTTAGATTGTAGGAATAAAGAGAGAGTTCTTATGAGATTGTTTTGAAAACACTACTTTGATAATGAAGTTCAAATGCATGAGGTGCCTTGAATACTTGATTGTTGAATAGTTGCATGGTCGCATATTTTCTCTCTCTTAGTAAATTTGAATTATGATGTATGTTAGAAGAATGATAGATTGATAACAGAGATTGGTAAAACCGAGCTCATACTTTCTTTGGGTGGACGATTTCACTTGATGTGCAAAGTTAGACTGAGGTTCATTGTGGATGCTTAACTTCTGTTTGAATAATTGTTGTTCGATTTGATGGTGATTATTCATTACATGAAAATCATAAGCACATTCCTAGAAGATTGCACTTGCTCTGCGTAGTTGTCGTTTAACGTGCCGAAACAGAGTATGGTTTATTTGGTTTCACTTAGTCCTCGTCTTCTCTTGATTTATTAGGAATAGTATGGGATCTCTAAAACCCTTAATCTTTTTCACTTTTTTTTAAAAAAAATCAAAAAATCCAAAATGATACTGCATTTATGTCTCCGCTTTTCCGAATAACTTGCAAAATCTTAATTGTGCCCACAGCAAATCACATCCATACCATAGAGCCTATCCGCGTTCATCTTAAACATTGGAATTACCCTATGACCTCACTTGCAATCTTAGCATAGGAAGTAGTTTTTGAAGAGAGAATAGAGCGTCTGTGACACTTTGTTCTAAAATGTTTGTTGTGTCATAAAACATGCACCAACACACGGTAACAAAGGTCCAGCTTGGCAAGGTTACCAATGAAAGTGCAAAAGCCGATGCGCAAGTCACTTTGGATATCTTGGCTGGAAGGCTGGATAAAGTAGAGCAAGCTCGTAACATGTACAAACAGAGGGCAGAGCATTATGCCACTGTTGTAAAGAGACTTGCAGTTCTCCAAGTAATGCACAACTGCTGACAGTGGTAAATATTGAAGACCTAGTTGTCAAGAAAGTTGAGAAGTTCGCCTCCAAAGGTAGAGTGTTGTATGATTTTGTTGAGAAGATCATTGAACACGGATCTCAGATTATATTGATTGGACGAGAAAACTACCTTGTTGGCTAAGCTCACCACAGAGCTTGATAAAGAAAAAAGTGTACTTTCCCAGGAGCGCAGAGACATGGAAAAATGCCTGTTGTCATGGTTGGAAATGAAACAGGTAAAGCTCAGTAAATTGGTGGAGGTTGGGGTAATTCCTGACAAAGAAAAGTTCGTTGAGGTAAGAGAATCTTTGAAACACAGAATTCAAGTGGTTCAATCTCTTACGGAAGATCTCCACCAAGTACAGGAAGATGTCGACGGGCATCGCGCCATTCTTGAAAAAGGTATCAAAGAGTTGCCTGGTCAACTTCTTGAGGAAAATCGTATCTTCCTGCCGGCCACAGAAATATCCCAGATCTTCAAGGAAGCCATCATGAATTTGGTTGCAGTTTAGACTTCTCAGAAGCTTCTGAACATCATTTGTGATACAAGGCTCACATTGGATAACACGAAGACACATCTTGACAGGTGCAAGAAGGTTCACTCATCTGCCATGAGATCGATCACGAGAATTCACACCATTGTGGATTACACCGTTGGTCCAGATGAGAAGTTCGTGCAGGAGACTAGGAGGAAATTTGAAGACTTCGCGCCAATGCAAAGAAACATGAAGCAGCCCCCTATCTCCAGTGTTAGACATTTCCGGTGCATCCCTTTATGCATCTTGTAAATATTTCTCGACATTTTCGAATGTCTTTTTGTAAATTGTAATTACACCAAGCTCAAAGATGTAATATTTTGAAAACAAATTACACTTTGACTTTGGTCAAAGTTAGGTGAGATCTCCTAAATCGCTCACCTAACTTTCCCTGATTTTCTCAATCTATTTCCTTCCTTTGCTCATCCCTCTTTCTATATAATGTGAGGGATTTTCATTGTAATTTATCCTTTAGTATTTTGCAATGAAGTGCTGCCCTTACTTTGAAACAAATTTGTGAAACTTTTGCTCATGCTTTGTGAATGAAATTCGATTAATAAAGAAAAGGATTGCAAGCCAAACTTTGCGTTGGATTCGATACTTTGTGAGTTGATCTTATTTGGTGGTGATTAGCTTAAAGAATCGAAGGACTCTAAGTAGTTTATGTAAACTTTGTGTTACATTTATTATTTAGATTTGCATTTGTATTTCTGTTTATCATTTGGTTGAATGATCTACAAGACTTTGTGCTTGTAATCGTTCATGCTCTTGCATATTTTGGTTGAATGATCTACAAGACTTTGTGCTTGTAATTATTCATACTCTTGGATACTTTTGTCGAAGGATCTTCAAGACTTTGTGCTTGTAATTGTTCGTGCTCTTGGATACTTTTGTTGGATGATCTACAAGACTTTGTGCTTGTAATCGTTCATGCTGTTCGAGGAATTGCTGCGTCTAAGAAGACTTTGTGCTTCTAACGTGACAAACGGTACACTCTTCACAGATCCAACATTGAAAAAGCTACGGAACGACTTTGTGCCTTCGTGAGCTTTCCCTTTTTACTTTATTTGTTTATTATTAATCACTTCTGGTATCTCTACGCTTCGCTTTGACGAGATAGAGGTATTGGTATTACTGCTAGTTGTTAGTTTAAGGTTATCAAGAATTGTAAACTTCCAACGGTGAAGCATTGTAAACATCTTCTCTGAAAAAAGAGAGAAGCATGAATGTAACACACCCCCCCACTCCGTAAGTTTCGTGTACATTTTGTAATTACTTGTTTGTTTTACTATCGCTTCTGTTAGCAGTAAGAAGGGCGCCTCCCCTTTCCGAGAGGAGAGATTTACATCTCACATAGCTGTGGCTGAAGTCCAAGTTGTGTAATCTATCGAAAAGCTGATTACATAATTTTCACCCAACACTCTTATACCATGTGAGAATGTCAACATACTCTAGATCAAATAAAACACGCTGCCTTCAACTAAAACACCCTCGCCCATGTGAAACACCTTTGGCCCACAACCCATGTGACCTCAACACACAACAACCACCTACCTTTGCACATCCATTGCTTTAGGGCTCCCTAGGAAATGATGCAACTCACTGACTGAAGAAATGATGCAAGTCACACTAGTGGTCTCCCTCTGCACAATACTTTAGAGAACATGTGCACAAAAACACAATACACAACAAATCAAATTGTATGTAGCTACATTTTTGAAATAAACTCCACAGACAATACCAAATCAAACAGTTTTGAAAACTAGATTGGCTCTTATACCATGTGAGAATGTCAACATACTCTAGATCAAATGCCTGTACCGGTTCAAGCTACATGAGTCAAGCACACACACACTCCTTGCTGCAAACTTAGAAAACACATAATGCAAAGAAAAATGATTACACACAAAAATGGATATACCAATGTTATATTAATCCATGAAATGAGATGTACATAAAGGAGAAAGGGAAGAAACCATCACCTAGAATAGTGGAGAAGACTAGGTAGTTGACTCTCACTAACTAAAATTGATGTTGAGTTAACTTCCTCAAGACTAGCAAGAGGTGGCAAGCTAACACCCACTAACTAGGACACCTAAGTAATCTTAATGCCATGTGGAATTATCCATGTGCATGAAGTGCATGAGATAATACATACACAAACATTAACGTGTTGACTTCATGAAGTCAATTCACTGCTGTTCAATTTTTTGTGTGATTTTATTTTTATCATGGAAAACCCACAAGGAATATATGTTTCATTTCTTCTCTAACCTTCTCTTTTTATCCAATTCTTCCTCACATTTTTTTTAAACAAAAAGAGGCAGGAGTTCAATTTTGACAATCTCATAATAGATTCTCTCTAATGCATAAATGTGGGTGGTGTACAATATAACTCCTGCCATCCACAATGAGCATAACAAATCAAATATAGAAGAGAAGGGTGAAATGATATGTTTTGGAGCATTAAATATAGTCATACCTCATCTAAAAGTGTTATTATGCAAAATCTAATGGTGGATCCTCCATCTTATACAAAAAAACACACAAAAAATATGCCTATAGTTCCTCTTGAAGACATCCCAAAGCTTCCAATCTTTAGAAATCTGTGATATCCTTGTAGAGGTTAAAATGACAAAAAATAAAAGTTGTTTTCGTCCTGAGCTTGCTGATGTCCCTTTTGATAAAAACCCATCTTGAATACATCCTTAGATTAGTCAGCTTTTCCAAGTTTGCTTTAATCAATACATGTGTGTTGTAGTATCCTCAACAAACTTTAATAGAAAACATTTACTACTTTTTGATGACCAAGATAACATGAGGGTGAAATGAAAGCATACAGTGAGTAAATATTATTATTCACTACTTTTTGATCACCCATATACTATGAGGGAAAAATGAGAGCCTTTGATGGATAAATTATAATTTATATATATTATTTCTATTAACAACAATGCACATAAAGATGTAACAATGGATTGGAAAAATAATATAGATATTGTTGAAGCCTCAAAGAGTAACACATAACTATGAATAAATCTTCCTCCACAATGAAAGGTTGCTTCAGTGATCAAAAAAATGTTAAAAGAAATACAAAACTTGTCATGAATACGAAAATATATGTTGAAATCCAAACAAAGATTTGAACTATAAATACAACATTTTTGTGAGATTGCCCTTGGGAAATCAAAGGGTTTTCATTCTTCAATCTGTAGGAAACCAAAGGGGTTTTGTCCTTTGATCTCTAGAATCCAAGGGTTTTCATTCTCAAATCCTATATCTAAACACAAGACTCAAACTATGAGAGAAAAGACCGACTAAATTACTAGATGTCTCAAAGACTAACAAGTACCCCAATATAGAGCACCAAATGGCCTTTTTCCCTTTCAAAGATAACAATAAAAATATTAATGAGATTCTTTCCTAAAAATAGCCCCACTTTGTCTTGTAACTCTTCATTCATTTTTTGTCATAGAACTTGTTGCAAAAGATGCCAATTGTCTTGGGGGTTACAACAACCTTTTATGTAAACCCATACCCCTATGTTATTTTATTTGTTGGTGGTGAACCACGGTCCCTTTATAAAAATATTTTAATGTTCTTGTTGGGAAAAATAAGGATAGGGCCCACATAGGGTAGTTAATTAAAAGGGACATTACAAGTCCACCCTTCTACAAGAAATGCACTCTCCAATGTAGCATTCTTTTGCAAGTAGGTTCCTCCAATGAACCAAGTATTTTGTAACTGTTTGGTTCCTTAGCTTTTCCTCCTTTGTATCAATGATGGCTTTTGACACCGAAATGAGCTTTCTTTCATCATTTAATGGCGTAATACATTGTCCAAGTGCCCTTTTGGGGCAAGACACATGGAAAACATTATGAATTCCATCATTTTCTACCAATTCCAACTCATAAGCAACTTCACCAATCCTTCTCATGTATGTCTATTAAAATCCAAGGTGTTGTGCCATGGGTGCATCATGCAAGGCTTTCAAAACCTTCTCTATCATCTTAGACCCAAGCATTAAAAAGATTATGTCCTTATATAGAATGGGACTGGGTCTCGAAATCATTGCTCACACTTTGAGAGGGATCAATCCACTTCAAGGCCAAGGAAAAGTTGTTCTTGAAGGGTGGATAGATCAATTCAAACAAAGAGTGAGTGATGATAGGCCAATTTTTGAGAGTGGATAATCTCTCCTTCACTTTGGGCTCAAGTAGACTCCGGAGGGTGTTCCCAGAGATATCCTTAATAGGATTGAGCACAAATGAAAAGAAACAAATTGCAAACACAACAATACTATCTAGTGTATGCCTTGCCCCAAAATTTGTCACTAGACCAAGGACTAACCTATTGCACATATGACCTCTATTAAGCTAATGAAAACATCCGAGGCATGATTCTCTAAGGATAAAGAATCTTGAAGCTCACAAGAGATGTTTCTTGGGAATAATAATTAATCATGAAATGCACACAAACTAACTTCCTACTTCTAAACTATTGGTTTAAGATGTTTTTCCTTTTAAGTGCATGGAGGGTCAAAGGTTTTTAGGTTTGGTGCATTATTATGTGATAGAGTCATAGTGAACCATAAGAAACAACATATTGAAATAACAATAAAGATATGATATCTAATAACAAAACATGCTTAATAATCCTCTCCAAACTTAAATTCATATGCAACAAAGAAAAGACCATTAAACACAATATTTGCAGTGTATTAAAGTGTTGCGACACTTAATCAAATCTTCATTACAATCATACAAACAAGTGTGGCAAGAGGAAACCATAAGCTAATAAGAACCTATCACACTTTGTTGCTTGGAGTTTCCCTAAAGATCCATAGGTGGCTAAGGAGATATTCAACTACAAATATATGCCAAAAACTGCCTGTCTCTTTGTGATTGTCATGTTCCCTTTTCAGAATCAAAGAATTAGTAATATTTTTAAGTGGGTGCAATCACTTTTGGCCACTTATGATTGAGGTCCTTGTAATAATTAAAAAAAAAGGTTCTTACATTTAATTCAAATGCAATTAAAAAAGGGTACCTATGGATGTAATTTAAAAAAAATAAAAAAACTTGGAGGGAAAAGTATCTTAAAATAAAATAAAAATAAATAAATAAATGTAGGGCCTGAAAAAGGAAACTATAAAAAAGAGGCCAATGGCACAAAGCAAATTTGTCCAGTTATGTCATTTTCACATGTTCTTCCACTTTGGAGTTTGAAGCATTCAAGGATGAAAACCCTTGGGTGTCTGGGTGATTGGAGGACGAAAACCCTTCATTTTCCGTTATAGGCTTGAGGATGAAAACCCTCTTGCTCATTGAAGGTGATTCTACTCAAGGATCACATTTGGGATTAATAATCGTGGTTGCTCAATTGATATTTGCAAGCAGATCATTTCAAGGCCTTGAAGACATTTTCTAGAATTTTGATATGTTGAGAAGTTGCTGATTTACTTACAATTTTTGGAAAAATTAGTAATATTGATGAAATTTCATAAAAGGCCAGTAAATTGTGTTTTTTGCAAGTTTTAGTATTATTCCCTGCCAGCTGTACAAGTCAACAAGGACTAAGCTTACCATTTCAAAATTTCTTGGACTATCCTACCACATAACAAATACCACAGCTTTGGTTTAAACTTAAAGGGAAATAACATGTAAAGTGGTCCATTGCCTTAACAAATCAGATCCAAGGATGACGGTGTGGTAATAAGTCAGATTTAAACCCATTCATATTTCTTCATTGCAAAAGGAAAGAACCCTGCCATACATCATGGAAATTACCAGGGAATAAGCTGTTACAGCCTTGAGGAGACAAGATCTGACAATCCTAGTCAGATTTGTTTGAAGGTTTACATCACAGCCTTTAAAAAGGGAAGAAACTTCTATTTGGTGGGGACCACATTTGTCCAATCAAAGGCTCCAACTTTTGAATTGTAAAGGCCTGTTGTACAGCCAATTTATGGTATGATTTTATCAATATTGCTGTTGTTGATCAATAAAAGGGTATTTACAGTTGAAGGATTATTATTGGAGAATTTAGTATGTTGATAATATTTTTGGGTAAAGTCTGATTTGTTGATATCTTAGAATTTACTGATTTTTTCTGCTAGTGAATATTGACCAGCATTAAGATAATTTAATATTGCAAATACATTGTTGTTGGTTGCATAAGGAATTCTAATAAGCAGTGGTAGGGGGTAGATCTGAGAACGATGATCATTCCAGGGAATTTATTAGTTGATAACTTGATACAACTTATTAATTTTGCATTGGGGGTTTATATACCTATTTGTGGAGGCTATAATTGCTGTTTATAATGCACCCAATGAGTAATATTAGCATAATGAAGGTCTGAGTGGTAATTTCCAGCCAGTCACATTGTAATCAGAATTTATAGGTGTTGTTTGGGTTATAATATTTGTGCACATTTGGTATTTGTTCACCATTCTAGTTTTCTGGTTAGTTGTTCATTTTCTCAAAAAAAACTCAAAAACATAAAAAAATCAGAATATCACAAAAATAATTAAAAGAGGACATTATAATAACATACAAATATGCTGCTCTATAGGTGACCGGACAAGAAAGATTTGAAACTCTAAGAGTTCTTCAATGCTTGTAGTCGATGGAAATGGAGCAATAACCAATCATTGTTCTAGGAAATGAACTAGTATTTATAGCACTTTGTCGAGTTTGACTGAGAATTGGACATCACTAATGTGGCATGCAAAGAAATCCTATGAAATTTGTGAGATGGATAGTTTAGATTAGACATGAGAACCATCGGTATCTAGAGCTCAACAACTACATTAGTGGTGGCATGGTTTCCCTTATCCTCCATAGTTGAAAGTGTATGTAAATTTGTGCCCTTAAGATAAACAATGGTTTTTAGGCAAGGAACTATTGATTGGGTAGTTGCAGGGTCAAATCAGACCATCAATGGCATCCTAGGAAGATCAAGGGCCTAGAAGAAGTGAATAAGAAGAAATGCAGAGGTTTGAAGTGGAATTGGATACGAGAATAGGACATGCAAGGTTTTGGGTCAGGGCTGGAGGTTGGAATTGGATGGAGGAATGGAAGTCTTGAAGTCTAGAGAAACTCCACAAAAGATGTGAAATGAATCAAGGAAGCATTATGGAGAAATGCAGAAAAAGGATGCAGTACTAGACATCAGGATCGGATGTCTAGAAGTCAGCTTGTACTTTGCACAAGAGGAAATAACTGGTAAAAAGGCATGGGGAGCCTTTGTAGGATTTTGATGTGGAAGTGGAAATAGGAAGTGGACATTGAAATGGAAGTCTATATGTCTAAGAGAAATCTACAAGGATGGCTAGGGGGAAGAAATTGTGGAAAAGGAGAGGGGAACTAGAGGTTATGGATGTATGGAGGTGGGTAGGAGTTTTGCAAGGGTAATAGAAGAAAGTGCAAGAAATACTTGTAGAAGAGGATGAGGGAAGTGGATGAAGTGGAGGCGAAATATTTGGATCCACTTTGAAAATCCACAAGGATGAAGAGAAATAAGGGATTAAAGATTTTTGGGGCAATGATGTGGGAGGGGATGAGGGAATTGGGTATTGGACAAGAAAAAAATGTTTGGTAGTCTATGGAAAGTCCACAAATCTATAGAAATAATTAAAAACACCCAAGACTTAGAATTTCTTGGATTCTTGAAACTTCATCTAGAACCTTGTTGGCAAGTTATCAATTTAACACCAATTTGAAACCTTTGTTAGCATTTCAGCGATTTTGTAAAGTTGCAAACTCGCTGACATCTTACCTTTGCAACTTGTTTGTCGCTTTTTGGAGCTTGTTAGCAGTTTTGGCCAACTTGAAACTTGTGTTGGCATTTTGGTGAGTTCATGAACTTGTGAACTCATTAGCATATTTAACTTTTCGACACTTTAACAAGTTTGTGAATTTACAAACTTGCTGACAAATCATCTTCCTAGAGCTTTGTCGGCACTTTGGGCTTTGAGGAAACCTTGTCAACATTTTTGGAGGTTCACAAACCTTAAAAACCTTTGACACCTTGTTTGTCAGCACTTTAAGCAAGTTTCAAAATCTTTGAAAAACTGTGATGGATGAGAGAAGGATTACTTCTCAGCATTTTTGTGAACTCATTAGCATATTTAACTTTTCGACACTTTAACAAGTTTGTGAATTTACAAACTCGCTGACAAATCATCTTCCTAGAGCTTTGTTGGCACTTTGGGCTTGGAGGAAACCTTGTCAACATTTTTGGAGGTTCACAATCCTTAAAAACCTTTGACACCTTGTTTGTCAGCACTTTGAGCAAGTTTCAAAATCTTTGAAAAAGTGTGATGGATGAGAGAAGGATTACTTCTCAGCATTTTTGGTGGTTAGTGAACCTTGAAAACCTCCAACATTTTGATTGTCAACACATCAAGAAGTTAGTGAACTTATGAAAGGCCAATATAGCTCCACACTTAGAAACCTTTTGGATCTCTATATCATTGAGCACTTGAGGGGAAAATGGGAGATGATGAAGGAAAACACTCAAGCAATTTTGACCAAGGGATCCCATTTGGAATTCTCTCAATCAGCTATATATGATGGGTACACACAAGGCCAAGTGGAAAGGAGGATCAAGTCTTAGGAAAATTTTGGCTCTACAAAGTTGGGCACCAAAAAGACCATATTCTATCATATACTTATCATCTTTCACACTTCCATCTAATATGTTAGCAATAAAATTATAAATGTTTTCTTGGCATATTATACAATCACAAGAACATTCCAATCACTAGAAATTGTAGAAATAAAACAAAGATTGGTTATTCTAGAAAGGGCATCAACAACTACATTCTTTTTTCCCTTCATATAATCTATATCAAAATTATAAGCTTGGAGTTTACTTACCCATTTTATTGCATGTCATTTAAGTTTCATTGTTCTAGGAAAAAATTCAAACTATTTTGGTTTGTTTTAACCATAAATTTTCGTCACACAAGATACTATCTAAATTTTTCCAAAACATGCATGATGACAAGCATCTCCTTGTCATAGATAGATTTTTTTAAATCTTTCAACTTTTTTCTCTCAAATGCAATGGGGTGTCCCTTTTGCATTATTATTGCTCCAATTTCACTCTCTTGAAACATCACATTCTACAATAAATGTTGTGAGAAGTTTAGTATAGCAAGTACAAGGTATGCACTTATTACCTTATTAAGATTCTGAAAAGCTTCATGAGCTATATCATTAAAAAAAATTCCTTTTTCATGTTGGTTTGGGGTTTCGTTAGCTATGAGAGGTCCTTAACAAAGATTTAGTAGTAGCTGCAAAGACCAAAAAATCCTTTCAACTATGTTAGTGTAATAGGGGTTGGAAAATCCAAAATGACTTGGGTCTTTTGTTGATCCGCTTGAACACCTTGAGCACTAATGACATGGACAAATACAAAATCTCCATAACTCCAAACTCACAGTTAGATTCTTTTGCATATAGAATTTATTTCTCTAGAATCCCAAGGACTGTATCTAGGTGCTTTAGATGATCTTCCCATGTTTTTCTATTTATTAAAATATCATAAAGAAAATAAAATAAATTTCCTCAACTATCCACTAAATACTTGACTCATTAGTCAAACCAAATGGCTTCATTAGAAATTCAAAGTTTCCATAATGACATGTGATAGCTATCTATACTTAGCTCTTCGACCTTCTGAGAGGATTGCTTCATTGGGCTTAGTTTGGCACTATCATTGTTAGTACTTTGAGACTAGCTCACTCCTTTCCATTGCCATCTCTATTTATAGACTATCTCCTTTTATGTATTCTTTAGACACTCCTTCGTGGCTCCTTACTTTGAAGGAGACCATCACTGGAGTTGCTAGAAGAGACATCTAAAAGTAGTACATCTAGGTCACTTGGACCTTTCCTCTTGTGCCACTCAACCAAAATTTTACCTTCTACTTCGAACATTTTTTATAGGTGGAGGATGATATTTTATGTCAACCTCACTATATCCAATGTCATTGGTCATATGGCTTGAGGTTTCCCCTTGGCCAAATGAGGGTGTGTTCCCACTAGCTACAAGTCAAGATAGACCACCATATTCCTTGCCTTGACTGGATTTGTTATCTTTGCACCCTCCAAAAGGTAGAGATCAAGGTGCATTTCATCTTTAGATTCCCTATTTACTATGAGATTTAAGGGAGATATCATTGCCTCTATAAGGACTCAGGCAACAATCTATCTATTTTCTTTAGATATCCATGTTGATGATGTTTGACCCTTTATCTTTAGGAGGCCATCACCCTTTGGAATAGATCCTGACATGAGGTCTTTCAAGATTCCAAAGTTCCCAAGTTGATCACATCCTTCTTCCACCACATCCAAAAGATTGACAACTATAAATGGCCTTTGAATATTGCTACTTCTCTTATATATGTGGATAGACCTATGAAATGATGTCTCTCATAGCCTCTACCTCAACATGTTCCTCCTTAGCATCATGGTCTTGTTTCTTCTTGATGGCATAGTTTAGCTTCTTCTCATCAGCATAGATCTACTCCTCCTTGGCCACCCCTTCATCTATAGGAGCATATTCGTATTATGATATTTTTCACAAATACAATCATTTCTTCAACCTTGGATGTTAGATGTGATCCTAGAGGGAGGACCTTCCTTGAATCTCCTCATCTTCAACGCTACCCACTGAGCACTATCAAATGTTGTATAGGTCCCTTCATAGTGAATGATGATGGCACCAAAGACTTCACCATTTCTAGTCTAGACAATGATACTTGATGATATGTAGTTTCCTTCATCTTTTTCTCTTTGGGATTCTTGTTCCACCCTTCTTGACTATAGGTACTTAGTTTCTTGACCACTTGTGTCAATGGTCCATTATTGCTTTGTATTTCTTTGTTTTTTCCTTCCCCCCTTTGTGGGGCCTTTCTAAGTTTCTTTTCCTAGAATATTCTATTGTGAATTGTTATACTCTTGAGACCCATTGACCTACTTTTGGTCATTTGTGGAAATTAATATATTTTTTTTCTTTTTCTCTTATGCACATCCTCCTTATGAACAAACATCTATTGCCAACTTTGATCTCAAATCAATCTTTGAGAAATAGACTACCCCATGCAACTCATCAACGAGCTCATAGATTCTAAGAATTGGATATCTATTTTTCATCATCTTTTTGTCAATTCTCTATAGTTGATGCACATCCTCATTATGCCATCCTTTTTCTTCACAAGGACCATTGACAAAGCAAATAGGTTAGAATTGCGTCTATTGTGACCCATTTGCAATAGCTTTTTGGTTGCCTTCTCTATCTCTTCCTTATATGTTTGTGGGTAGGTAATGAGTGATGATAATAGGCTAAGGGCTTGGTTACAACTCTATGGTGTGCTAGAATCTCCTATTTTGTGGCAAACCTAGAATAATATCACCAAACAACATACTATGCTTATTCAAATAGGTTTGAATATCAACACGATAGCTGCAATGCTTACTAGAAGATAAAGTGTTGTGCATGCCTTTCATCACAAAGCAACTAGCTGCCTATGCGACTTGTACTTTGTAGAAGGTCCTATCGATACTCTTAGCTATGAGCGCTTGTAGTGACCTTTTACCAATGCCCCTAAGCACCGGGGCACCACATCTTTCCCATGAGATTTAAATTTTAATTTATGAATTGATAATTCTAAGAAAATTCTTCAAAGGAATGTAACTATTGTACTTCCAAAACCAAATTTGTTTCCCCTAATCTCACAAGATAGAAATTATCATATACCTCGTAGTCACCAAGGGATAGTTTGAGTTGCCGCATAATTTTGGTTCATGGAATTGTGAATCCATGAATTAAAATGACATTGAAACTAGCAAAATTTTCAGCTTTCAACCCACTCTTAGCACTAGGCCTATCAATGAAGTTGTGGGTGGCTCCACTATCAATTGATACTATAATCTACTGCTCATATAACATCCCATGAACATTGATCATCAATGGTGAGTGTGTTCTACCCTCCCTTGCTCTTAACCCTCTATCCTTTCACTTACCTATACCTATCAATATCAAAGGCAACAATTGACCCAACCCTTTAATTGATGGGCCCTACCAACATCTCTTTCATATCAATATTGATACCCCACAACAAAGACAAAGGCACCCCCTTGCAAGGATCCATATCCAAAGTTTGTATATTGATGATCCGGTTGTTCCATTCATTTCCACATTACCATATCTAGTTTTGGGTAAAGATCCACAACTACCAATACGGATGAGTAAACGACATTAATCTAACATCATTGTCACCTAGCGTACCAACATAGTACCAACTTCCATTCAGTCAGCTACAGATGCAATGGTGGAGTCCCTAGTAGTGGATATTCGGATCTAGAGGCAATGGACCCCGTTGACTCATATGCAGAGCCTTCAATGGATTATGTTCTATATTTGGATTGAGATGTAGATCTCACAGACCCACTATTATTATTGGTGGTAGGGCCATCAATTTCAAAACTAGTTATAGTAGAGGTAGAGGCAAACACTAGAAATGCATCATACTGCTTAGTTAGAAAGCCAATAAGAGCAAAGGCAGGAGAGGTAGAAGCAAAGTCAATTGACTCTACACCCTACTACGTAGTAGATCCCACGATAGTTAGTTTACCAAGTAGTTTATTTCATAGACTCGAAATCAATTTCAATCCCACTAGTAGCTTATCCACCACCTACACCCACACACGCAAAGAAGCACATTCCAAATACTCAACAACAAAGAGTACAACATCACCTCCATCCTATATATGCTTCAGTATCCTATATCGCAAACGCAATAGTTTGAGAGCGAGATTGGGGTGGGTGGGAATTAGTTGCTTCCAAGTGGGGGCTGGAATTATAGTGGTGGGTCGGAGGCCCCTTCTATCTCCCCTCACCCACCCTTGGTGGGGGAGAATTATAGTAGGTTGGATGGGGAGATATAGTTGAGTGGACATAGTTCCCGAGTGGGGGGTATAGTTCCTCCCATCCACCCCCGAGCGAAGAATTGAAATGGTACATGAATGTGAATTATCCAAAATGCGACTAATCCAATGACGTGGAAATAGATACTGAGTCCACTCCACCCATTGATTCTCAAGCCCTTGTACTTGGGTGGCTGGTTTCATTGGCTGAAATGAACAAAAATCTTTGCCTCGTGCACAGGATATGGTTCCAGACTTCATTTTGGAAGTCAATTTCATTAAAGTGAGGTGTATTTCTAGTGAACTGTGAAGATTAATGGATGTTGATCGGAGGGTGTATGTTCATATTAGGTAGTACCTCATTTCTCTATCTAATAGATAGAGACCTTTCCCCTAGAAGCGGTGGCTTAGAATGCCCCTACTTTAGATCCTCCATCCCTATCTATATACTAAGACCAGTCTTTCCGCTTCCCAATTCAAACACCAAGTGTTTGACTCTTGATTTTGAGGCATCCAATTCTATATCACATGGCTGAGTGAGCTTATTCTAGCTCATCTTGTTATCAATTGATCGAGAATGATGGGCATCATGATAAAGGTGATTTCATGCATATGATGGTTATTCCGTTCGGTGCCAATCCAAGACAATAGAGATTCAAAAAACACTGCTTGATCATTTCGCCCTACCTTGTGGGGTGGGTGAGGGGTTAAAAGCATGAAAGGAGAAACAACAACAAAATCCCTTCTTCTCTAACCCCTCTTCTCCATAGTTGAATGCACTCCTACTTATGGAATACGAGGGTAGAGCACTATTAGGAGCTATCACGATAGCTTGCTCGATCCCTCAAACCATCCACTCGTCACCGGGAAGCGGTGAAGAAGCTTTGGAGATTCAATAACCCCTCTTCTTTTTGTGAGTGAAGGAGAGAACGACTTATGCATGAGTCATGTGCAATGAGAATTACATGTGCATCCACAGGGGTAAAACCCATTCACTGTGATCTATATAGATCTACTAGAATTTACCACTTCGATCAGTATCTCCTCCCACCCACCCAACTAGAATTCCCCTTCACCCAGTGACTTGTTCTCCTTGTCCCTCTCTTGTTGGAGGGGAACAATAATTTATATAATGAGAATGAAATGTCAAGAAAGATGGGCTTCATTATCATGATCAGTCAAGGGCTAAACTACATTCGTCGGCTTGGATGAAGAAAGTTGGGCCTGTCTCAATCCCATTGTGGTTCAAAAAGACTAGCTCATGATCATGTCCAAGATTCCTTCCCCACTACGCCCATAGATAGTAGGGGGTCCCCTCTTCCTGATCATGGTGCACTTAAAGATCTATGCGGGTGTTGTTGCTATCATTTGTGAGTCTCTTAGGTTCATGCCCAATGATTGGCTCCTTTGTGGTTTGTGGTTTGTAGCTTTAGCTCTCTGGGTTCATTTTCATCTTTAGGTACTATCTCAATATAATGGACTTGGCCCTTGCAAAGGAATTTGTGATCAAGTTCCCATGGTTCTCTACAAGAGAAACACAATTTTTTCCTTTGAAGTTCATTCCTTTTGTTATCATCCATCTTTCTTTGCTACAAATGGATTAGTATTTTGAAGATGCGAGTAGAATCCTCCTCTTTGAAATTTTCCCTTTCAAAATCTAGTAATGGGTGGTTTTGATAGCTTCCTGCAATGATATTGGTGCAAACTGCAAAAGCCTTAACTAGACCTTTGAGAGGCTCATATAGACCCTCGACAAATAGGAAAGTGATCCTATTTTTTGATATATCAAATACCAAAATTGTAACTCTCTGGAATTTTGCTACAAAAAGCATCCACCAAAGTTTTTTTGTTGATTTTGGAAAGTTCTCTAAAATATTCCTTTCATCTTTTTGCTCAAATATATCCACCAATCTCTAGTTGAAATCATCAAAAATTTGCACAAGGTCATGTCATTGTTTGATTAGATCATGGTGCCACCAATCATAGGCAATGCCCTCCAAGTGTAATGTGGAAAATTGGATTGCATCATCTTCCACCATGGGGATAAATGGGAAGCAAGTTTGCAGTTTCTGCAACCAATCCCAAGTAAACATCTCGTTCATACCATCAAAAGTTGGTGTAGTAGTTTGGCAATTAATTTGTTCTCTTATGCGTTAGTTCTTTCCCACTTTGTATTATCCCTGGCAAAATCTGACTTTGTTTTCACCTTTTCAAGCCTTGGACATTTCGTCAAACACTTGTCTTGCAAAGTTTGAACTTGCTGTTATAAATTTTTGATTTCTTTGTTTTGATGTTGCTTGATGCTAATGATGTTTCAAGAGGTTCTCCAATGATGCAAATTGACTAATAATAAAATAGCAATAATATCCAATATGTTTTTGTGTTTTACTAATGCAATTAAATGACACAACTTTGCAAATGAACAGCTACAGCCAAGTGACATTTCGTCATACATTTGGCATGCAACCTCCAAAGAAACTTCTATTGCAAAATAACTTCCCAGCTGATTACAATAATGTATTGCTATGATAATTATGCAACTCCTACTCTTATTAAATGGTGCATGAACTAAATGCAAGCTGATTGTGAATGATTTGCCAAGACTCTTGGCTTACAATGACATGAATGTATGCAACTGTAGTTTCTGTTATAACAACATTATTACAATGAAATGATGCTAAAATATGAAGTAAGAAATGCATATAAAATACCTGGGATCATATGCTGATGGTATAGTGCCTCTTCAATGAAGAAATGCCCTCCAACTTTTGTCGCCCTTGCCCTTGCTTGGTAACTTTTTGTATAAATAAATGCAGCAATAATAGGTCTCCAAATTGGTGTAGAAATGATTGCCAACTCGAAAGGAGACAATCCCTCCAATACCCACAAAATTATGTCCCCTTAGTGAAGAGCAATGAATGAAAATGCAATTCCTCCCATGGCTAGTCTGCAAACTGAAACAAAATTACAGACCTCAAATAATTCACCAAACTTCTCCAAAAATGTTCTCCAATGGCTGCAATTATCTCAATGAGAAAGTGTAGCAACCTATCCAGTCTTTAGTTTGAAATTTCAACTATCAACTAACTTTTAAGTTTTTAGTTTCAGTCGAAGTGAAACATCTAACTGTTTTCCCCCAACCGTTTCACGGAAGAATATAACTAAATAACAATCAAACTAGGGTTTTCCTTTTCAAATAGATGGAAAAGAAAATCATTTCAGATGTTGACACAACATACCAATCATCAACTAACATATAACAGAAAATTTCAAAAAGGTAATATCTACTTTTCTAGCTTCCAGAAAGTAACAAACAAAAACTACTGCTGTGAAACAATTGTATGACTGTCATTCTATAATTTATGAAATGGAACCAACTGCCAAACTTATCTGGCAAAATAATCTAACTATTCCCTCTAGGGTTTCCATTTAACCAATTAACAATCTGAGGAAAATAAATAACTTCTTAATATAAAGAAACTAATTTTAGATCTTCCAATTCAGTTGAATGATTCAAATAACTGTCTAACTAAATTACTGCAAAATCTTACCACGAACATCTAACATACTAGAATATCATTCTTTGCATAGATAAAAGAAAGCATAAATCAACTTTGCATGTACCTAGATTTACGAGCGAGAAAGGATTACATTTGACAACACCTTCATGCTGTTATTCTTGGCATCTTTGTCAATGAGGGAAAGAGGTTTATCATCAGGGGCCTTACCGCCCAACCAAGACCTATTGGTCTCCCGAGTTTCTTCAACTAAAGCACTCGCCCTTCACGAGGGTAATCAACATGGATCAAATTATCATCATGCCTCTGAGCCTAGTGTCATGAACCTATACCATTGGTCAATCCCTCCTTTGTAGGTACCTCCTACCCAGATGGATTATTCTAACCAAAAGTATATTTGGATCATGATAGTTGACTATTGCCTAATTGGCATCATACCTTGGCCAAGGATTTTAATAATTTCTGGCACTCCTATGCTGATATCTCTGGCACTACTGTGCCGACATCTCTGGCACTCCTGTGCCGTCAGCACTCTCACTCTTGCTCGACATGATAATTCTCATATCAAGGTCAAATTTTACATTAGGAAGTTTGTTTGTCAATTAGTTTTAGTTCAAGGTTATATCTTAACCATCAAGTTCCATACAAAATGAATGAGAATCATTGACATAGGGAATTTCCAAGTCTCTCCTATTTATTCCATAAAGGACTCGGGTGCAAGAATATGCACTATACCAACTTCTATCTAGAGAGAAGAGCATTTGGTTTAACTAGTTAGATCAGGTTCTTTAGAAATTTTCAATTGGTTCAATTGAATCTAGATTCAGAATCTTTTCCTTCATTTAATATTAAGTTTATATCCTTAGGCATCTATTTGTAAGGAGAAAGAGAGAGAGAGTCTCAACTCCACTAACTGCCTTTTCTAACAAAAGTTGTTATCATTGAGCTCCTAAGTATAGAACAACATATTCGAAAAAAAGGTCTTCAGATCTTACTATTCATCTATAGATTTTGGTCTCAAGCAGGATTACAATTGTCAGGATATTCCTTCTTAGTTCCAAATTGTCTCATAACCACAAGATTAATATGCAAAGAAGAGATTCAAACAGTGAGGAGTTTTAAAGTCCATGTTTATAATTCACAAAGGTTCAAAAAGCATGGGAAACCCAAGACTAGTGACAGATCAAGCTAGTCAAGTGAAGTTCCTTTCAGATTATAACCCTGCAATTCTTCAAATACAAAAACAAGATGGATCACAACATAAGAAAGGAGAAGATACCAGAACCATTCAGGTTCCTCAATAGAGGATCAAGGTCTCATTTAGGCCACAAATCAATAGAGGAATACTTAAATAATTGAAAGCACAATTAACTTTAGGGTCGACATAGCTCCAGACCCCCACGAAGGAAGGAAATTGAATACCAAGGCTAGGTGTCAAATCAACATCTCCATAATGAGAAAATGATTGATGCAAATGACTCGAGTTACTTTCATTTTATTATGTATGATATCCGGTAACAAGAAATGAATTTCAAATTATTCAACTATACAAGGATAAAATGACTACAACTGATAATTTCTAATCGGAACTTAACCAAAAATTACCCTAAAATTATTCCATCATGATTATATTCAGTGAAAGACTTAATTGTTACTTTCCTGTGAAATTGAATTTGATATTTGATATCAAAGCTCTTCTCACCACAACTTCCCCAAGCCCAAAAGAACTCTGATGCCCTCAACGAGGAAGATAAACAAGACAGAAAGCAAGAATTTGTGACTATAGTTCTGATTTGAAGATAAGCAAGCGAACACTAGACACATGCATCGGCCTCAACAGAGCTTGCCTGAGAATATTATCACAAATTCGCCAATGGCATAGAAGCAGACAGAAAGGTGCAGGCTCGAGCAAAATAAAAAATTACAGAGGATGAGTTATTTCCTAAATGCGGGAAAGTTCACTTAGCACAATGAAAAGACAAATTTAGGATTAAATCAAAAACTACAATAGAGGACTGAACGTAACCATAGGAAAATGCTCGATCGACTGCCAACCAAAACCAAAAATGTGGAGATGATCTCCATAATGAATGAATGTCTATTTCTTAAGGAAGCTCAAACTCCATCCATTCCAAAAAAAATTCATCTGCCCATTCTTGGGCATTTCAATTTGTGCGGTGGCAAGCTTACAGAAGCTTTCGTCCGCCAAAAAAAATACCGACTCCAAATTAAATCTATTTTAATTTCAATGTTACGCCATACAATAGTTTTCAAATTAAAAATCGGTGGCAAGTAATTTTGTATCTTTTATTATTAATTCAATACTTAATATCCTCTTGTGAATATATAAATGTATCTAGAATTTGGTTCGCTAACTCCAAGAGGATTAAATAAATATTTAAATTATATCTATTATTTTAATTTGTTATTTATTAACCATTTTCCATCTCTTTTAAAAAGATGATCATTTAAATTGACTTGGTTAATTAATATTTATATTATTTTACTTATGGCCTAGGGTATTGATGTCGGCACAACTGTCTTGCTCCGACTCTAGGATTGATGATAAAATTGATCCATTGTTAACCACGTCCTCTCCCTGATGATATTTCTCTTTCCCTCATGGCATCGGCAGTCCTGCATCCACTGATAGGGATTATGGTTAGATCGTTCTCAATGGCTTAATGATATGTATTTAAATTTAATCTCATGATCTCATTCATCTTCACGTGAACAATAAATTCATTGGCAGAATAAAAAGTTCGTTAACATTACAGTTACGATAAGAGAACAACTATCACATTCTAAATGTCATAATCACATGAAAGCATTTGCTTGCAACGAACATTGAATTCGAAATACATAACCTAACATTTACTTTCAATGTGAGGGATGTAACAGAAAGACTGAAGTATCTCCCTCCATTATCCAACTAGGGTTGATATTTCACAACCAAAATTGGTACCTTAGAGTCTTCAAACCCTCAGGAAATGAACGAATTCAAGTTCTCTTTCTACCATGCAGGTATGTAAGACGTAATAAAGTCCAAGTGTGTTTGAATGACTAGCAATGAGCTTCTTATATAGATTTTTCAACAAGTCTACAAGAAGCTTATAGAATATTTTATTATTTTATTTCACAAGTGACTTTATGATATATTATTTTATTTAGTCACTTTATTATTAAATTAATTAAATATAAAGTCACCTTATGATATTGTATTTTTAGGATAACTTTATAAATAATTAATTTAATATTTAATTTAATTAAATTAATCAATTAGTCATCTTTATGAAATAACAATATTTGGACAACATAATTAATTAAATTAATCTACCTCCAAATCGGGAACATGACAGTCCTCCCTTCCCAAAGATTGCTTGTCCTCAAGCAATCCACACTGCCAGACCATCCAACTGCCACAGTACCTGAAGCCCGAAATGGAGAATCACCTGCACCTGTCCACCAACCACCCGAATCCCAAGTGATTTTGAAAAAAACTCCAACCAGCAACTCCTGTATACAACTGAAACTCCTATCACTATCAAGTCCTGTCAATCTGTGAAGCCAACTGTCCAACAAATCAACTCCTAGATCCCAAATCTGAAAATCATCTCCATCATGCCAACTCCAAGTGCTGTGCTGGTATGCCTCAAATGTCATATCTGGAAGTCCCTCCATCTCAACACTAATGGACTTCCACTGTGCCACTCTGATACCCCCTAGTGTCCAAGTCTCAAACTCCTACTGCTGAAAACACGCAACTGGAGAACTCAAAGTGAGAGACCTGTCAAACTTGGACTCATCATCAATCTGTCCTCTAACACCAAGGTGACAATCCCAACTTCATCTATCCACCTCAATTGATGTTGCTTTCAAAGTAGTACTTTCAACATGCAATGAAGTATGAGGTAGAACACATGGTATAGCTGGAATACACCAATCCTTCAATTGACCAATCTCATCATTACCATTAGAATACTGTGAATTTTCAGATTCAGCTTCTCTTTGAATAAAGAGCCTTCTAATGTTATCTATCCTTTCTTGCTTTGCTATGTTGATGAGATTGACCCTTTCTTTGACTTCTTGAAGATGCTTTCTTGCATTGGTAGCCACTAATTTAGCTTTTTTGGCTTTTTGCATCCATTCTTCATTCATCTTTTCAAACCTCTTAACCTCTTCTTATGCCAAAATATACAAAATCAGTCCTCTTATGCTTAATATTTTCATCTCTATCAATTGGTGTAGGACTACCATCAATAGGTGATGTCATATCATTGACTCTCTCATGATCAAAAGCTCCTATCTCATGAGAAAGATGGGACATAATGCTGTTGTCCTCAAACAAATTAGTAATGACATCATGCCATTGTATAATATCTTCCTCATCATGTGTATCCAAGACACTAGTAGCTGGTCCATTAAGTGAGTGATCAACTTTCTCATCCACCTGTATGTCTTCATGTAGTTGCTCTAATGTAGCTGATTTGTCTTCCTCCGTCACGTGCTCTTCTTCAATCTTGAAGTCATCGTGGAGTGTCATGTGCTCAACATCATTCTCCATTCTACTCTCCTTAGGATCAGTAGTATGCTGGTCACTAACTGCTGAAAATTCATCATAGAGATTCTTAGATGTTTCATTTGTAGATACCTCATGCTGCTCCTTTTTGTTTTGTGAGGTATACCATGACTCCAAACTTTTCTTCATAGAAATTTGTTGTTGAATCAATGGCTCCATCCAAGTTTCCTTTGAATTGCTGAAGAAAGGAAGGTCATTTCTAATCTCTTACGGAAGTGTAAGGTACACTTCATAAGCAAAAATTATATCATCCATGACTCAACTGAAATTTTTGATTCACTGAAACCCAATCCACCCAACAAGCTGGCAAGATTCTTAGCTCTGATACCACTGTAATGTCCTTGGAAAAATCTGACTTTGTTTTCACCTTTTCAAGCCTTGGACATTTCATCAAACACTTGTCTTGCAAAGTTTGAACTTGCTGTTATAAATTTCTGATTGCTTTGTTTTGATGTTGCATGATGCTAATGATGTTTCAAGAGGTTCTCCAATGATGCAAATTGACTAACAATAAAATAACAATGATATGCAATATGTTTTTGTGTTTTTCGAATGCAATTAAATGACACAACTTGATGCAAATGAGCAGCTACAGCCAAGTGACATTTCGTCTGATATTTGGCATGCAACCTCCAAAGAAACTTCTATTGCAAAGTAACTTCCCAGCTGATTACAATAATGTATTGCTATGATAATTATGCAACTCCTACTCTTATTAAATGGTGAATGAACTAAATGCAAGTTGATTGTGAATGATTTTCCAAGACTCTTGGGTTACAATGACATGAATGTATGCAACTGTAGTTGCTGTTATAACAGCATTATTATAATGAAATGATGCTAAAATATGAAGTAAGAAATGCATATAAAAAACCTGGGATCATATGCTGATGGTATAGTGCCTCTTCAATGAAGAAATTCCCTCCAACTTTTGCCACCCCTACCCTTGCCTGACAACTTTTTGTATAACTAAATGCAGCAATAATAGGTCTCCAAATTGGTGTAGAAATGATTTCCAACTCGAAAGGAGACAATCCCTCCAATACCCACAAAATTTGTCCCCTTAGTGAAGAGCAATAAATGAAAATGCAATTCCTGCCATGGTTGGTTTGCAGACTGAAACAAAATTACAGACCTCAAATAACTCTCCAAACTTCTCCAAAAATGTTCTCCAATGGCTACAATTATTTCAATAAGAAAGACTGAAGTATCTCCCTCCACTATCCAACTAGGGTTGATATTTCACAACTGAAATTGGTACCTTAGAGTCTTCAAACCCTCAGGCAATGAAAGCATTCAAGCTTTCTTTCTACCACGCAGGTATGTAAGAAGTAATAAAATCCAAGTGTGCTCGAATGACTAGCAGTGAGCTTCTTATATAGATTTCTCAACAAGTCTACAAGAAGCTTCTATAATATTTTATTATTTTATTTCACAAGTGACCTTATGATATATTATTTCATTTAGTCACTTTATTATTAAATTAATTAATTATAAAGTCACCTTGTGATATTGTATTTTTAGGATAACTTTATAAATAATTAATTTAATATTTAATTTAATTAAATTAATCAATTAGTCATCCTTATGAAATAATAATATTTGGACAACATAATTAATTAAATTAATCTACCTCCAAATTGGGAACATGACACTATTATTCTAGTTATCCCCTTGACCTCATCTATGTGGAACATTTTTTCCTAGCAACTCCAAGGATCTATCAAAGGGTATGACCACCTTGAAACCTTCAACCTTCTAGTATTCTCCAAACAATCTATCAAGATTTTCCATAGAAGTTTCAAGCTTTTCTCTTTCTTCTCTTTGTAATAACATGGGTCTAGAGTGTTTTAGAATGGAACTATCTATTGGTTGATTATTTTTAGATGAACTTTCCCCTTTGTGTGGTGTTGAGGTGTGACCTTGATTTTGCAAAGGGATGGTAGTGGGTGCATTCATCTAGGTTTGCAACATTCTTGACAATAATTCATTCATTATCTCTTGGCTTGTTAACATTCTTTCTTAGTTCGCTAATAGCACTTCTTTCATTCTATCTTGCCTCATTTGGAGGCCTATTAAGTTGTTCTAAAGAAACTTTGATCTCTTTTCCCTTGTCACAGGTCTTTCATTCTTGCCACACCCCACAAGTTGGAAGGATATATTTAGAAATACAAAACTTGCTGCAAATTCTAAAATATATGATGAAATTCAAACAAAGCTTTGAAGTACAAATACAACCTCTATGTGAGATTTCCCTCAAGAAATCAAAGGGATTTTCCTCCAATCTATAGAAAATAAAAGGGAGTTTCATTTTTTGATCTCTAGAATATAGGGGTTTCTATTCTCAAATCCAATAATTGAACACAAGGCTCAAACTACAATAAGAAAGACTGAATAGATTAGTAGGTGTCTCAAAGGCCAACAAGTACCCCAATATATAGCACTAGCAAGCCTCATTTTCTCTCTCAAAGATAACAATCAAAATATTAATGAGATTCTTTCCTAAATGAGCCTCACTTTATCTTGTAACTCATTAATTTTTTGTTATAGAATTTGTGATGATGGTTTAGGAACCAACACACATATTCCATTTGTGACTTTTCTTTGGTGCTAACAATACTAGTACAACACACATACTAAGGCTCTCCCTTGTTAATCCTTTGTCAAGGATATCTTTCACTTGCTGATTTACCTTCTTCATTTTCCATTGGAGTCAACTAATATGTTTGGAAGACTCAATCATGGTATCAAGTCCATTTAGTGACATATACTTCTTATTAGCAACAAACCTTTTGGAAGATCATTGGAAATGATTTCCTTGTACTCTTGGAGTAGATCACTTACATCCTATGGTACTTGTCTTCTATGCTGTCCCAACTTCATTGTTTTGAAAATGATAGCATAAATTCCACTGCCCTCTTTGCTGTTTTCAAAAAATCTTATTTGTTACCAAGATAACTTTGCTACTAATGCTTGCTCTATCTTCCTTTTTCTTCAAGGGGCTCAAAGTGCACTTCTTACCTTCTTTCTCAATATTGATGGTGTTTTCTTTTCCATCATGTATGGCATTATATTCATATTGCCAAAACTTACTAGATAAGACTTGACATGCAACCATGGACATTATGCCACACTATATCTCATGACATTATGAACCAATCTGAATAATAATTAAGCATTGCTCATTTGTAGTGTTCAAACTATACTAAGGACATTAAATGGTGAAAAATGTGGCTAAGATTTTTTTGCATTAACGATTGCAACATAGACATGTCACAATGCATGCCCACACACCAAGGATGTCATGACACAACATAACAATATACTCAAGCACAAAACAACAATGCATAAGTGGAGGAATTCAAAGCCATCATGAGATGACATCATCATGATATGGTACTTACCGCCTATCACATGATCAATAGGGAGATCCAAAAGCTCACTAGTATAGGTTACTTGATATCCCATTTGATTATGATGTAGTACTTGTTATCTTGGTTGGTACAAGAACTTGTTATCACATGATAATCAAATGAGATCGTGACACAAGTACTACATCATAATCAAATGAGATAACAACTATCAAATTAATCACAATTTCTTACATACGTGGATGGTCATTAGGGAGATCCAGAAGCTCAACTAGTTATTGTAAGAGAATGATCAAATCCTCTCAAGAGTACAAGTACAACACACAGCATGCTAAAACCAATTAAGGAAGCATAATTAGACATGTCCAAAGCATAAGAGGTGAAAAGGAAAACCCCAAAGGTTGGTTTTCATTTAGGAAAGTTTTCCAAAAAGGTCTTGTTGGCGTGGTTTTGAGACCGCTTTCAACGAGCGAGTTGCCCACGGACTCTATTCTCTCTTGATCAAAGTATTCCTTAGCTAAGATTGCGGAAGTTGATGCGTTCAACTCCAAGGTTCCTTTAGTGCGAATAGGCTCAGTTTGGCTTGATGTGATATTGCTGGTATGTCAAGGGGACTTACGTAGTTGTTCAGACTTCTCGCAGTTAGCAGTTGATATGTAATTTGAAGGGGATTCTTACGTGTATGGTTTGGCAATGTGTATCCTTTTCTAAAACTAACAAGAAGTATGCGGAAAGTAAAAGGGAAAGGGCCTAAGAAATTTGTCCTCTATTCTAAATGCAAGGTATGTGGGGCTTCGTCTCAATAGACTTCAACCAGATTTCACCTAGCCTCCGTCGGACAGCCTCAGCAAAATCGGTGCAATCTTCAAAGGGGATAGCGAAAGATATTCAAGTTATAGTTTAACATACGTACACCATCAGAACAACGCATATAAGTATGTAAGCCATAACCGAAGTTAAACACAAGATGATGTCCAGTTGACCACGCAAGGCAGACTTATCATCAACAAGCCGCTAGTGGTATGGAATAAAATGATGTGTAATATTTTTGGAGTTGTGGTGGCATTGCTTGAGCACAAGCAATCTTTGGGAAGGTTGGACTGTAATGTCCCCATTTTTAACACTATGCTTTCCAATGACTGTTAGTCTATATTTGGAGGCTTGAAGGCTAGTCAGAGGTAGAATTAGGGTTTCCTATTTTCTAAGAGGTTTCCTTTTGAGTTTTCTGGGGTTGCATGCAAAAGTTTGGCAAAAGGGTTTTTGGGTCTTTCTGGGTTTTCAGAGGGTTTCAGAATGGTATAACATGCATATTCATCGGATAAATTTTCCATAATTGCTATTTTTAGTAAGTTTCAAAGGTTGTCCGATTTGTGTTTTAAATGAGTTTGTAGTCACTTACTATTTTTAGCAGTATGCTATTTTTAGTAAGTTCTATTTTTGGAATTGCTATCGTTGTCACAAGGATAGCACCGTAGATGCTAAGCTTGAAGCTCAACGATCCTGTGAAACATGGAAATATCTTTGAGCCTGTGGGTTGCTCATGTTGAAGGTGAATCTCTAGATTGTGGGTTGGTTCCCTTTTCATCTCCTAGAATTTATTGATTTGTGTGGGAAAAGAGAGAATGATTAATCTATGAAACTGAGGGAAACTTGAATGGTAAATTATTTCTAGGAGGTGATGCACCAAATAATATCTACTATGCAGACTGATTCACAACTAACACTCTAAGAAATCTATTAATACAACTCAACTTGGGCACCTTGATCACATAAACATTTCACTAAAAGGCTTTGTTTAATCTTTCCTTACTAAGGAAAATAGGGTTTTCAAAAATTAAGAGAAGAGATAAAATTAAGAGCACAATTAATGACTTGTGATAAACTGCTATTGTGTACATGCATCAATAAATGAGACAAAAATTTAAAGGTTTCTAATTTAAAACACATTAAACTTGCATCAAATCATTTAAAAGAGATAAAACACCAGAAATTGTGAAGGTAAACTATGTTTCTATTGGATATTTTGAAGGAAAAATCTAAAAAATTCTAAACAATCTACTAAAAATAAAGTACTACTGTATTAAAACTATAAAAATAATGTTGAGTTACAATTCTTTCCAATCTCTTTGTTGTGTAAAAGAGTAATGGAAGCAAGAACCGAGAAAAAGACCAAGTCTTTTCTCAATATATATAAAAAGTAACTCCAAGAGCTAGGAGGTAGCAAAAGCAACTAACTAGAAGTGAAAAATATCTTCAAAATCCTTCTCATGAGCAAAGATAAAAACCCATAAAAACGGGAGTCAGAACTGAAGCAACATGAGAAAAAATAGGTTCAAACTGACTGTCACCATAGGTTTGACTGAAATTGACCCCCCTTTCACTCCAACTGAAATAATAACTCAAAACTTTACAATTCACTCCATTATGACTTTGCATGTCTGTTCTACTTCACTTGTGTTTCTTGCATGATTTTGGGGAAAAAGTAACTGATTGATTAAAGATAATCATTTATGATTATTTTAATATTTAACATGTGATAGTCTTCCCTTTTTGCATTACATGGTAAATATTAAGGTAATTAATAAAATATTTAATTACATAGTTAGTTTTGTCTAACATCATGCAAAACACACTTGAGTAACCACTCATTCACTATAACATGTAATAATATCATATCCTTATTTGTAGCTTGCATGTGATAGTCTTCAAACTCATGGGCTCCTCCACCATGATTAGGTCTTTTAACTTAAAAGTCATAAACTATGGGCATTTTTGTGAAATGGTTTTTTCTTAAAAATAAGTCAAAAATCACCCATAATTAGGGCATCGAGTAAAAACTCTCGAACCCTAGAATCTTCCTCATTCTTCAGTTTGCATCTTTTGGAAAAGAAACTCTACTGCGCCACCATGGTGGATAGGGTTTGAAGCTCGAACATTCTCCATTTTTGCTGTTTCTAATAGATTTTATGAAGGCTACCACAAGAAAATGCATGGTAAGTTTTTTACTATCACAAAATTGAACATTTTCTTCCATTTCAAAAGATTTTTGAGCCTTCTTGGCCAGAACCATGACATATTTTCTAATGTATTCTCTTTTCTATTTGTTTCTTGTTGATATCCTCTCCATTTGAGTGCATTTCTAGCCACCATTGGAGAGCTTGATTTGAATTTTTTGGAGAAAAACTATGAAAGAAGCTCGCAGGTTTACATGTAATTTTCAACAACGTAAAACTTGGTAAGCATGAATCTCCTACTCTCCTCTTATTTTCTGTTGAAACCAACTCAATTCGAGCTCAAGAAATTGTAAAAAAGTGAACCTTTTGTTTTTTTATGCTTTTTTGTTCTTCTGAAACTCTTCATAATTTCTTGGCCACAACCTCACTATGAGAGAACTTCAAAGTTTTGTTTCTTGGTTGAGAAAACTTCTATGGGCCACAACCTCTTTAACACTATCTTCTATTTCTTGTATTTGATTTAAAAGAAAAGAGACCTAACCCGGGCCACGACTCCATTTGTGCTTCTTGGTGCTAACCAAAGCTGTGTACTCTTTTTGTTTTCTGAATACATGGAAGACTTTCAGCTCTGCCTCTTTTTCTCATCCCTCCTTTACTTGAATCTCCAAGTTCTCATAGTTCACACCCCTTGCAAGAAATTATGATGTTGTCCATAGTAGTCCAATTGCAGTCAAGCTTATATTGATATCCATCCTCTGTGCACCATATACTCTAACCACATCTATACATGTGTTAAGATAATGTGTAGGGACTGCAGGAAGCCCATCATTCATGATGACATGAACACACTAAAATCTCAGTGGTATAAAGTCCTTTGATGCATTTACAACTGATCTTAACATATTCAAAATGCTTGGAAAACTATGGTATAGTTTGTCACCATGCCTCTCTAGAACATATAACAAAATTTTCAGTTCACCAACACGAAATTCAACATTTTGAATTTATCACTATACAATGATTTTAGAGGTAGAATAATAACACACTCAAAAGTTGATCACATTCCTTTACATAGTGTTTGTGACTGGCACTGTCTACCTTTATCACATCCTCTCAGTGGCCCCTTGAAAATATTTATGGCTTTATTGATTATATCTAACTGCCCTATTGATGACGGTTCTATCTTTTCATTTCATAGACCATGATGACTACCATAATCTTGTAAAATGCAACACATTCACCTTGATAGTAAAGGATCACTAATGACCACACTTTCATACACTGGTATAATATCATGATAAGGTACTTGTATTTCTATATGGCTAATGTCATTCATATTTGTTACTGAAAATGTTCTTAAAATTTTTAATGACTATCATATAAACATGCTTGTATTTTATGTTCCTTATGATGCTATGGGTAGTTTTCTCTTGAAATATTGATTTTGATATCAATCATAAGAATACTATGACTGTCTTATGACTTCAGACTCTCCAATGGTTTTTTATGACTTGCCTAATCTATTGCTACCCACTTTTACTCATGCTCTTGACTGCCCATGGCAGTGTTGTCCAAGCTCCTTATACATGCTCACTATTATTATTGCTTGTCTGTGATTGATCTTTTATGACTGAGGTAGTGATCTCCTTTAGTCATTGTATTGTGTTTATGAAATCCTCAACATTCTTTATGAATGTATTTTGCTGACCCTGATGTTGTCGTAAGATTTCTCTTGATCCCTCTCAAAATAAGAGGGTAGCATGCTGAGCTCAACCCTTGTGGGAGCCCATTTCACTCCACATGTTGAAACGTTAAATGAAATGAATCATGCCATATTTACTCATTAAACCTATACCTACACACTCAACAAACAAGTTAGATAAAACAATGAAGTTCAATGTTCTTCCTGATGATTAAATCCCATTTGATGATCTGACTTGGCCTTTTGCACATATCTGATAATGGATGGATTGAATTGATGCATCATAGCTATAGGTTCTATGTCTGTTGATAAAAACATATGATAAGTTTTTATATCCCGAGCTCCATGTGAACAAACTATTTCAATCATTGCAGGTACATTTGAAGGCCAGGTATGAGAAGAGTTGAAGATAAGAAGATCAAGTTGAAGATAGGAGGATCAACACCAACATTACAAGGCAATGAAGGATATGAACTATCCTTATGTGTTTTCCCTTTATTTAATCATCAGATATATAGCTTGTACTCTATATCGTATCAATTCAATTTAGTCATTCACACAGCTTGTGTGGGATATTTTAAGCATTCTTTTGATCTTGTTGTAAAAGACAACAACATTGTATACATTTCCATTTCAAAAGAATGAACTACATAATCATCATGCAACTTTTGTGATCTTTTTCTATTGTAAAATATTGCACTATAAGAACTGAACTTCATTTGAAAAATTTATATGCAAATGATAATGATTAGCAAAATTTAATTGAAATACCTTTCACCTTAAAAATAGTCAATTGTTCTAGCTCTACCAAAATGAGTGTTAGGTGAAATTTTGGCAACATTTATGGCGATTTATGTTGAATGCTTGCCTGCTAAGCATGCCAAACCAATTTCCTTAACAATCCATTGGGCATGGAGTCAAATTCTTCCCTCCTCAAACTCTTGAAACCATTATAACTCAATTGTATTTTTATAGTTTTAATATACAATAGTACTTTATTTTCAGTAGAGTTTCCTTTAGTATATTCAATAGAAACAGATTTTACCTTCACATTTTCTGGTGTTTTGTCTCTTTTAAATGATTTGATGCAAGTTTAATGTGTTTTAAAATTAGAAACCTTTAAATTTCTGTCTCATTTACTAATGCATGTACACAATAGCAATTTATTATAGGTCATTGATTGTGCTCTTAAGTTTATCTTTCTCTTAATTTGTGAAAACCTTGTTTTCCTTAGTAAGAAAAGGTTAAACAAAGCATTTTAGTGAAATATTTTTGTGATCAAGGTGCCCAAGTTGAGTCGTGTTAACACATTTTTGAGAATATTAGTTGTGAATAATTCTGCATATTAGTTTTATGTAATGCTTTTGATATGATCAATATAAGATATTATTTTTGTGTTTTCTATTTTTATCCTTCCACTGCCATTCCTTGTCATGGTATTAGAGCATGTTACAGTCCAGGTTGCGTAAGCCTCTTCATACTTAAATGAAGAGCAGCTAGATCAAGTTAAGGAAGTTGAAATTGCTGCAAGAAAAGCCAGTCGTGGCTTGCCATTTGAAGAAAAGTTGTGTAAGGGTGATTCCACAATAGTGGTTTACAATTTTTGGCCAAACTGGAGACTGAATTTTTTATTTTTAACTAAATCTTCACATTCGGGCACCTATAGGGGCTAAACCGTGAGGAGTTTGAAGATGATGCAAACTAGAGCCTCATCACATTTTGTCTATAGATTCTAAAAATATATTTTTAATTTTTTTTTAGAATTAGATTGCACTTCTTTTTCCATCTCCCACAAAAATTGGTTCTTTTCAGAAAACAACATTTTTAAAAAGTGACGCACACCGTATAATGCATAAATTTTTTTCCATGAAGGATAAAATTCCAGTTCTTTCAAATTTACATTTGTGACTCTGAATATCTAGTGCTTACACTTGGTTAGATAGTTTTTTATTGAATATTTTTTCTTTAATCAAGTTTCAAAGTCAAACTAATGACAATTCAAACATAGCGCGACCATATAACGTGTAACTTTTTTTGTATATATCAAAATTCAATTTGTTTTTGTTGGATCAAGGACTTCAATATCTGGTGCACTCATATTTTTCAAATTTTTTTTTTGATAATCTGCTATTTTTCCACATGTACAGAACAAAGACCTTCATTTTCGATGAAAACCCTATGTTTAATAAAACTAAAACAACAAATACATAATAAAACCAAAACATATTAAAATTATATTCATTGGATAGCTCATTCTAAAGACTACCTGATTCCAAGTTTGGTTTCTAAAGATTCCCCCATTTTCATCCTCAACCAGAGCTTTGAAGCGTAAAATTTTATGTTTTTTGTGTGAAAAAATTAAAAAATTAGGGAAAAGGGGGGTTCGCTAGAACCAGGGGGTTCGCTAGAACCAGGGTTCATTCAAACCCCCTTTAATATGCACTTTTCCTTTTTTTTTTTGGGCAGGAAATGTGGGCCCAATAATTGATGGGTTCGGTCGAACCCTAGTTTAGTCGAACCCCTTTATGGTTCAGTCGAACTTGTAGGTTAATGTGAACCCCTAAAACCAATTTTTTTGCCATGGGGTCATTTTTTCTCAATTTTCTTTCCTCCATCAAATTGTAAACCACTATTGTGGCTTCACCCATAAGACTCTTCACATTGTAATGGAGAGCAGAAGTTAAACTCCTTGTTGCAGATGCCATTGCTGTTTAGCAAGGAAGGAGGAATCCAAGGTTCTGAAGAACCTCAGGCTTAAAGAGAAGTTGCGGCTATTAAGATTTAGAGACTGATCAAAATATAAAGGCACAGGCGAAGAAGATGGATCATGGTCTGAAGGAAGGCCACTACATGAAAGTAAAGAAATTAGTCGTTGAAGAAAATTAGTTGTAGCTAATTGAATGTTGTCATAATTTGCTACAAAATAAAGATTGTGGGAATCACAAGTGGAGTGATAAGAAAGGAGACATAGTCTTTTTTTATGGATGCCAAAGTTAATGCCTGAAGTCTGAAGTTGTAGAGGTGAAGTTGCATATCAATATTTGTTTTGAAGGCACAATATCAAGAGGAAATCGTATAATATTCCAAGGAGAAAATCTCCATGCTAATATGAAGTTGTAAAAGAAAAGAAATTTGTAAAGGGGTTGATAAATAAAGGTCTTTGAAGAAAAGAGGTCATTGTTGGCATCGATGGTGAAGGCTGCCTCATAATACTTGAAAGTCATTCTGTTAAAGAGTGAAGATGGGGAGTCAATTTTTGTAAAGGAGTTTGTTCGCAGCCATGAAGAAGAGAAGAGGTTGCTCCTGTTGGTCAAAGCAAAAATTTGGAGACTAGACTGCCGCAAAAAGAAATGGTCTAGAGAAATTTGTAGCTGTAAAAAATGAGATCGTTGTTTTTCAATGAAGAGGAGTTGTTGAAGAAAAAGTTAAAGTTTGTTCGATGAAAAGGCCAGTTTTTGTTGAAAGACAAAAAAAAATTGTAGAGTTTTTTTTTGGAGCAATTTTTGAAGAGAAGCCTTTGAAGAACAATGGTAGAAAGGAGTGTTAAAATTAATTTCAACTCCTGATGCCTCATGACTGTACATTTTGAACTCCTGAAGGTGCATTTCCAACTCCTAATAGCTCCTGAAGCTGATTGAGAAGCCACATACAGAAAGAAAGAAAATGTCAGTTGGAGAATTTGATGTTAAAATTGTGGGCGAAGATAAGAAGTATTTTTGTTAAGTTATTTGAAAATGAAGTCTAGTTTTGGTGAAAGGTCATAGTAGATGTCAGTATTTTTTGTTGTAGAAAATTTGAGGATATAAGTGTCTTAGTTGAGAAAGAGTCAGATTGTGAGTATATTTAAAGTCTCTAGAACAAAGTAAGGAGAGGTGTTGACAAAGGAGATAAAAGTAGAGGAGGATATCAGTTGTATGAATTTCAAGTGTGCATTTGTTTCCCAAAATGAGTTTGTGGTAACCTGAAACCACTTGTCTATGAGTTTGTGGTAATTTGAAACCACTTGAATGCAAGGTTTGTGGTTAGCAAAGCCCACTAGGATCCTTGAGCACCAGCAGTGTGACTCTGTGGGAGGTCTTGAAGAAAAAAAATGTGTCTCACACCTGAACCTACAATGGACTGGTTATTAGGTTGACCAGAGGTCATGGGTAGAGCATCCCAATAGCAAAATGGGATTTCCTAGGCTTGATTCCTAGAAGTTGAAGATTGAAGATTGAAGATGCCAAAACATCAGTGAAAGAGACCAAGAAAGAAATTAGAATTCGTAGTTGTGATTAAGGGGGGAGTGTTGGAGATAATAATCCCAACTACTTATCCAATTTGTTAGCTGCACTTGACAACACCATATCCTCTACTTAGCAGTCTACTTCTTAGCATTAAAGACCAGCATTAAAGGCAAATCCCATTTGTGTATTCGAAGGGTTGTTACTTGACATGCAAGTCAAGCTTCTAGAAATGTATTCTACTTGTGGGTCAAGCTTCTTCTCACCGTGGATGTTTGGTTTTCTATATATTGTAATCACTTTGTTATTGCCAAGTGCTCTATCAACAGAGTCCAACTCCATACAAAGCTGTAGGAAGTTCTAAGTTTATGTAATGCTTTTGATATGATCAATATAAGATATTATTTCTGTATTTTCTATTTCTATCCTTCCACTGCCATTCCTTGTCAAAAACAACCAAATAAAAAGGTAATCATCCCCTTCAGAACATTTACTCTAGCTATTCTTCTAAATTGCTAATATTAGCATGTCGTTATTACCATCGTGAAAGACAATATATACCACTCATAAAGTTTGCCTTCTTCTTAGCACCCTTCTGATTTTTCAAATAGACTTAGTGAATCCATGGCGCCTAACCTCAGCAGTCCCAATTGAGCAGGACAAAACCACCTCTCACCATTAGCAATCACAAAACCCCTTTGCCTAGTTGCACCTGTCCTTGGTATCCTTGCATAGGTAGACCGCGTAAGGAATTTGAACCTGTAGCTAAGCTAAACAAGAAAGAGAAATCCCCAGCTTTGGCAAGGTAATTTCAAACTCTTTAATATCCAACTATCCTTTGTTTTTGCTGATAGTCAATAGTCATAAGCACTAACTACTCGAGAACTCGAGTCAAGAATGAGGTAGCGTAACATTCATTGATTCCAAGTTGTCCCAACACAAATTTGGTATTCACAATTCATACTAGAACTTTAATTCTGTCATCATTTCACGTCTACCACTAACTACAATATGCGAGATTTTGTAAGTTGGGTCACCTTATCCAAGTCAAGCAGCTTTGCATAGGAATGGTGGTCATGGCGCCTAACAGTCGGATCATGTCGGGATACATTTTCATCTATGGCTTGTAATGTCAACTAAATGTTTGGTTACTTGAAAGCCGACAGTGGCTATCCAGCCCCAGGAATGCACTGGGTCATGGATGCATGGAGCATGATGGGCACTGTCTATAGAGGTCACAAAATGCACTAGACGGATCCGTAACTGCCAGAAGCCTTGAAGCCCGTAGCTGTCAGAAGGCTTGTATCTGTTAGAAGCTCGGGGAGTGTTTTCATGTGTGTACTGGAAATTTAAACCCTACAATTTTTTAATATTTTCTTTTCAAATGCCAAAAAAAATCTAAGTTACTTTCATACTGTAAATATAAATATAATATAGATTTATATTTTCATAATATATATTTTTTATATATTATTTTTTAATATATATTTGTATAATATATAATAAATTTATATGAATTAAAAAAATAATAATAAATTTTTATATTTTTATATATTTTTTAATATATATTTTATATTCATATATAAAAAAGGGTTTTATATATTATAAATTATATATTAAAAGATTATATATTTATATAATATATAATAAAATATATATTTATATAATATATAATAAAAAAATATATATATAAAATATATAATAAAAATATATATTTATATAATATATAATAAAAATATATATTTATTTAATATAATAAATATATATTTTTATTATATATTATATAAATATATATTAAAAAATATATAAAAATATAAAAATTTATTATTATTTATTTTAATTCCTATAAATTTATTATATATTATATAAATATATATTAAAAAATAATATATAAAAAATATGTATTATGAAAATATAAATCTATATTATATTTATATTTATAGTATGAAAGTAACTTAGATTTTTTTGGCATTTGAAAAGAAAATATTAAAAGGCTTTAAATTTCTAGTACACACTTGAAAACACTCTGAGAGCTTCTGACGGATACCGGCCTTCTGACAGCTACGGGCTACAGAGCTTCTGATGGTTATTGATCCGTCCAGTGCATTTTGTGGCCTCTATAGACAACACTGGCTACGTAGGTGACAATTTGCACCGAGCCATCCCATGTCTTGCCACCCCATGTCCACCCCATACATACCCGCTACTAACGGCTATCAATGATTAGCCCGTACCACCGACCAGTAGCATCCAAGTCTGTCAACCTCCCTCACACTGCTATTTATTAGCAAGTAGTCTATTAATCCAGGATGCACCAAATTTATTCGCAACAATTTCTCATTAATGGGCGAGCATTTATTCGTGAACAACCACAACATTGCTGCCTAAACCTGTTGTCCCGCTTAAATTTATGCCTAAATTTTCTGCTCAACTTTGCGTTTGGGTCCTCTCTGGTTTCGTTTCATGTTTGTTTCATGTTCGCCTCTATTGCAGCCCTCAATACCAGATCTACAGGTGCTTTTACAATTGCCTCTATTTCATATTTCTGAGGAGCGACCAGTCTGTGCTTTTATTTTTGCCACACACAAATAGACAGGTTCTTTAAATATTGTTTTTTATATCTTTTATTTTTCTTGTTCCAAATAGGAAATTTTACATCATTTATTTCAATTATTTGATTCCTATTTTACAGGCATGCACATCCTTTTTTAATAGTGTTTCCATTTTTATTTTTGCAACTCTATTTATTTATCTTGAAATACACAAAAAACCCTTGTTGTGCCAGTGTCGTATCTGCCAGTCCTTGTCAGTCCTTGTTCCAAAACATTGCTTAACAACTAAGATCGATTAGGGTTCCTTAACATTAATCTGACCTTTTTGTTCTTTAACATTTCCACGTTTCCGTTTTCTTGGGATTTCGTTCCTGTAGCCCCTCGTTCCTCCATTTGAACATTTAGATTTCTTTTATCTCATTTTTATGCAGGGAAAAAAAATCTATTTAATTTTTTTTATTTAATATATAATTAAGCTCGTTAAATTAATTATATGGACGAGGCCTCTTGCCATTATATAATTACTGACCACATATAATTATATTTCTTATGAATTACTTAATTATATAAACTTAAAATGTAATTATTTGTGTCTATTTTAATTAATTTTATATAATTTAATAAGCAATATATTTTAATTTTATATGAATAGAGTTCCGGCAAGTGGATTAACGAGCCCATTTATTAGATTAAAATAGGCACTGGCCATATACTTAATTTAATTATATTTCTTATGAATTACAATATTCAAAATTAAATTATTAAAAAAAAAATTATATTTTAATTTTTTTCTTTAAATAGATTTCTTTTATCTCATTGTTATGCAGGGAAAAAAATTCTAGTTATTTTAAAAAAAAATGTTGTATATGTTTGTTTATATGTAAAAGGCCCCATCCATGCATTTTTTATTTTTTTTCTTTAAAAAGATTAATCAATGACTTTTAAATAAATATTTAATTTTACAATTAAAATTAAAAAATATATATTTTTTTGATATTTTAATTTTGAATATTGTAATTCAATTTTTTAATTTGATAAATTAATATTGTAATTAAGTTTTTGTAATCTTATAAATTAAGAATTATTATTGGTGTTTGTTGATTTATTTAATAATATGAGATAAAATTTAATTAGATAAAATAAAGAATTATATTTGTAAAAGAGATTATTAATGCACATATTCGAATTTGAAATTTTGGATTGGGGTAGTCATCAAAACAATGATTATTAAATGAAAAGCTTTTCCAATTACAACAATTAATTGAGGGGGAAAAAAACATCTAATAGTAATGTGTACTATACAATACTAATAAACAAATAATGAGTGGCAAAGTTCAAGGATTTGAAACAAGAGAAACACAATAGGGTAGAATTAGGTATTTGCTAGCCAATGTTTTTAGTGAGCTCAAACATGAGAATTTGCTTGTTAGAAAGATTAATGCCTTTCCTTCCTTTATTATACCTATTTTTTTTTAATATTTAAGCTAGGATCAAATAATTTAGTAGTTGAGGTTCAACTAATTTAAGGAAAGTTTATTTATCTTAAGATGATAAAATAGGACAGATATATATGTTTTGGTATATTCTACTTATAGGCATATAATTTTTCTGTGGAGTTATATGCATAGAATATTCATAACTACAAATTTAGATTTGTGTATAAGGTTCAAATTAATGAATTTTTAATACAATCTAGATTATTTTTATAATTTGTGAATTCGATCTAATTAATTTTAAGAATGATCTAATATATATTTTTATTTTATTTCTTACATGATTGAGAATAAGTGATTTTGAGTTAGTTCAAAAGTTATGGTCAAAGTAGTAGATAGCTAACTTTTGAATTCTAAAATCAACTTGTATCTTTATTTCTTTTAATTTCTATGATATGACCTATTGTAACTTGAAATCAGATTAATTCAATTTTATTTCTTGTTATGTTCCTTAAACCTAATTTTTCATACAAAGATGAATTGTATTTCCTTAAATTTAAATGAACCCAACACTCAAAACCTTCTAAAATTTTACCTTAAGGTTTTGACTTTTCTTATATCTATAATTTTTAGATTTGATATTTTTATTACTATGTCATTTATTCCAGATTTTATTAGAGTCTTGGGCTTTCAATATTTTATATATCCCATCACCACCATCCCATCTTTTGATTGATTGAGTTTCATTATTATATCATTTACCATGGATCCTTACAAATTTTTATTTTGGGATTTTCCTCATGCATACATCATGGATTATGAGCTATTTTCATTCTTTCTTGATTCTCGTCCTTTTATCCTTAATTATTTTGCATTATTTTATGACATAAATGATCCTACATGTTTCATGCATAAGATTGTAGAGTATTTGAGAAATGTTCCATCCTTTTTAGACTTATGCATGCCTTCCCATCTATATTAGAGGATTTTACTTTATTTATCTCCATGACTCGTCACGATTCTTCATCTCATGAGATAAAAGATGATGATACTTTAGTCCTAATCTCCCATAATACATATAGGTATATTCATTCATATGGTGATGTTTCCTAGTAAGCATATATTATGTGCATCTCATCTCCCATAATATATCTAGGGATATTCCTTCATGTGGTGATATTTTCTAGTAAGCATATATTTTGTACATCTCAAAAAAAGTTTCCTTTTACCTCTATTGGTTTTCCTGCATGTGTCTCTCTTTCTCTTTAATACACATATTTTACCTTCATACAAGATTGGCATTCTTTCTTGTCATTCATGTTGCTCATGCTATATTGATGATATATTAAGTGACTATCATGGTGACAATTCTTTATTTTTTAATGATAATTCTCATGGCTCTTATAAAAATGTTACACATAGTTATAGTTCTTCACATTTTGGTGTCCTTTCCTTGGGAGTCTCATAGACATATCCATGCATATCATGATGTTATATGCCTTTTTTATAACAACGGTTTCTCCTTCAAATCCTTTTATGCCTTTATATGATATATATTTGTGTAATTGTGGAGTACCTTCTCTTACATATCATATTGAGAAAACACATGGAGTATACATTCATTGAGTAAGAGAACTATGTAAAGATATCTTAGATTATTTATTTAGCTTGTGTGCAACTATTTAGTGATTTATCTCTTAAATCCTCCCCTACTAGTACTAGTGATTTATCTACACATCAAGCTATTGGACATGTTGAGCATGATATTTCACATTATTTGTACTCCACCATGAGTATGTTCAAAAATCTAGATGGTATATTTATCATTATGATAAAATATTTAAAAAGAAATTATAGTAATGGAATATTACATAATCCTTCAAAATATGGTATTTCGCCCTTTCCCTCACCAAGTAGATTTCTAGAACCATGTTTATAAGTATAATGGTAGATCTAATCCATTAATAGAATTATAATCCTTGTAAACTTCATGCTACTTATTTTCATAAGGACAAGTTATTTGCTAGATTGTTTCCAACAACCTTGAATGACCAAGCATTCACATGATTATTTATTGCCTCATTCTATTATTATATCGAACATTCTCATTATGACATTGAATCCATGACAAATGTTTCTAAAATTATGCAATGCAAGAAAGAAAAATACTAACTAGTTCATGATTATATGTTAAGATTTCAAGTTTTGATTACTATTATGAGTTTCACATTAAAATAAGATGAGGTTCAAGGCTTTTTTATTAATTATTTACAAATGAGAGCATGCTTTATTATAAAATCCTTATCTATCCCATTGGCTCAGCCAAAAAAACACCTAAAATTAGGATCCTTCGCATTGGACATGAACTCTTCCACAAGAACAAAATTCACTAGAATATGAAATAGCAAGTGCATAGAAAATATATTAAAATGAGCATTAGGAATGTAAAGTTGAGACACCTTTTCCTATCACTAATGGATCTTTTACTATCAATATCACCAGCTTCCTTTACCAATAGCCTCATTTCTTTTACTATCTTTTACTATTCTTGAACATATGTTCATATCCAACAATTTTATGTCCATTTGGAAAATATAATAAATCTCCCATGTGTTAACTTTTTTATTAATGTTGTCAATTCTTCATCCATAGCCTCTTTCCAAGAATCTACATCATTAATACCAATAGCTTCCTTTACAATCCTAGGCTTATGAGTGTTAGTGTATAAAGAAATTTCACAAATTTATCCAAGTAATAATGTGTTGTGTCAATGGAATTGAAGTCATCGTATAAAATAATTGTATGTTTGGTTTGGATCATTGATGTCATTGTTAAGGGTACAAGTAGGTCTATTATTAAGACACCATGTTAATGTAAAAATTATGTTGTGGGAACAAATCGTGTAGTTTAAATCATGCCAATCTATAATGCAAAATCTAAACATCATCCCAAATCATAACATTGTCCCATATAATCTTATTTGTAAATTGACTTTGTGGTAAAAGTCATTTTTAGAGAAATGATCTTATTTGTAAATTCATTGGGTTCAATTGAATTTTAGGATGATAATAATTCCCATGTTTGTTTTTATTCTTGAATTTATGGTAGAAGATTTAATTTTTTAAATACATATTTGAACAAGATAGAGGTCCACTAACCATTTTAATATTATTCAAAATGGGTAGGCCAAATAAATGGGATTCACTTATCTACATGTGCAAGACATTCCCAACCAGGGAAATCATTTCTCATGTGTTGACCTTGAATGGACACCTATTGGAGGTGACAATAGTCATATAGACATATGTGCTGCAATCCCTCTTGAAAGACTCCCTCAGTTTGTCAAAGGAGAAGGTTTATTGGATAGTACAGAGACAACATTTGTACGTAAATTGAATAGAAAGACCGACTTGATACAACCTAACGACCAGGCAATGAAGATGTACTCAAGGTTTGCTTATATTTAATATAATAATGAAGCATGTCAAAAATTATATTTTCTATTTGTTATATTAATTAATATATATATTTTGTACATGTGAAAATAGTTATTGGTGTGCTTTTGGCCCTGAGGACAAAAGAAATAACTCTGAAAACAACTCTGAGAACAACTTTGAAAAAAACTCTGAAAGTAAGAAAAGGAAACGAAGGTTTATCCAAAAAAGGGGTTGTCAAACCCACTTTTATGTTAAGGTTATGTATGGTAGACCAGATGTTGCGGTTATTACATATAATGATTTCAGTCATTGTGATGCTAAAGGTGAATTTTGTCATGGAAAGGATGACCCTTCTGGTGATCCAAGGAGTAGTGTTGCACCAAGGTTGTCAAATGAATGCAAATCATATATTGAATCCTTATTGCTAATGGGGGTGGGAATTGACACAATATGTGAACAAAACTATTTAGACCCTAGTTTGACATAGTTGATGAATAAGAGGGACACATATTTGTTAAGGAAAGATGTCATGAATGCATGGAATAGAGTGTGCTCACTTTGATCCCAAAAGAATGAAGATGATGCAAAAAGTGTAAGCATGTGGCATATAGAGGAGAAAGACAACTTTTTATTATTATAAAAGACCAAACAATGTGGAAAATATTCCATTTATGGTAGGCATCCAAACTCCATGGATGCAAGAAATGATGGTGAAACATTCACATAATGCAATTATTGCTATGGATTCCACATTCTCAAAAATAAATATGGTGTAAGTAAAACAATTTTAATTGTATTTATGGATTTTAATGAAATTATTAATTTCTTCTACTAAAAATATACTAATTTATGGTTTATTCATGTGTAGTATCAGTTATATACTTTGCTTGTATTCGATGAACAAGAGGCTGGTATACCTGTTGCATGGGCCATATCCTCAAGAAATAAAGTCGAGGATATAAATGAATGGTTGATAAAATTTTATAAAAGAGGGAAACAATGTAAAAAAGATTGGAATGTCAATGCATTTATGACAGATGATGCTAGTGTCAAGATTGAAGCAATCAGGTTTTTATTGGCCTTAATCTTTTATTTAAACTAAAGTTAACTCGTTGTAATTGCTTAATATTTAGTCTATAAAAAGCTGAACATTACACTTATCCTCGTAACTTGTAGATTATCCTTTAATTGTCAGGTACTTTTATGTATTTGGCATGTACGTAGGGCATGGTTGAAGAATGTATACAGGTAAGTCAATCTTTTATTAAAATACTTGGAATACCTGAACATTTCATGTTCGAATTTCATAACTTGATATTATGTTTTATAATCCAGGTATGTCAGTAATAAGGATGTTGGGAGTAATATGTTCAATAGGGGCATGTGCAGGATCATGGTATGCCAAAAAGTGGCAATGGAGAAAAAAATACATGTTTCTACAACTCAAAAATATGAAAATGCCAAGTTGACTTTATGTGGCTCGGGTGACCATCGAAGCAAAGCCCAAACCTAGATTTCAAAATACGATATCCGATCCAAATCGGATATTCAATCCAAATTGGATATCTAATTTTAGACACATATATATACTTCTATTTCCGCCCAAGTATAACTCATTCTCATTCGACATTTGCTTAACCGCAGTGGGCGCACAGTGGAAAGTTGATTTTGCAAATCAGATATCCGATTTGGTGCAAATCCATCTTCAAAAGGTTAGATTCTTGA
>VDFB02379711.1:16289393-16328350 GCA_007258455.2 Sequoia sempervirens
ATATTATATTAAAAATGATATATATATATATATATATATATATTATTTTAATTCATATAAATTTATTATATATTATATAAATATATATTAAAAAATAATATATAAAAAATATATATTATGAAAATATAAATCTATATTATATTTATATTTACAGTATGAAAGTAACTTAGATTTTTTTTGGCATTTGAAAAGAAAATATTAAAAAATTGTAGGGTTTAAATTTCCAGTACACACATGAAAACACTCCCCGAGCTTCTAACAGATACAAGCCTTCTGACAGCTACGGGCTTCAAGGCTTCTGACAGTTACGGATCCGTCCAGTGCATTTTGTGACCTCTATAGACAGTGCCCATCATGCTCCATGCATCCATGACCCAGTGCATTCCTGGGGCTGGATAGCCACTATCGGCTTTCAAGTAACCAAACATTTAGTTGACATTACAAGCCATAGATGAAAATGTATCCCGACATGATCCGACTGTTAGGCGCCATGACCACCATTCCTATGCAAAGCTGCTTGACTTGGATAAGGTGACCCAACTTACAAAATCTCGCATATTGTAGTTAGTGGTAGACGTGAAATGATGACAGAATTAAAGTTCTAGTATGAATTGTGAATACCAAATTTGTGTTGGGACAACTTGGAATCAATGAATGTTACGCTACCTCATTCTTGACTCGAGTTCTCGAGTAGTTAGTGCTTATGACTATTGACTATCAGCAAAAACAAAGGATAGTTGGATATTAAAGAGTTTGAAATTACCTTGCCAAAGCTGGGGATTTCTCTTTCTTGTTTAGCTTAGCTACAGGTTCAAATTCCTTACGCGGTCTACCTATGCAAGGATACCAAGGACAGGTGCAACTAGGCAAAGGGGTTTTGTGATTGCTAATGGTGAGAGGTGGTTTTGTCCTGCTCAATTGGGACTGCTGAGGTTAGGCGCCATGGATTCACTAAGTCTATTTGAAAAATCAGAAGGGTGCTAAGAAGAAGGCAAACTTTATGAGTGGTATATATTGTCTTTCACGATGGTAATAACGACATGCTAATATTAGCAATTTAGAAGAATAGCTAGAGTAAATGTTCTGAAGGGGATGATTACCTTTTTATTTGGTTGTTTTTGACAAGGAATGGCAGTGGAAGGATAGAAATAGAAAATACAGAAATAATATCTTATATTGATCATATCAAAAGCATTACATAAACTTAGAACTTCCTACAGCTTTGTATGGAGTTGGACTCTGTTGATAGAGCACTTGGCAATAACAAAGTGATTACAATATATAGAAAACCAAACATCCACGGTGAGAAGAAGCTTGACCCACAAGTAGAATACATTTCTAGAAGCTTGACTTGCATGTCAAGTAACAACCCTTCGAATACACAAATGGGATTTGCCTTTAATGCTGGTCTTTAATGCTAAGAAGTAGACTGCTAAGTAGAGGATATGGTGTTGTCAAGTGCAGCTAACAAATTGGATAAGTAGTTGGGATTATTATCTCCAACACTCCCCCCTTAATCACAACTACGAATTCTAATTTCTTTCTTGGTCTCTTTCACTGATGTTTTGGCATCTTCAATCTTCAATCTTCAACTTCTAGGAATCAAGCCTAGGAAATCCCATTTTGCTATTGGGATGCTCTACCCATGACCTCTGGTCAACCTAATAACCAGTCCATTGTAGGTTCAGGTGTGAGACACATTTTTTTTCTTCAAGACCTCCCACAGAGTCACACTGCTGGTGCTCAAGGATCCTAGTGGGCTTTGCTAACTACAAACCTTGCATTCAAGTGGTTTCAAATTACCACAAACTCATAGACAAGTGGTTTCAGGTTACCACAAACTCATTTTGGGAAACAAATGCACACTTGAAATTCATACAACTGATATCCTCCTCTACTTTTATCTCCTTTGTCAACACCTCTCCTTACTTTGTTCTAGAGACTTTAAATATACTCACAATCTGACTCTTTCTCAACTAAGACACTTATATCCTCAAATTTTCTACAACAAAAAATACTGACATCTACTATGACCTTTCACCAAAACTAGACTTCATTTTCAAATAACTTAACAAAAATACTTCTTATCTTCGCCCACAATTTTAACATCAAATTCTCCAACTGACATTTTCTTTCTTTCTGTATGTGGCTTCTCAATCAGCTTCAGGAGCTATTAGGAGTTGGAAATGCACCTTCAGGAGTTCAAAATGTACAGTCATGAGGCATCAGGAGTTGAAATTAATTTTAACACTCCTTTCTACCATTGTTCTTCAAAGGCTTCTCTTCAAAAATTGCTCCAAAAAAAAACTCTACAATTTTTTTTTGTCTTTCAACAAAAACTGGCCTTTTCATCGAACAAACTTTAACTTTTTCTTCAGCAACTCCTCTTCATTGAAAAACAACGATCTCATTTTTTACAGCTACAAATTTCTCTAGACCATTTCTTTTTGCGGCAGTCTAGTCTCCAAATTTTTGCTTTGACCAACAGGAGCAACCTCTTCTCTTCTTCATGGCTGCGAACAAACTCCTTTACAAAAATTGACTCCCCATCTTCACTCTTTAACAGAATGACTTTCAAGTATTATGAGGCAGCCTTCACCATCGATGCCAACAATGACCTCTTTTCTTCAAAGACCTTTATTTATCAACCCCTTTACAAATTTCTTTTCTTTTACAACTTCATATTAGCATGGAGATTTTCTCCTTGGAATATTATACGATTTCCTCTTGATATTGTGCCTTCAAAACAAATATTGATATGCAACTTCACCTCTACAACTTCAGACTTCAGGCATTAACTTTGGCATCCATAAAAAAAGACTATGTCTCCTTTCTTATCACTCCACTTGTGATTCCCACAATCTTTATTTTGTAGCAAATTATGACAACATTCAATTAGCTACAACTAATTTTCTTCAACGACTAATTTCTTTACTTTCATGTAGTGGCCTTCCTTCAGACCATGATCCATCTTCTTCGCCTGTGCCTTTATATTTTGATCAGTCTCTAAATCTTAATAGCCGCAACTTCTCTTTAAGCCTGAGGTTCTTCAGAACCTTGGATTCCTCCTTCCTTGCTAAACAGCAATGGCATCTGCAACAAGGAGTTTAACTTCTGCTCTCCATTACAATGTGAAGAGTCTTATGGGTGAAGCCACAATAGTGGTTTACAATTTGATGGAGGAAAGAAAATTGAGAAAAAATGACCCCATGGCAAAAAAATTGGTTTTAGGGGTTCACATTAACCTACAAGTTCGACTGAACCATAAAGGGGTTCGACTAAACTAGGGTTCGACCGAACCCATCAATTATTGGGCCCACATTTCCTGCCCAAAAAAAAAAAGGAAAAGTGCATATTAAAGGGGGTTTCAATGAACCCTGGTTCGCTAGAACCCCCCTGGTTCTAGCGAACCCCCCTTTTCCCTAATTTTTTAATTTTTTCACACAAAAAACATAAAATTTTACGCTTCAAAGCTCTGGTTGAGGATGAAAATGGGGGAATCTTTAGAAACCAAACTTGGAATCAGGTAGTCTTTAGAATGAGCTATCCAATGAATATAATTTTAATATGTTTTGGTTTTATTATGTATTTGTTGTTTTAGTTTTATTAAACATAGGGTTTTCATCGAAAATGAAGGTCTTTGTTCTGTACATGTGGAAAAATAGCAGATTATCAAAAAAAAAATTTGAAAAATATGAGTGCACCAGATATTGAAGTCCTTGATCCAACAAAAACAAATTGAATTTTGATATATACAAAAAAAGTTACACGTTATATGGTCGCGCTATGTTTGAATTGTCATTAGTTTGACTTTGAAACTTGATTAAAGAAAAAATATTCAATAAAAAACTATCTAACCAAGTGTAAGCACTAGATATTCAGAGTCACAAATGTAAATTTGAAAGAACTGGAATTTTATCCTTCATGGAAAAAAATTTATGCATTATACGGTGTGCGTCACTTTTTAAAAATGTTGTTTTCTGAAAAGAACCAATTTTTGTGGGAGATGGAAAAAGAAGTGCAATCTAATTCTAAAAAAAAATTAAAAATATATTTTTAGAATCTATAGACAAAATGTGATGAGGCTCTAGTTTGCATCATCTTCAAACTCCTCACGGTTTAGCCCCTATAGGTGCCCGAATGTGAAGATTTAGTTAAAAATAAAAAATTCAGTCTCCAGTTTGGCCAAAAATTGTAAACCACTATTGTGGAATCACCCTTACACAACTTTTCTTCAAATGGCAAGCCACGACTGGCTTTTCTTGCAGCAATTTCAACTTCCTTAACTTGATCTAGCTGCTCTTCATTTAAGTATGAAGAGGCTTACGCAACCTGGACTGTAACATGCTCTAATACCATGACAAGGAATGGCAGTGGAAGGATAAAAATAGAAAACACAAAAATAATATCTTATATTGATCATATCAAAAGCATTACATAAAACTAATATGCAGAATTATTCACAACTAATATTCTCAAAAATGTGTTAACACGACTCAACTTGGGCACCTTGATCACAAAAATATTTCACTAAAATGCTTTGTTTAACCTTTTCTTACTAAGGAAAACAAGGTTTTCACAAATTAAGAGAAAGATAAACTTAAGAGCACAATCAATGACCTATAATAAATTGCTATTGTGTACATGCATTAGTAAATGAGACAGAAATTTAAAGGTTTCTAATTTTAAAACACATTAAACTTGCATCAAATCATTTAAAAGAGACAAAACACCAGAAAATGTGAAGGTAAAATCTGTTTCTATTGAATATACTAAAGGAAACTCTACTGAAAATAAAGTACTATTGTATATTAAAACTATAAAAATACAATTGAGTTATAATGGTTTCAAGAGTTTGAGGAGGGAAGAATTTGACTCCATGCCCAATGGATTGTTAAGGAAATTGGTTTGGCATGCTTAGCAGGCAAGCATTCAACATAAATCGCCATAAATGTTGCCAAAATTTCACCTAACACTCATTTTGGTAGAGCTAGAACAATTGACTATTTTTAAGGTGAAAGGTATTTCAATTAAATTTTGCTAATCATTATCATTTGCATATAAATTTTTCAAATGAAGTTCAGTTCTTATAGTGCAATATTTTACAATAGAAAAAGATCACAAAAGTTGCATGATGATTATGTAGTTCATTCTTTTGAAATGGAAATGTATACAATGTTGTTGTCTTTTACAACAAGATCAAAAGAATGCTTAAAATATCCCACACAAGCTGTGTGAATGACTAAATTGAATTGATACGATATAGAGTACAAGCTATATATCTGATGATTAAATAAAGGGAAAACACATAAGGATAGTTCATATCCTTCATTGCCTTGTAATGTTGGTGTTGATCCTCCTATCTTCAACTTGATCTTCTTATCTTCAACTCTTCTCATACCCGGCCTTCAAATGTACCTGCAATGATTGAAATAGTTTGTTCACATGGAGCTCGGGATATAAAAACTTATCATATGTTTTTATCAACAGACATAGAACCTATAGCTATGATGCATCAATTCAATCCATCCATTATCAGATATGTGCAAAAGGCCAAGTCAGATCATCAAATGGGATTTAATCATCAGGAAGAACATTGAACTTCATTGTTTTATCTAACTTGTTTGTTGAGTGTGTAGGTATAGGTTTAATGAGTAAATATGGCATGATTCATTTCATTTAACGTTTCAACATGTGGAGTGAAATGGGCTCCCACAAGGGTTGAGCTCAGCATGCTACCCTCTTATTTTGAGAGGGATCAAGAGAAATCTTACGACAACATCAGGGTCAGCAAAATACATTCATAAAGAATGTTGAGGATTTCATAAACACAATACAATGACTAAAGGAGATCACTACCTCAGTCATAAAAGATCAATCACAGACAAGCAATAATAATAGTGAGCATGTATAAGGAGCTTGGACAACACTGCCATGGGCAGTCAAGAGCATGAGTAAAAGTGGGTAGCAATAGATTAGGCAAGTCATAAAAAACCATTGGAGAGTCTGAAGTCATAAGACAGTCATAGTATTCTTATGATTGATATCAAAATCAATATTTCAAGAGAAAACTACCCATAGCATCATAAGGAACATAAAATACAAGCATGTTTATATGATAGTCATTAAAAATTTTAAGAACATTTTCAGTAACAAATATGAATGACATTAGCCATATAGAAATACAAGTACCTTATCATGATATTATACCAGTGTATGAAAGTGTGGTCATTAGTGATCCTTTACTATCAAGGTGAATGTGTTGCATTTTACAAGATTATGGTAGTCATCATGGTCTATGAAATGAAAAGATAGAACCGTCATCAATAGGGCAGTTAGATATAATCAATAAAGCCATAAATATTTTCAAGGGGCCACTGAGAGGATGTGATAAAGGTAGACAGTGCCAGTCACAAACACTATGTAAAGGAATGTGATCAACTTTTGAGTGTGTTATTATTCTACCTCTAAAATCATTGTATAGTGATAAATTCAAAACGTTGAATTTCGTGTTGGTGCACTGAAAATTTTGTTATATGTTCTAGAGAGGCATGGTGACAAACTATACCATAGTTTTCCAAGCATTTTGAATATGTTAAGATCAGTTGTAAATGCATCAAAGAAGGACTTTATACCACTGAGATTTTAGTGTGTTCATGTCATCATGAATGATGGGCTTCCTGCAGTCCCTACACATTATCTTAACACATGTATAGATGTGGTTGGAGTATATGGTGCACAGAGGATGGATATCAATATAAGCTTGACTGCAATTGGACTACTATGGACAACATCATAATTTCTTGCAAGGGGTGTGAACTATGAGAACTTGGAGATTCAAGTAAAGGAGGGATGAGAAAAAGAGGCAGAGCTGAAAGTCTTCCATGTATTCAGAAAACAAAAAGAGTACACAGCTTTGGTTAGCACCCAGAAGCACAAATGGAGTCGTGGCCCGGGTTAGGTCTCTTTTCTTTTAAATCAAATACAAGAAATAGAAGATAGTGTTAAAGAGGTTGTGGCCCATAGAAGTTTTCTCAACCAAGAAACAAAACTTTGAAGTTCTCTCATAGTGAGGTTGTGGCCAAGAAATTATGAAGAGTTTCAGAAGAACAAAAAAGCATAAAAAAACAAAAGGTTCACTTTTTTACAATTTCTTGAGCTCGAATTGAGTTGGTTTCAACAGAAAATAAGAGGAGAGTAGGAGATTCGTGCTTACCAAGTTTTACGTTGTTGAAAATTACATGTAAACCTGCGAGCTTCTTTCATAGTTTTTCTCCAAAAAATTCAAATCAAGCTCTCCAATGGTGGCTAGAAATGCACTCAAATGGAGAGGATATCAACAAGAAACAAATAGAAAAGAGAATACATTAGAAAATATGTCATGGTTCTGGCCAAGAAGGCTCAAAAAGCTTTTGAAATGGAAGAAAATGTTCAATTTTGTGACAGTAAAAAACTTACCATGCATTTTCTTGTGGTAGCCTTCATAAAATCTATTAGAAACAGCAAAAATGGAGAATGTTCGAGCTTCAAACCCTATCCACCATGGTGGCGCAGTAGAGTTTCTTTTCCAAAAGATGCAAACTGAAGAATGAGGAAGATTCTAGGGTTCGAGAGTTTTTACTCGATGCCCTAATTATGGGTGATTTTTGACTTATTTTTAAGAAAAAACCATTTCACAAAAATGCCCATAGTTTATGACTTTTAAGTTAAAAGACCTAATCATGGTGGAGGAGCCCATGAGTTTGAAGACTATCACATGCAAGCTACAAATAAGGATATGATATTATTACATGTTATAGTGAATGAGTGGTTACTCAAGTGTGTTTTGCATGATGTTAGACAAAACTAACTATGTAATTAAATATTTTATTAATTACCTTAATATTTACCATGTAATGCAAAAAGGGAAGACTATCACATGTTAAATATTAAAATAATCATAAATGATTATCTTTAATCAATCAGTTACTTTTTCCCCAAAATCATGCAAGAAACACAAGTGAAGTAGAACAGACATGCAAAGTCATAATGGAGTGAATTGTAAAGTTTTGAGTTATTATTTCAGTTGGAGTGAAAGGGGGGTCAATTTCAGTCAAACCTATGGTGACAGTCAGTTTGAACCTATTTTTTCTCATGTTGCTTCAGTTCTGACTCCCGTTTTTATGGGTTTTTATCTTTGCTCATGAGAAGGATTTTGAAGATATTTTTCACTTCTAGTTAGTTGCTTTTGCTACCTCCTAGCTCTTGGAGTTACTTTTTATATATATTGAGAAAAGACTTGGTCTTTTTCTCGGTTCTTGCTTCCATTACTCTTTTACACAACAAAGAGATTGGAAAGAATTGTAACTCAACATTATTTTTACAGTTTTAATACAGTAGTACTTTATTTTTAGTAGATTGTTTAGAATTTTTTAGATTTTTCCTTCAAAATATCCAATAGAAACATAGTTTACCTTCACAATTTCTGGTGTTTTATCTCTTTTAAATGATTTGATGCAAGTTTAATGTGTTTTAAATTAGAAACCTTTAAATTTTTGTCTCATTTATTGATGCATGTACACAATAGCAGTTTATCACAAGTCATTAATTGTGCTCTTAATTTTATCTCTTCTCTTAATTTTTGAAAACCCTATTTTCCTTAGTAAGGAAAGATTAAACAAAGCCTTTTAGTGAAATGTTTATGTGATCAAGGTGCCCAAGTTGAGTTGTATTAATAGATTTCTTAGAGTGTTAGTTGTGAATCAGTCTGCATAGTAGATATTATTTGGTGCATCACCTCCTAGAAATAATTTACCATTCAAGTTTCCCTCAGTTTCATAGATTAATCATTCTCTCTTTTCCCACACAAATCAATAAATTCTAGGAGATGAAAAGGGAACCAACCCACAATCTAGAGATTCACCTTCAACATGAGCAACCCACAGGCTCAAAGATATTTCCATGTTTCACAGGATCGTTGAGCTTCAAGCTTATAGCATCTACGGTGCTATCCTTGTGACAACGATAGCAATTCCAAAAATAGAACTTACTAAAAATAGCATACTGCTAAAAATAGTAAGTGACTACAAACTCATTTAAAACACAAATCGGACAACCTTTGAAACTTACTAAAAATAGCAATTATGGAAAATTTATCCGATGAATATGCATGTTATACCATTCTGAAACCCTCTGAAAACCCAGAAAGACCCAAAAACCCTTCTGCCAAACTTTTGCATGCAACCCCAGAAAACTCAAAAGGAAACCTCTTAGAAAATAGGAAACCCTAATTCTACCTCTGACTAGCCTTCAAGCCTCCAAATATAGACTAACAGTCATTGGAAAGCATAGTGTTAAAAATGGGGACATTACAGTCCAACCTTCCCAAAGATTGCTTGTGCTCAAGCAATGCCACCACAACTCCAAAAATATTACACTGATCCATGCAAAAACAAGTAGGATCCTAAGGTCCCATGTTTGTCTCAAGAAAGACCCACCATGTCGATGTTGCACCACTCTGATCACATTAGTGAAACCATCATGCCAAATTTTCACCAACCTCTCTTGTAACCCCAAAATGTTACCATCCATGAAACTCAAGCTAAAAATAGGCTAACCATGCCAATTGCCATTTTGAATATGCATGAACATATGCGACATGTGTACCATGAATTTCTAAAAAAGCCTCTTTTCCTGCAACCTATCATGCTTCTCATTTGCCTTCTCAATGTGGTCTTTCAAGACACATATAACCAAAACCCTAGAAAGGCTCAACTCAACTTCTTGAAATAAGCTTCCCTCCAAAAGTTCATGAACGTGAATAAGACTAAGTCAAGGCCTCCTAGAGTCTTAGCAATCTAAAACTCCTTTTTAACAAAAGCAACTTATTTAAGTTTTTCCCTTCAAAATATTTTAACATTCCAAAAAAAACTTAAATAACTACTTGGTGTAACTATTTAGACCAAAGGGGTGAAATAGGTTAACAAATACAAATTTTGTATAGGGTATAAAAAAATCAAGATTTAAGGGCAGAAATAAAAATTAGGGGTATCCATTTTTCCAAAATTGTTCGAGGTATGGTCAACTTCTTTGAAAGTCTCTAATGATGTAGAAATTAACTTATCAATCATCCACAACAAACTCAAGTAGCATCTCATGTACCTCTTCGGCTTTGCTCTGCTATGACATTTCCCACACTAGTTTTTTTTGAATTTTGGCACTATTTTGATTAGACTATTTCATGGGATGCTCAAGGGGGGGGAAGCTCCCCATTCCAAGGATGTTGTCCCCTTTTTCTAGCGCTATGCCTATTGTGGTAGTGGCCAATCTGTCTATTCTCGATACGACGTCCCCTCCTTGTATTGCAGTCCTTTCCCCTAGGGAAAAGAGGAAGGGAATCTATGGGAAGTCGCCCATTTCTCTGACTTTTGGGATGAATTCTTTTTTCTCAGAGGAAGCACTAGATTCCTACATGGACAAATTGGTGGGGTATAACTCGCCAGTTGTGTCTAAAAGACTTGTGGAATCTACTTCGTGCTTGGTGACTGGCTGGGAAGTAGATATCCTTGAGGTCCTGATGTTGAAGGTGATGGATAACCTCAAAATGACACTTGTTGGAAAGGTTTTGGTGTACAAGCCAAATATCAAATTGGTTCATCAATGGGCTACTTCCACCTGGAATCTGAAGGGAAGTGTCACCATAAATGTAATGCCCAAAGGTATTTTTTTGTTTTCATTTGTGGTTTACAAAGATATGTTGAAAGTTTTAACTAGGGGTTCATGGGCTTTTGACCTAGGTTTTAAAAAAATTATTTCACTATGCAAATGGAAACCGGGTTTTGACCCATTGGTTAATTTGGGGACCTTTGCGCCAACTTGGGTTCAACCTCCAAGCCTCCCTCTGGAGTTCTAGGAAAAGGGAATCTTAAAAGGAATTGCAAACTCCTTTGGGAGCCTCTTGGCCATAGATAAGATAAATTAGGAAAGGTTGAGGTTGGTGCATACTCAAATATGTGTTAATGTGGTTGTAAATACAATCCTCCCCTCCTCAATACTATTGAAGTCAAAGTTCGATAACTAGACTCAACCTCTAGAGTACGAAAATGTCTGCCTCTTTTGCTAGCAATGTAAGAGGTTTGGACATCTAATTGATTCTTGTGTAGTTTCGGGTGAGAGGTCCAGAGCTAAAGGAAAAATGTCAGAAGAGGACAACTCGACTAAGGTTTCTAGTGTGAAGCCTTCTTCTACTTCTCCCTAGAAGGTGTCTATTCCCTTTTTGATGGATAATCAAGATCTAGAAATGACGGTTGTGTTTGTTCCTCATGTTGAAGTAAATGAGTCGGGAGGCCTAAACCTCAATGTGGTTGCCCCTACTTCTTCCCATCCCACTTTGGGTTTTCCTACTCTAGAGGAAATGGGTAGGGAAGATATAATTCAAGAGAAGGTCCAAGTTGAGTATTCCCTGTTGGTGATGAATGTATCGGTTCTGAAGGTGATGGAGCAGACTCATGGTGTTGATGAAGTCTTGGAAGAGGGAGAATATGTTCTAGACGATACAACCCTGTCTTTGGAGGAAATGAATACTATATCTCACTTTGGTGCAAAAAAATTGAGTGATTCGTTGGCCCTACTTGGCTTCCCTCAAGGTTCTAGTGATAAGGAGGATGAGGAGGGATTGTCACAAGCTACTACTAAAGCCAAAAAGAAAAAGAAACTGTATTTTAGAGGGGGAAATAAGGTGGGAAGACCCTCCCAAAAGGAATCCAGAATTAAGGATATTGTGAGGGATGTGGCAACTGGAAAAAAGAGAACCTTGGACTCAATTACAGGATCAAAGCCCAAGAAGAAGTAGCCTATGGGTTGGGTTAGGATGGAGGTGGGGATGATTTTTTTTAATGAAGTACATCTCCTGGAACATAAGGGGCCTTAATAGCTCGTATAAGCAGTTTCTAGTAAAATCATGCATTCTTGGAAATAAAGTGGATGTTCTCCTATTACAAGAAATGAAGATGAAGAAAGAGACCTTTGAGAAAGCTCTTGGAAGTATCTAGCTATGAGCTAATTACTTTGTTAGTGAGGTTGAAGGTTCTTCAGGTGGTATTGCTACCCTTTGGAATCCCTCTAAGTTGAAAGGATCTCTATGCTCTGTGTGTAAGAATAGTCTTGAGATTACTCTGGAAGACATTTCTTCTTAGGAGAAATGGATCTCTTAAATATTTATCCCCCAAATTCGAGCAGAGATAGAGTTTTGTTGTGGGAACAACTAACTAAAGTTATTTCTAATAGGAGTGATGATCAGTGGTTGCTTGGAGGGGATTTTAATTCTCCTCTCCCACCTTTAGAAAAGTATGGAGAGCTAGATGATTTCTCATAGTATGATGGAGTTGGCTGAGTTCTTCAATTCGGTAGGACTAATTGATATCCCCCTCCAAGGAACTAAGTATACCTGGCCTAGCAAGAGGAATGGAAGCCAACTAATCCAAGTTAAACTAGATAGGTTCTTGATCTCTGCTAATTGGGACATCTCCCAATTCCTTTCTCTTTCTACTCTCCCAAGGTCTGGATCTGATCATAATGCTTTGGTGCTGAAAATAAATTTGGGCCATAATAGGGAACCTTTCCCTTTCAGATTTGAATCCACGTGGAGCCTCCACTCAGATTTTTCTGCTTTGGTTAAATTTTGGTGGGAGGAACCCATAATAGGTACTCCAATGTACTGTTTGGCAGAAAAATTACACAGAATAAAGCAAAAATGAAAGGGTGGAATAAGCTGACCTTTGCAACATCTTTGAGATAAAGAATACCCTCGGAAAAAGTTTAAAAGAGGTTAAGAATATTATGGAGACTGGCCTAGTGGATGAAGAGATATGTGCTAAGAAAAGAGATCTTAGATCCTAATGGTATAAGATAAACAAAAAGGAGGATATCTTTTGGAAACAAAAGTCTAGGGTCCAATGGTTGATGGAAGGGGATAGGAACACTAAATTGTTCCACCAATCCACTTTGAAACATAGAAGAAGAAACAAAATAAGATTGATGGTGAAAGAGGATGGCTCTAGTGTAACCAATGAAAAAGATATTGCTGGGGAAGTTGTTAACTTCTTCTCCTCCTATCATATAAATCATGGCAATGCTCTTCAAGTAAATGCTGACTTTTTTGAAGTGATCCCTAATGTAATTTCAGATTTAGACTTAAAGATGATGACTAATGTTGTTTCTAAGGAAGAAATCAAAAAGGTTGTTTTCTCTTTTGGTGCTTTCAAAGCCCCTGGACTTGATGGGTTCCCTCCTATTTTTTTCCAAACTTACTAGGATTTTGTTAAAACAAACCTTTTTAATGCTACCAGGGATTTCTTTAGGTTAGGTAGGTTGTTGAACCATTTGAATGCTACCTTTATAGCTCTTATTCCTAAATTTTTTGATGCCCCAACCATGAAATATTATAGACCTATTAGTGTTTGCAACATGGTCTATAAAATTTTCTCCAAAATTTTAGTGTTTAGACTCAACCAGTGCTTGGAAAAATAATGACCTCAAATTAAAATGGTTTCGTTCAAAGTAGAAACATTTTTGATGCTGTAAATTCTACCCACAAAATTATTCATTCAATGGATTATTCTAAAAAGCCTAGGATGGCCTTCAAAATTGATATTTCCAAGGCCTATGATAGGGTCTCCTAGCCTTTCTTTTTTACTGTTCTTAAGAAGTTTGGAATTGATGGTAGATTCCTTAAGATGATCTTTGCTTGTGTTACTTCCCCCATGTCTTATGTCCTGGCCAATGGTGTTCCTCAAAGTTTCTTCTCCTGTGGTCGTGGGCTTAGGCAGGGTGACCCTCTTTCTCCCTACTTGTTTATCATTGTTGTTGAAGTTCTGGGTAGGAATATTCAAAAGTTGGTGGACTCACAAGCTCTCAAAGGTGTAAAAGTGGCCTCCACTCTCAGGCCTGATTCCCATCAATAGTTTGTGGATGATTCTCTAATGTTTGGGAAAGCTTTGGTTGGGAAAGCAAGTCTATGGAAACATGTCCTCAATGATTATGTTGTTGTTTCTGGTTAGTGTATAAACTATGAAAAAAATAAAGTTTACTTCTTCAACATTGATCAGCAGATAAAGGAAAGAGTGAAAACAAATTTGGGTTGTCAAGAAGCTGAATTACTTGATGCCTATCTGGGCCCCACTTTGATCTCTAAGAAATTGGAGAATAATTACTAGAACCAATTGATAGAAAGAATCCAAAACAAACTAGTTGGGTCGAAGGGGAAGCTTCGTAGCTTGGTGGGAAAAATTCAACTCCTTAAAGCCTCTCTTCAGAATATTTCGGTTTATTACCTATCCCTGTTCAAAATACTAGCTCATATTGGGGAGAAGATTGAATAGATTCAGTGAAATTTTTTGTGGTCAAGAATTGAAGAAAAAAACAGACTATCCCTGGTCAGCTGGGATAAAGTGTGTATGCCTAAATGATGTGGGGGTCTGGGGATGAGAAGAATTTCAATGCTTAACAAATCTTTAATGGCTAAAATTGGTTGGAATCTTCTGGAGGGTTCCAAAGACTAGGTAAAAAATTTCCAAGCTAAATACTTAAGGAACAAGAATCCTAGTTGTTTTCTCTCACAATCAGATCTGCCTCCTAGTCCAGCCTTATGGAACCATCTTGTGAGGTTGATGAATGTGCTGAAGATGGGGGCAAGGAAGAGAATAGGGAATGGGAATAATACTAAATTTTGGAAGGATCCTTGGATAGAGAATTCAACTTTGTCCATCGTTGATGATTTAAATCCTCTCAAGTTTAGCTTAAATGGGATTTGTGGCAAAAAGGTGTGTGATTATATAAATTGGGACATGGAGGAACCCAAATGGAACGAGTTCAACATATTATTAAGGAGGAACAATCTAAGAGGTCAAAGATAGGTGAATTGGGATCCAATCCTCATGAATTTGCATAATTTGATAGGGGAGACTAAGTGGTTTGATAGAGAAAGGGAAGATGAGTGGCTCTGGAAAAGTAGCTCATCTAGTTGTTTCTCAATTAAAAAGACCTATGAAGATTTGGTGAGGGCCCAAGTTGTTGTTCCTAATCACTTCTGGGATAGGGTGTGGCTAAAGAATCTTGTTCCCAAAATTAATTGTTTTTGGTGGACTACTACTCAAGGAAAAATTCTCACTATTGACAATCCGGTTAAAAGAGTCTTTCAGTTGGTAAACATGTGTTCACTTTGTAAATAGGAAGAGGAGTTGATAATTCATATTTTCTTTCAATGCCAATATGCAAGGGAAATGTGGTCTTTCTTTTTGTTGTTGTTGTCTTCTGATTGGGTGTTTCCCAACTCTATAAAGTTTTTTATTGATGGTTGGCCAAATTGCCCTTTTTCACATAATGTTATTGTGGACCTTTGGAATTAAGTTCCCCCTTTTGTTACCTAGGGTTTATGTAAGGAGGGGAATAATAGAATTCTCAGAGATGTGGAGAGAACCAGCTAGGAGGTAAGTTAGATTATTATAACCCAAATTAAGGAAAACATTGAAGTAGGAAGATACAACTTCTCCAATACCTAGCCTAATTACAAAGAAATGAGGATAAAACGGAATTGGGGAATAAGGAGGGACTTAACCAAACTTAATTGGTCAAAGATGCTTAATAGAATGGGTATTGTTTGGAGTCCTCCGCTGAAATATTGGGTTAAGTATAATTTTGATGGGTGCTCAAAAGGCAACCTAGGACAAGTTGGGGCTAGGGGCCTAGTTAGAAATCATAAAGGTGATTGTATTATGGCTTTTGAAGTGAATTTGGGTGTCTTCTCTAACAACAAAGCTGAGCAATGGCTGCATTTAGAGGTTTCAATTATCTAAAGGAGTTGGAGTACAAAAATGTCATCATCAAAGGGGATTCTAAGCTAATTGTGGACATTCTAAATGAAGAAGTTGCTCCTCCTTGGGAAATAAAAAATATAGTAGACAAATGCAAAGTTATTAAAAAGTTTTTTAACATTTGTCGAGTACAACATGTGTATAGGGAAAGAAATAAAGTTGTCGATTGTGCGGTCAATGTGGCGCTGAGCTGCAAGGGATGGACACATTGGGCCAATGGCAACATGCTAGCATCTTTAAGAGATGTAATCCTTAATGAAAGATTTGAAAATGAATATCACATGGAAAATTGATAGGTTAGTTGTATGTGGAACTAACGAGTACCAAGTGGTGTTGTTTAGATATCTATGTAATGATAGTATATGGAGTACGGGGTGGTATAGGAGGATCTTGGAAGGAGATAATTGTAATAATTTCCCTTTAAAGATGGTGTTCAATAATCACACGAAGTTATTGAATTTGATAAAGGTTGTCATTTCTATGCGTGTCAAAAAGCTTTTTGTCAATAATCCCCGTATTTCTATAGTGGGGAAAAGAATGAATTTTATTAAGGATTTAAATGCTTGTAAGATTAATGATGAGTTTTGGGTTCTAGGAAATGTGAAGGTGAAGTTGGCTTTCTTAAAAAGAAACTTCTTGAATTGTCATTCTATATCGGCTCTGAGTTTTGCTTGACGTTTGAGTGTTGGTTACATTCAGGGAAGAAAGCAGATTGTGTGGGTGAGTATGAAGAAAAGCCCAACATGGCAAAAGAATTTGCAGAGTAAAATGGGCAGACCAAGGAAAAGAACAAAGTTTCCAAATTGCCAAGCCCGCAAATAGAATGTGGACCTATGGAGGATGTTTGAGAATGCGGGTATGGTCCCATTCTTCCAATTGCTCAAAGGATACAATGAGAATTTAATGGCTAAATTCACCAACTCCTAGAGGAAGGGTTGTGTCACTATAGGTGCAGTGAAGTTTGAGGTCACCACTCGTTTCATTGCAAAAGCTACGAGTCTACAAAATAATGGGCTAAAAGTTGCTAAGAAAAGTGGAGTGGACTACCAAAGGTTTGTTGATAAATTCCTCCATGAAGGTGAAAATCTCAAGAGATTCCAGAATGGGTATGCCAGACTTGAACTCCCTCCTTTTGCTTTAGTAAGTTTGTTTGTCATGCATTATTTTACTCTTGAGGGTAGGTACATGTTGGTCCATGCATACCACTTCCCTCTGTTAAACCATATTAGGCATGGGGAGCGTATCAATTTTCCATTTTACCTGTTGTCCTCGGGCTGCAGCTTAACATTGAAACAGGCACTAGCCCTCCCCTCCACCAAGGTCTAAAGCTAACTTTGTACAAATATGCCCTGACCCTGAATCCTCATGGCAATCCTTTAAATGCTTGAAATGACAACCCTGACCAGTTTGATGAAGAAAATGTGGAACAACCAAAGGAGGAAAACCCTAATGCTGATGAACTCTCGATTGATGAACAAATTCACCGCCACCCTCCTACAATTGTTGCTAGGCGTGTGCTAATCCCTGCAAAAAGAAACTCCCCTATGGCTAATGTGTCAAATCCCTCTACTCCTTTGTCACAGAAGAGTGAGGAATTGAAAAGCTTTGAATTAAAGCTCATTAGAGCCATGCCTGAAAAAAGGAAACACTCCCCTTTGTTGTTGGAACCCTCAAAAGCTAAGAAACCTAGATAGGATATTAATCCTAGAGATGTAATAAATATCACTAAGGAAGGGAACCAAATGGAGGAGGCTAAAGAAACTTTACAAGGGCAAGGGAGTGGTGGTAGTGGGGGAAGAAGGTTGGCACAACTAGCTAAAGTTGCCTCGAAAGAGGAAAAGGGAAAACAAAAAATTTCTGTGAATGGGAGGACCTGGGGTATGAAGATTTTGACGCTTAGGAAGAAGAAGACTTTGAAGACCTAGATTTTGAGGACACTACCTATGAGATGGGGGAGGATGGTTCAGAGGAGGAGAAAGAGGAGGAAGAGGAGGAGAAAGTGGAGCCTTTTGAGGATAAGATGGAGGTCGGGAATGAGCAGGATGTTGGGTTCTTTGGAATGGAGAACAAAGTTGAGGATATTAGTAATGAGTTTTTAAAAAGTAGACTAACTTTTTTGCAGGCACAGTTTGAAGACATGGAGAAGGTGTTAGTTACTCTCATGAAAGTAACTAACAGGATGATGAGAAGAGCAATGATGGGAGCGACTTCTAGTGAAACAAAGATTACCAAGAAACTTAAGAAACAAGGGAAACCTGATACCCTGAAGACGTTGAATGAGACAGAGGGCCCTGATTGGCGCGAATACATTGCTCTCATGGGACAACATGGGGACCTATTAAAGAAATCTAGTTAATGGCTTGTGTTGCTACTCTACTGTTTTTTGAATAGTTTTTTGTCTTTTTATCATATCTAGGACTGTTCTGTTAATTACTATAGGTTATAGTGGAATACCACCTGGGATACTGTCGATAAATAATTAATGGTCTTCGTAGATCGAAGTATGCTGGTAAAAACTTAATGTTTTTGATTGATAATGGCTGGACAATGGTTACTATTTTAAATATTGGCCTGCGTGTTGATGTTTTTTGGTTAGTTGGTGATGTTGTTTCCCACCTCTCTGCTTCTTTTTGGTATGTTTCTGTAACTATGGGATCAGGGCCCTTCCCTGCTTATCTAATAAAAAAAAATAGGGATATTATTTAAAATTCCATGATCGTAGGTTATATAGGATAAACTTACTTAGCCAATCCCTTGATTGACCAATCTGTCCATAATACATGCTCTAACATATTGAATGACTAACTGCTTTCCTTGCTTCCTAGCTTCATCCATCTTTAATCCATTATCTTCAACTCTTCATATTGAATTTGTGTGAGATCCTCATCCATATAAATCTTCTTTGAAATTTTGAAAAAACAAACATTTTTAAATCAAAAACCTTGAGCCTATCTTAAGAGCTTATTAATCAAATAATAAGAGAATACTCCTCAATGAACCAAAATCTCAAAGATGATTTTCTTTTGTTCCAAACTATTATGAATAAATTGTTAAGCCAACTCAAATGAATTTTGTTTCTTCAATCTTCTAATTCTGAGTTCAAGGGATTTGAGTTGCCTTTGTCTATCCTCCTCAAACTTTGCTCGTATAGCATCCACCATTTGTGCCCAAGTTGTATCCACACATTTGAGCTTGGAAGTAAGCTCCTTTTGGTTCACAAGGTTTGCGGTAACATTTACCTTCAAGGTTTCAAGGTTCATATTTTGAAAATCTATTATGACTAGTTTCTGTACTACAATAGTATTTGCTTGACTCTTGATAGCTTTTTTTTGGTTGGTCAATTGCTTTTGAGAGAGGCTTCCCATCATTTTGTCTTGCCCAGAGGTTATTTTAAGTAGTTCAAAAACTTTGGAAGATAATTTTGAGTTCAGGCTGTGCAACCTATTTGATAAATCATTAACATATTTATTTTCATCAGAAACAACAATGGATAGAGCTTGAAGTTTTTCTATCTAATGTGTAATAGCTTTATTAAGCCGCTTCTTTGTTTCACCAAGTGAGGCCATAGTATCTAGGTTCCCTCCTAGAGTGGTCACCCTAGCATGATTCTTCATTTGGTAGACTTCAGCATAGGATGCATGCGAACTGTTTGAAGAAGTGTACATAACAAATTGACTTAAAATACCTCAAAACAAAGGCATAGATTCCTGTGACCTGTATGATGGAATGCATGTGATCCCTTTTAATTCTCTGGGAGGCCTGCTACTCTCAAAACCCTCAAATCTGTTCCCACAATCCTTTGACCTGCTCAAATCTGATAACTGATGGGGACTTTTTTCCTACATGCAAGTCCTTTAGCCTGCCCAAGTCTGCTCAACAATTGCAATTTCTTTGTTGCAAATGGTGCTAGCCTCCAGAGATTCATGGGCATACCATATCTAGTCGCATTACTAATCTTTCCATGTAAAGGAGTTGTTTCCATCAAAATGTGATCTAACATCCTCAGATGTGATATCCATTTACTTCAAGCATTCCTTTTACCCTGCTCTTTCTCATTCTCCACCATGTCTTCCAGATTTCATTCCAGAGATGTGCAGGCTTCCTGAGAAACAGTTCAATGTAATGACACCATTATGGTATCATACAAAAGGGCTTTGAAAAATCTCCCATTAGTATATATTGGTAGTGATGCACAATGCAAACCAGTCATCTGATTTATGAAGTCAACATCATGGTCTAGATCTTCAAACACTCAGAATAAAACAGATTTTGAAAACTTAAGATAAAATCCTATCCATTCTCTAGCTCTGCAGGTCTCATACATTTCAACTTGTTATAGAGCAAGCGTTTGCTTACAAATTGTTTCACTTAGCATCACCAATAATCTCCGCAAGAACATTGTCCTTGTTTGAAATGATGGAACCGGTTCCCATCCCTCACAACAATTTGTCTTGCAACAATCTTGGAGATAAAAATTTGGTTGCAGTGTGGCAGTCAACACATACTCGAAGGTTCTTGACAACTCTAATAGTTGTTCCAGGTGGTGTGTTTAATAATCCAAATGCAATTGCCAACTTCTCACTATGGTGGCAGAGGAATAATTCTTTTTCCTCCTCCTCCACATCATTAAGTACATGTTTTGAATCTGGAAAATACCCTGCCAGCTTCATCTCCCAAGATAATTTCTCCAACTCTCCATAGATCTCCTGTGTCTGTGGATGTGATCTGTCTTCTACAGAAAAAACGTGAATCATTTTATTGTCTTCAATCCAACTACATCCAGGAACCTTTTTAACTCCTCTTTCTTGCATCAATCTCCTTACCATATGAACCTCACCCCACTTGCCCACCTCTGCATAGATGTTTGAAAGAAGAACATATGTTGCAGCATTTATTGGATCCAGCTCAAAAAGAAGAGTTGCTGTAAATACTCCTAACCTTATTTTATTATATGATCTACAGGCACCAAGGAAACACGCCCACACAACCACCACAGGTATAATTGGCATTTTTATGATAAATTTTAGAGTTTCCTCAAGATAACCAGCACGCCCAAGAAGGTCAACCATGCACACATAATGATCAATTGTAGGCATAATGCAATAAGAATCATTCATGCCAATGAAGTATTTACAGCCCTTATCCACTAGACCTGCATGGCTGCATGCATATAACACACAAGCGAAGCTTACATGATCAGGGTATGTTCCAGAGTGCTTCATCAGTTCAAAGACTTCAAGAGAATCTTTGCACAAGCCATTTTGTGCATATCCCGCAACCATGGCATTCCACGAGATGACATCTTTTTGAGAAAATTTGTCAAACAGTTCACGTGCCTTGTGAATGCTACCACATTTTGCATACATGTCTATTAAGGCATTCGTAATAACGACATCTGACCAAAAGCCGCTTTCAATTACACTTTGATGGATGTTCATGCCCTGCTCTAAAGCTCCAATTTTTGCACATGCTGGAAGGATGCTGGCAAAGGTTGTTGATGCTGGCTTTACACCTGCCAATTGCATTTGCTTAAAAGTTTCCAAGGCCTTGTCAACCAACCCATTTTGTGCATATCCTGCGATCAGTGCAGTCCATGACACCACATCTCTTTGAGGCATTTTCTCAAACATCTCATGTGCCTTCTGTATACTTCCGCATTTAGCATACATGTCTATCAGGGCATTCATAACTACGACGTTTGACAACAATCCACTTTCAATTATGCTTTGATGGATGTGCATACCCAGTTCTAACCCTCCCATTTTCGCACAGGCTGGGAGGATGCTAGCAAATGTTGTGCAGTTTGGTTTTAGACCTGCCAATTGCATTTGTGTGAATGCCTCCAAGGCCTTTTCAACAAATCCATTTTGTGCATATCCCGCAACCATGGCATTCCACGAGATGACATCTGGTTGAGGCATTTCTTTGAAAAGCCTTAAGGCATGGTCAAGAACACAATTTTGTGCATATCCTGCAATCATTGCAGTCCAAGAGACCACATCTCTTTGCATCATTTTGTCAAACAATTCACGTGCCTTATGTAGGCTTCTACATTTTGCATAAATGTCTATCAGGGCATTTGCAACTTGGACACTGGATAACAATCCACTTTTGATTACGCTTTGATGAATGACCATACCCTGTTGTAAATCCTCCCTTTTAGAACATGCTGAGAGGATGCTATCAAAGGTTGTGGAGTTCGGCCTTAAATCTGTCAATTGCATGTGCTTAAAAGCATCCAGAGCCTTCTCGAAGTACCCATTTTGTGCGTAACCTGCAACTATGGCAGTCCATGAGATGACATCAGACTGAGGCATTTCTTTGAAAAGCCTTAAAGCCTCGTCAATAACACCGTTTTGTGCATATCCTGAAATCATCGCATTCCATGAGACCACATTTTTCTCGAACATTTTATCAAACACCTCACGTACCCTGTGTATGCTTCCACATTTTGCATACATGTCTACCAAGGCATTCGCAACTACTAAATCTGACAAAATACCCCTTTCCATTATGCTTCGATGGATATCCACACCCTGATCCAAAGCTCTTATTTTCGCACAGGCTGGGAGTATACTGGCAAAGGCGAACTGATCGGGTTGAACATCTGTTCTCTGCATTTGGTGAAACAGTGCCAATGCCTCGTGAGGAAACCCATGTCTTCGGTAAGCTGCAATGATGGCATGTCATGAGAATCCGTCTCGTTCTTTCATGTCGTCAAAAAATTTACGAGCATCCACCAAACCCCCGCACTTGACATACATGTTGACAAGGTTATTCTGGAAAAATGTGCGTTTAGCAAATTCAAATCCCCTGCGAGTGATTAGAGAATGTATTCGTTTACCTGGTGAAAGCGCATTGATGGTAATGTGGGTGTGCAATATTTGAAGATATTTAGAACAGTGTACAGGGGAGTTGTGTGTAGTAAGCAGAATGGGTAATTGCAGCACCTCTATCAACAAACCCTCTCTACCTACTGTTGAGAAATTGAGGTTGGCAATGAATGGTATTGGCACTGTAGGATTATAGTTGAAGCGCTGCAAATGAGCATAACAACAATGCAACAGAATCGCCGCCATTATTGTCTATAAATGGTTATAGAAATATGCATAGTTGTGCTCCCTAACTTCATGCTTCTAGCTTCCTATGTGGAAATTTCAAATCACTCACAATTTTTTACAGCAGCTTACTTGGCAAGTCCCCTGCTTATAACTAAGGTTTCAGGGCCACATCATCAAATATGATGTCACATCAGCATGCTTTTTGTTAAGATGTCCAAAAAGGCCCAAAAACCAGTGAGACCAATACTTGTGCATTCACAGCATGCTCTATTGAGTGCTGAAATCACATGATTGGTTGCTTTTTAGATTAAAGGAATACATTTTGTTTAATTTTGGATAGTCATCATCAACACTAAAAACTTTAAAGTCACGACTATTGGTCCAATATTGATAAAAATATTGAGCATTATATAAACAACTACTATCATAACTTTTGAAACATGCTGAGGTACTGGGTCATCTCCCCTAGTTTATAAGAAGCGCATGAGAATAATTGTGCAAATTAGGTAGGGAGGTTAGAAGAATATTCCAATAGATATCATGATGCAAATTAGGTAGGGAATCTTGATGATTGAATGTCAATTGTAGCATATTGCTTCATTTTAAGTGGATGTATAGTTTCATGAGCAAGTAAGAAATAACTAGCAATTTTTCTTTCAAGTGTAGAGTCGAAATATATGGCAACCGGTTAATCTATGAAGGAATTAATACGGTTAAGAAAGTATTGCAAGATATTGAGATTACTCAAACCTAACCAAAAATATTGAAATGTGACAGTCAAATTTGTATAGCGATGACAAAATTTAAGGTTTCATTAGAGAGCTAAACACATTGATGTGCAATCTCATTTTTTTTGCGAACAAGTTGAGAAGAACATTGTGCAATAGAAATGGTGGTGGCAAATGCATTAATAAAAGCATTACCCAAAGGTAAGTTTGAGTTTTGTATGAAATGATTCAATGTGCAATAGTTTGGCTAGAAAATATTTAGTTAGTGGGAGTGTTGCATGTAGAAAAATAGTATTGCATGTATAGATTATACTATTGAATCTAGTAAAATAGCCAAATATTTGGGATTTATATTTTCAAAAGAAAGCATATACAAAATGTGTGTTTAGTTGTAAGTGAGTTAAATGGGACATGTAGAAGTTCAAGTTGAGTTGAGTCCTATAGAGGTGAATAGGAAATTATAAGGTATATTTTTATTCTATGTATATTTTCTATATAACCTAATCTACTTTTTCTTCTAAAATTTTTTGGTAGCTTTGTTGAATTTTTTCTATACAAGTTGAAATAGATGCAACCACAATTATAAAACCATATAAAAACTAAGAAATTACACAATAAATCCTATGGTAGGTTGGGCTTCCTTGTCATCAACCTTGTATCCCTAACCACCATTTAGAAGCTCTTAATAATTTAGAAGTTGCTCCCAAACAATATGCAAGTTGTTGTCAATGATAACTTTAAGAAAGGGACCTAAAAAAAACTTATATTTAACCTATGAACCTTTCCCTTTTTAATATTTTTACCGAAGAATCTTTCATTTTTTGAAAAAATATTAATTTTATTGACAAATTTATGCACATCATTAAAAAATCCTAGCTAGCGCTAACTATGAACATTAACCACTATGGTGAATCATTGCTTTAAAAAATGTCTTTGTCAACACAATTCCCCAATATATATTATTTTTCCTAATGTTGAAGAAAGGGCCTAGAGGTCACATCCATTAGCAAGGTGAAGGGGTAGCACCCCCTCACAAGACCCAAGGATTACACCCACCAAGCATAAATACACTATTGAGAAAGCATTAGAGCATTTTAGGACTCAAAATTTTAAAAATACCATGTAATAAAATAAGAATCTAAAATATCACACAAATGGATCTACACCTTATATTTCCCTATGATCATATAGTTTATATTCTATTTAGCGGACTTATAATCACTTTTCCTTTAAAATTTCTCCTTAGCCCATAAATTATCTACTAGTCATTGTGTTAAATGTGTGTATTTATTTCAATAGTTCAGTGAGTATTGATAGGGCTACCCCTAAGTTTTGCAAAGCCTAAAGTGCAAGAGATTTAATTACCTCTCATTCATTGGCCCGTCCTCTCAATTTTTTGACCATGGGAGTTCACAACCCATTAGGAATTGTTGAAAGCAATTTGGAGAGCCAATAGATTGGCGACTCTACTAGGGATCTTATTTCTATATCCTTGGGAAATCCATAAAAAATGTTACAAACATAAATGATTGCGTAGTATTTAGTTTGGTTTTATCCTTCTTTTCCTATTCCTTGCAAAGTGTGGAAACACTATTGTTGTAAAATCCAAACATATTAAGCCTTCTCAACATGGATGGAAGGAGATCATTGTTCAAATACAACCCAAATAAAATGATGGTTTGTGAAACACATAAAAAAGAGTGTGCTATATGGAGATCTAAAGAGATAACTAAGTCCTAGATGCATCTATTATTAGTCATCTTCAAAATAATTTTAATACATAAGAAAGAGGTAAATGTTCATGCTATCTTTGTAATAAATCTATTAATAGAGTCTCAAAACAAGGGAATGGAAATGAATGTCATAATCCAAAATATCAAAAAATGTAGATGATCTCTTAAGAAAAAGATAAAAAAGAGAAGCTAAATATCATATTAATGACTCCTTCGTAGAAAGGTTAAATATGAGACATAATGCCTTGTATGGTGAGCCAACAATTTCACTTTCAAAAGAAGATGAGCACACTTTCTAGTATAGGGACAATTTAAATTGTAAGAATGATCAAGGATGTGAAGTACGTGAGGAGTCTAAAGAGGAACAACCCAAACTATATTCAAGCCATACAAACTAGGATAGAGCCATTCTCCAATATATAATTGATTTGAAATCTAACTCATCCAAGATTCAAGCTAAGAATTCTACAGATGATTTTTTAAGGAGAATTGAAAAATTGTGGAACATTGATCAACAAGGTCATAAAGGAGTTGTAAAAATTGCTAATAGAAGGAACTATAAGGACCTTAAAAATAATATAATGCAAGTTCCTACAAGAACTTTAAACTTGGACAAATATAGGCATTTGAACTTCCCTAAAATTCTTAGGCATCCAAACCCTATCCCAATAGAAGTCAAATCAAAGTTCATGAAATTTTAAGAAAATAATATTGTATTAGGAGAAGACCACTTGAGAGATTTTAATAACCTAAATCATGATTATGAAATCAATGATGAAGAAAATTTTGTTCAGTGCTTGGATGATATTGCTAGAGAATGGTACAAGAGCTTTCTTGATGCTAACATAGAATCTTATATAGAATTTTAAAAAGTCTTCAAAGAATATTATAGGGATAAACCTAGCCCTAGATTCATATTAATGAAGTCTTGTCAAAGGTTATAAGGAATCAATGTTATATTTTAATATAATATTTGTCAGACTCAAGGCAAATATTCTAACTTAGATGAGAATAAATGATTCTATGTGTTTATTCTTGTACAGTAATGCATGTGATGCTAAGATGGGGTACTTTTTGAGAGATAAGGAGTTTGTTTGCTTTGTTGATTAATACTTAATTGCACTACCCAAAAGAAATTTTGGGTTGAGGATATATTTTAAAAGATAACTAATTATAACTCCATGGAAATAAATATCAATCTTATAATCAAATATGTAATCACACAACCCAAAAAAATTCATGCATGTTCTTGTAAACTTGTATAATGAAATCATAACCATCGGTTTATATTGGAAATCACAATGGTGGGGAATGAATTCAAAACCATCACATTTCTTACAAGAGCTTTAGATTCTCCTACTTATTATTTGCATAAAACAAGAGAGAAAGATTAATATAGCAATTATTTGGGGTAGACTTTACCACAAAGAAGATTCATTACCACAATGCATACATATCATAAATTACAAACAAGATCTTAATTTCTTTTCTAGATGTAAACTTTAGAAATAATATTAATACTAAAACTTTATGCTACATGTATTATTTATAATCATTAGAGTTAAGGCCATGTATACCCTAGGTTTTAGAGGATATTATACTATAGGAAAGAACAAATTGTGTTCACTACTTAAAAAAATCATGTTCACAGTAAAATGGTTGAGTCAAATTATTGTGTTGGGAATTGGTAAGTCATCCTTTAGTATGATGTGTTTGCATTAGTAAGGGTTTTCATTACTATTGAATGCATTCTTGGATGATGTTTATGTGTTTGGAGCCTATGAGTTCTTCCTTATGTTATTATTCTTTATTGATGTGATGAACGCACAATGAATGTATGCATATGCATGTCGACGATAGACCATATTCATGAACACGTACATGAGAGTACATAGGTAGGCATACCTATTCACACTTATGAATGGGTTGCTTATGAGCATGGTGTTATCGAATGGACAATACGACATGTATGTGTATATGTATATATAACATCATGCATATGTTCCCTATCAATAAGATAGGAATTGTTGATGTGCTTGATTGTGTAAATGAATGTATATATATAAGATATATACATATATTATAATGTATACATGTGTCGATATATACATATGTACATAACAAACAGCAATTTCCATACAGATATATATCAATAAATGTATACGTATACATGTACATATATATATATAGTCAATATGATTATTATATGATTGTTAACTTGATCATATTCATTTGTATATCCAATGTTAATATGAAAATTATGATAAAGGCCGTTATGAAGTATTAAGACTTGGTCGATACTACTTAAAATGCAACACTATTTTATAGCAACATATTGTTTCTACCTTAAACACATTTATCCAAAAGATAAATGTGTTAGAAATATTAAGTAACGTGTTGTTGTGCAAGTGGTTTAAATGCATGATAAAGGGAATTATCATCTAATAGCATGCTTCGTCAAAGCACAAGTTTGAGCACTATAACTATGGAGTTGACTTTGTAAGGAAACTTGTAGCCATTTTATGACAATTTTCACATAACCCAAAAGAGATAAAAATGCAAATAAGTGATCAAAATCCACATGCAAGAGAATAGACAACATACCCATCAAAGATGACACAAGATATACCCTGGGAAAAACCCAACCTCCAAAATCATCCATACTCCATCATATTAATCAACCATGAAGCAAATAAAAGAGCTACAATGAACACTTCTGAAGCATCGAGCCCTCTAATGCATTTCCATGTGTCCAAGCATGAATCCACACATCCCATGCTATGCTTCAGAAATGCACTCTCAAAAAGACTCAATAAAGAAAACCAAACCACTCAGCCAACCTAAACCACTACACGTGTTTTCTTTTATAAACACAAGCTCACACATAATACAACTAGTGGTTTAGGTTAAACAGTGTACCACAAAACCATGTGAATACAAAACTACTAACCCCTTATTTAATATTGGGTACTAAGACATCACATTATTTAATATTTCCCCAATATTAAATTATTATCACATGTCTCCCACACATTAAATTATAATACAATGTTACAATACAACATCAAGTGAACCCCAAATAATTACCTAGTGTTATTAACAACACCACCAAGGTGTATCACAACCAAATAATTATTTAATTACAACATTATAATAAATCATTTTATGCATTGGTGTACAACACCATATCCCAACATTCTTCCACTTGTTGTATACATTGCATAAGGGATCAATACATGAAATACATCATCATAGCCATCCATGAAACCACATGAATTTGTAGCATGCTCTCGTGCTCCATCAAGATACGTACAATATGAACAAAGTGACCACCATCTCGAGCAAGAACTCCTCTCATCCTCCAACGTTCCACTTATGGAAGAAAAGTAACATGCCAAGGTGAAGATGCACCAATCCATGAGCACAAGCATCAAATCCAAGTGATAATAAAGGTTTCAAAAAGCTTTTGTCAACTAAAAACCCCACACAATCAGAAATAGCATCCACAACACATGCTAATAAATACAACCGTCCATAACTCCAACGTATCAATACATTAGTAAACTCATGCCAAGAATATATGCAACCTGTAAACTGCAACCACAAGCTCCTTGTATGAAACTTGTCAATGAAGAACATACATATCTAGGAACTCCCACTGCATAGGTAATCTCAAAGCATATCAAGTCTACCAATCAACACTATACATCAAGGTGTGATAAGTAAATGAAAGCATGAAGTACCAAGAACAATATCAATGATCCACACATACAACCCAAGAGTTGCATAAACTCTCACAAATTGTTGCCACCATTCTCCCAAAAGCATGAAAATCCAAGGAGAAACCATGAAGAGAGAGACTTGTAAACCATAATGTCCTCCTACCAACACCTCAAAAGTGTATTGTCAAGTGTCAAGTATGATCTCCTAAACAACCCCAAATGAAAAGCCTCAACAACATCCTTAACACCCAATCTCATAGATCCAGTACAACATATAAATCAATATAACAATGCCAAGATGGATGTAAGCCTCTCTAATCAAGAAGATCAAACTCATAGTAACCATCCCCATAACTAGAAATCATCCCATAAGCCATATCCTAACAATTCTCATCAAATAATGATATCATAAACTCAAATGCACAAGGAGATAACCATGCCATAACATCCCTCAAAATGAATCCTCTAGAACTAACTATCCATAGCTCAAGATCCATATCTATGAAAGATAAAGCATATAAACTCGTGCTAAATCATCCTCATACGAGTATCCATAATTTAACACCATGAATCAACTCAATCTCATGAGAAATCAAAGCACGAAACATAACACATCTTAGAGATATAATGAGCAAATACCTCTCAAATCATAAATTGCTGAGTAGACCAAGAGTGAGGGATGAGAATGCTCCTTTAGGATAACCAAGTCATCATGACTCAGTCCAAGAACAATCTCCTCTATTGGTCCATAATGAACTCATGTCCATATCCAGGTGAAAGTCCCTCAGTCTTCCTGCTGAAACCTCCAAAGAGTAACTGTCTCAAGCAAATATCTCTAATCACAAGAGAACTACAACCATCACCTAAGTTTCCAAGTATCCATGAGTACCTGTAACCAATCAATCCATTCCAAACTCCAAATGCAACATAGTACCATCATGAAGTAATCAAGCAAATAATCAATGTACCTAATACAAATAGAACTACCACGATCAATGTCAAAGCTCCAATTATGAGTCGGGAACATAAACATGAAATTCATGATCTAACCATCTCCTCCTAAGATATCACATGCACCATAACACATATAAACATCCTGGTCTTAAGAGAACATGTACCATGACAAAATCTAAGTGCACATCAAGAGTAAACCATGACATAATACCAAACACTCTAAACCAAGAATACATATCCCCAATCACATGAAGATAACCATACCAATGATGCATCCACATCATTGCAAATAACTCCCATTGAATCATGATACAAGCTACACATGGCATCATGACAACCATCCTCTTCATGAAGATCGTCTAGGTCTGCAAACACTCAACTGCACTATCAATAACATACAAGTGAAACCAAGATATCCAAGCCAAGAAGATACCTACAACCACCAATAAACCATCATAAATATATCCATCATTGCCAAACCATCACTGTCAAAAGATCCCATTAAAAGTGTATAACCAATGAATGTAACAAGCTTTCATGACATCGTTATAACAATCTCATAATGAAGAACAACCAATAGTTACCTCACACAATCAAGGAACTCAAATGCAACATGAGCTCCTCAATAAGAAAGCAAAGTAAACCATGATCCTCATACCAAGAAGATTCACCACCACAACCCAAATCAGGATCCAATCCAACACTACCAACAATGCACCTACATAAACCATCATGACATACCAAATTCTTTAAAGCACAAGAAACATCCATGACACCATGACACCATGATCACCAACAAATTTACCAACAATTCAACCCAACCGTGTCCACATATCTGCATAACATATTCAACTGCATAGGTCTCATATCATGACTGCACTTGGTAATACCATCTCACCTCCTCAACATGACACCAAAACTAGCAAACCAAGTGACTAAGCCAAGCCACTCAAACTAAAAAATGTATCAACATTGAAATAGCTATGGGCATAGACAACCCATGTCCAAGTCATAGGTGCAACAAGTAAGTATAGACCACCTACAATGCTACACAACTTGTAAATACAACAATGAAGCATACAAATCCAACCAAACTGATAACCATGTCAAAAAGAGAATAATCTGAGATGTACAACTAAGCATACAATAAATCCAACATCGAATCTCCTAGATCTGACAATCCATAAGCTCATAGTATCACCATAGTCAAAGTAACCCATACATAGCTCAAGATAGAATATCATTAAATAAATCATGTCAAAACAACTCTAAACTTGATCCACTGTATAGTGCTCTGAACAAAATTTCCGTCAACTATTCAAAGTCCAAAAACCAACTTTGTATGCACCCAATATCATCTCTCAAAGCTCAAATAGAACACCTGACTTCCACCAAGAAAAACACTATCAAAACTATAAAATATGGAAAAAAAATATAGCACCACAATGTAGAGCTCTGAGTTACCTTTCCAATGAGTCCAAGAAGAGCAAAAAAGGGCCATTTGGTTGAAAGTTATGGCCCTTGGAAGAAAATTGCTTGATTAGGGTATTAAAATAAAAAAGAACACCTCCCTAGTAGTGGGATAGTGGCCAGCCGGTGGTGGCGGAGTCAACCGGCGGCACCACCCATTTTATCCTTTAGGCCCAAAATTACATTTAAATGTGATTTAAGTTTCCAAATATGAAAAATTTAGGCTCCATTAAATTTTCATCAGATGGCAAATATTAAAAAAAGGGCAGATTTAAAATTTTTAAAAAGGTTTTTATCTAACCCCATAAAGGAGTGGCAGAGGTACCGAGCACCGTCAGCAATTAGTTTGTCAATAAGACTGCCAACAGTACCTTACGATTCTATCGACAATCCTATTAGCGCAAGCTGACAGTCGATGTGGGGGGTACGGGGGTAACCCCACCCCCCATAAACCTTTATTTTATTTTATTTTTCAAATAAAACTTTTCGACCCTTTTCATTTTTTTTATTTTAAATTTTTTTTTCATTTTTATTTTGTAAGAAATTTTTAAACCGACGAATTTTTTCAACAAAACATTTTTAATATTTTTTTATTTTCCGAGTACAATATTGACGCCCGTACGAACTAACAAAGTCTGAGATTTTACAAAAAAAAATTGTATTTTCTCCCAGTAACCAAAATAGGGCAAATTATATATCAAAATTCGTCTCTCGACCAACTTGAATCCAACCATGAGGTCCATTTTTTCCCAGGAGGTCATTTGCAAAATTTCCCCCACAAAATCCCCATTTGAATGCACAACCAAGAAGCCTTATTTTTCCCTAATTTTTCCACACCCCAAATCTGCAAACAACCCATCATAACAACCAACCCAAAACCCTTAGATCTACAATAAACAACCTATAGGACCCTTATATCTTGCCATGTCTTTCATTCTCTCATGCATTGTATAGATCCAAACTTCATGTATTTTTTCTCAAACTAGGGTTATAACAAAAAATCTCGAACCATGAAAGCTCTGATACCACTTGTAAGGAAACTTGCAACCATTGTATGAAAAATTCCACATAACCCAAAAGAGGTAACAATGCAAATAAGTGATTAGAATCCACATGCAAGAGAATAGACAACATACCCATCAAAGATGACACAAGATATACCCTAGGAAAACCCTCAAGATGGAAAAACCTAGCCTCCAAAAGCATCCATACTCCATCATATTAATCAACCATGAAGCAAATACAAGAGTTACAACAAACACTTCTAAAGCATCAAACCCTCCAATGCATTCCCATGTTTCCAAACATGAATCCACACATCCCATGCTATGCTTCACAAATGCACTCTCAAGAAGACTCAATAATGATAGCCAAACCACTCATCCAACCTAAGCCACTACACATATGTTTACTTTTATAGACACAAGCTCACACATAATACAACTAGTAGTTTAGGTTAAACGATGTACCACAAAACCGTGTGAATACAAAACCACTAACTCCTTATTTAATATTGGGTACTAAAACATCACATTATTTAATATTTCCCCAATATTAAATTATTATCACTTGTCTCCCACACATTAAATAATAATACAATGTTACAACAAAACATCAAGTGCAGCCCAAATAATTACCTAGTGTGATTAACAACACCACCAACATGTATCACAACTAAATAATTATTTAATTACAACATTATAAAATAATTTTATGCAATAATGTACAACACCATATCCAAACAAACTCATCTTTTCCCTGTCAATAGAATAGACTATGACCAAGTCAACATAAGATATGTGTTTCCTGTAGATTATGGGTTCTTTCATCATGATAAGATGCACCAAATGAATAGGAAGTTGGATGATACCTAGTGCCAAAATATCAAAACTCTATTTTTGTAGAAGTCTATTTTGGTTGTAAGTTGATTCTCATCTTTTAGGCATGTGCATATTTGAATTGGTCTTGAACTGCTATCAATCCAAAGGAGTCGATCTATAGAATGCCAAGATGAGTTTTCACTTAGATTTTTTCCACTTTGAGATGCGGGGAGCACCTAGGCTGACCTCCATTTTGGTTTGCATAATTTTGGCTTGTACTGACTTTAGCCAAGTCAAGAATGCTTGTGTGTTTAGATTGGACCTTTAGAAGGTATTGTGTGTGTGGAGAGTTAGTCACTAGGACTAAAATCTTCATTAGTTTATCTTATTGTTAAATTCTGCTTTATTAAGATTTGGACAGTTATGTTAGAAGATATGATGCACCAAATGTATTAAAGCCACATTCTCGTTGTTGGAAGATGCTAAAGATCATTTAAGGAACTGTTGGTTCGAGTTTAAGGAGATTAAGGTCCTATAATTAAGGTTAAAGGCAGAGTTGTAAGATGGCATGATGAACTTGTTTGTTGCATGCACTTTACTTGGCATTGGGAATCCCTTGAAATTAGGGAAAAGCTTGAGCAACTACCCTTGAATAGTGGCAAAGGCATCAAAAGTAGTGTGTGGCTCGTAGAAAACAAGTTGTTGCATTGTAAACAAGTTTGGTTGTGAAGAAATAGAAGACAGTTTTGCAATTTCTGAGTTTATTTGAAAACCCCGTGTGTTTTTGAGACACAGTGGTATTCAAGGCCTTGTGTTTATTGTCTTAACACTGTATTTGTATTCTTAGCATAGTCTTGATTCATCTTTCTTGTGTGTTCAGGTTCCATAGAATAGTTTATAAAAGGTTTTTATTCTTGTTTTGGTAGATTTCTGTGTTTTCCTGTATCTGCCTGTGCATTGTGAGAAACAGTGATCTTGTGGACACTGTATTTGATGATTTAACATTGTGTTTATGTTCATAGAATAGTGTAGAATATTACTCATCTTGTGTTTAGATTATTGAGTGTAGAGTTTTTAATTAGAAACTTTAGATTAGAATTTAGGGGTTTGTAAATACTGTTTTGAGCAACAAAATTGAAATGGCTTCCCCATAGACATCAACCACGGGATGTTCCTGAAATTGGTGGAATATGGAAGGGAAGCCAGTGCTTTGTACATATTTAATGACAGGAAATCAAGAGAGCCAAGCAGTGATTTTAAATTCCAAACCCTAGGCGAGCTTAAGTTACCCGGTTAGGAGTTTGGAAGAGGAAAAGTGAAGAGAATAGGCAGGGGAAGGTACATTTGTACAGAAAAAGTACACTTCCAAGTGGAATATGATTAGACACAAGGACACCTGAGAGATGAAGGCTTGAATAATTCTCTTGAGTGAGAAATAAGCAAGTGATCAACAAAACCCTAGGAAATAGGACAATTAGGCCTCCTCTCCAAGGTCATAGGAACCAGCTGTACGGAACAGACAGAGGTCTGAAATCAAATGCAAGATTTAAAGCTCTGAAAAGGGTGCCTAAAAGTGTCTTTTGTTTGGTAGGTTGTGTGGAAAGTTTGAGAGCAAAAGGCTAAAAACCGACTGGTAAGGGCTACTAGAAATAGGGCCTCACCAAGGGGAAATCTTGGAAACGGGTAGGTTGAGGAGTGGACACCAAGAAAAATGGATCAGTTTGGTTGAAAAAAGCATGGAGATAGCATCTTCAACTCCCCTACAAGCAGTTCTAAAAAAATGATGAAGTTGGCATCTAGACTCTTCTAGGTGTAGTGACAAAGATTGAAAGTGCAAGAAGGTGTTGAATCCTCTGAGGTTAAAGCACAAGGTGGAAACTCTTGGAACAGAGTTATAGCAAGGTTCAGTTGGTGAACCAAGTTAGGACAGAGCCTAGAAGATTGTTAGGTTCATGGTGAAGGCAGAGTAATGTCTTCTTGTTGATTTGGTGCAAGCAAACCTTGGAGGTCATCATACACCACACCCTTTTTGTTGTGTAGGGGTGATTTGTTTTGCATGTGGATTATTGTCCCGATTGGCATGCCTTATCTTTTGGCATCAATGTCTCATTTTTCTATATAAATAGATGGGATAGCTCTCTCATTTGGGATGCACTTATTTTGCTGCAAACATTTTGAGAGTTGTATTTTGTGAGAGCATTGATTTGTCTTGTGAAAGAGGGCATAGTGAAGTATCACTTTGAGTGGAAAAGTGAATGATATCAAGTTGTCTTTGGAAGGTTGTGCATCAAGTCAGTCAATTGGGCTAAGTGTATTATAGGCATGAGGATCTAGTCTTCTTTTATTTGTCTTTATTTATGAAAGAATGAGATTTTATTTCTCTATTTGAACTGCTTGAGAATATTTACACTAGGAAAACATAGCATTTTCTTTGGAAAGGAAAAAGAAGTTGTTATGTGCTTTTCTATGAAAGTGCTTGTATTTACTCCATAATAGTAAGGATTGTTTATCACTAGTATGAGTATACCAGATATGACTAAACAAGGATAGATTAAGGGTTATTCATTGCTAAGTTATTTGATTGAATTAGATAACTTGTAAGTTAGACCTGGGATATGATTATCCATTGAAGGGAGGGTAGCTTTTATTTATGCTTTGTGGGTAGAAATACCATTGAGTTTTGAGAAAGGGAATAGGATAATTCTATGGTTAAAGACTACCCATTGGAGGAAATACCTATGCATAGATTATAATGGCCTAAAGTCAAATCAAGCTTGAGTAGTGTATGTGAGTAGGATGACTATCATTCGAACTACAAAGTGAGAACACTTAAGTAGTATGTTTTCCTTTGGCTCCACTGTCAATTCATCATGATCCATTTATACATGCTATTTCTAGATTGTAGGGTTTACAAGTTCTAGTCATGTAGGACACAACACTAAGCTCATAATGGTTATTGTTACGAGGTTACTCCACCAATCTCTTTGTTGAAGGTTAAGGCCATCTATCATATGATAAATGTGTGGGGGATTGCATATGAGTCCATGGTTGGCGAAAAAGTGTTTGAGTGATGCTTCTCCTCCTTAGCAGGTGACAAAAGACCAAGATTTGAAAGGAGATTCCTAGACCATCTATATCTGTTGCTTTCAAGCTCAGTTGAGCTATGTATGTACTTTGTACACATTCTTTGGAATATTGTAATATGTGGATTATTATATTAGAATGGAATTAATGTTGATTATTCTTATGAAATCTATGTTCATTTGTTCTCTATTAATGAAATAATTTTTTTATGGCAATGGTTAAGTTACATAATTTATTTACTTGAAAGTGAAAACTTAGGGAATTTACTTCAATGAACAATTGGCATGTTACATGTGGTATCAGAGCTAACAAGTTTAGCTTTGGAACCTATGATCTCATCATACTTTCCATCCAATGTTATCTAATGTTTGGAAATTTGTGTGCCAAGATGATGCATCTTAGGTTAATTGCAAGAAAGTTAGTAATCAGGAATGAGCGCTACCTGAAGGCCAAGAAGGAAAGAGAGGCCATTGTTTACACAATTGAGGGTACCAACTATGATAATGTCATCCGGTTAAGCGACACTAAAACCTTTAGTCACACTCTTTCTTGAATTAGTGATGTAAAGAGAAAGATGAAGATGGAAGCCAAGTACAACTATCTACCTTCTATCTCACCAGTGAAGTTTGATTCCTTACCACTTTCCAAGGATATGCCCTCAGAAGGAAGTGTTAGCCTGACATTTATCTTTAAAGACCCTAGAGTTCTTCTGATGGCGGAAGTAATTGTAATTTCCTCAAGTAATGAATATGAGGTTTATGCACCTCACAACTATGTATCGGATGACAAATCCAAATGTTACTTTTCATTTTAGGATAGATATGAACAAATGAGAGATGAACATCAATCTGTATGGTATACCCCATTGAGTTATACATGTATGAGAGCGAATCTAAGGGATACTCCACACTTGACTATCTAAATAGTCACTCTATGTAATCAAAAGGATATTGAGATCCTTGTGAATAATGAAATCATGTGTTTATCAAAAATCTTGTGCTTAAATCTTATGTGGAATTCCTTATGTGTGAATGAATGCTCATTTAAATGTTTTCCATAAGATAATGATAACATGATTGAATCTAGTATGGATGAACCTTTAGGTATAATCCATTCTTGCAAAGATGGTGAGAACACAGACCAATCTTGGTGGAAGCCAAGAAGTTGGGAAAGGACCAATAGGAGTTGAAGCTAGAATAGATCAATTATTAGCAAGCTTGGGAAACTTAGAACAAGAAATAAGGGTAAAGGACAAAGTAGGAAAGGAAGTTCCAAACAATGAGGAAGAGTGAGAAAACTCTTCCCATGAACATGATCAAAAGAGAGAGAAATTACCTTCTCTATCTAAGGAAACTAATAGGAAGTGTATGGCTTTTGAACTTTCTAGAGATATGAAGAAAATCACTCCACCCAATTTGAAGGAAGCACCAGCAGGGATGAAGTTGAGGCTTGGTTGGTCGAAATGGAGAAATATTTTGATATTTGAAATTATTCTTTCACAAAAGCAACATGAGGAGCATACTAGTTAGCAAGAGAAGCCTCTAATTGGTGGATGAATAAGAAAATGGAACTTGATCTTAGCTCATTGAAACTTACATGGAATGAATTTGTTGAATTTTTTGTAAAATATGGTTACCCTAGAACTCTATTTTGTCTAGAAACAAAGATTTTCAAAATCTAAGACAAGGTAAGATGTCGGTTAATGAGTATTGGGAGAAGTTTACCCATCTTCTATCTAATGTTCCTATGTATCAAAAGGATGAATGCTTTCACATAAGAAAGTTAATCATGGGGCTTAATAGCTAGATCGGGGGAGAGGTAGATGTTCATGATCAAGATATTATGGATCTTGTGTAGGAAAATAGAAATTGTAAGAAGATTGCAAGAGCTCAAGATAAACCAACTCCAAAGAAGGTTGAAGTTGTGAAAAATTTACAGAAAATAAAAGGGGAAAAAGGATCCCATAATAGTGGAAAAGAATCAAGAAGGGAACGTAAGAGGAATGGATCCAATGGTGGGAATACCAAAAATGTTGGTGGAAATGCTAATAAATATGGAGAACCCACAAGGAAGAAAGGATCGACTACTGGATGTTTCACATGTCGAGGAGACCATTATGCTAGTCAATGTCCCAATAAGGCTTATGGGTCATGATATTATGGTAATCCACTTCCTACCCAGCAAGTGATGTTCTAGCAAAAGATTCATGTTGTTGTGGATGATCGCCAAATGGAGTATCAAGTGACTCCAATAGAAACTCTAGGTATTTTTTCTGGCTTACCAATTTCTATACTTATAGATACTGGACCAACTAAAAATTTCATTTCACCTAGAATAGCTAAGCAATTATCTAGGAAATCTAGTTACATGGAAAAGTCTTGGGCTTTAGAATATGCAAACTAAACAAGAGAAATGGTGGAACAATGTTTATTTGAAGCTAGGATTGAGCTACCATGTTTTTCTATAGAGGTGAACCTATATGTCATGCCTTTTGGATCCTATGATGTTATCCTAGGTATGAACTGGCTATGGAGACA
>VDFB02379711.1:16328450-16494692 GCA_007258455.2 Sequoia sempervirens
GAGATTGTGACAAGTCCAAGGTTGGTCACATGTGGAGATTGTGACAAGTCCAAGGTTCTAGAAGCCTTGGAAGGATGGAATGTGAATTAAAAATTCACAAATAAAGGAGGGGAATCTAGGAAGAATAAAAAAGAATTAAAAATTCCTTGGGGAATGATTAGGCTTAATTAATTAGTAATTAGAGGATAATTGAGGATTAGAAGCCAACTTGCAAAAGTTGGAGGATGTGACATCCTAATCAAGGATTAGGCATTTGCACATCCCTAATGAAGAAATTAGGAAATGGATTAGGATTAGATGAAAATGACATGTGAGGAATTAAATAAATGTAATATTTATTTAATTTATTTGATGAAAAGGGGATTAAGGTATTTAATATTTAATTATTAATTAAATACCTTAGGGATTTGGCAGAATTAAGGATATTAATTAAATAACAGTAATATTATTTAATTAACTTGGATAAGAGGATGTTTAGATGAAAAATGATAAATTTGGATAAATTAATTGTCCAAATTTGGATGTCTACACTTGCAAGTCTAAATTATGCCAAGGGCCACCCAAACTTCATCCTAAGTTTGCTAGACCCTATACCCTAAACTATAAAATCTAAACCCTCAACACTAAAGCATTTGAATTTTGTCTTAGGACCTTAAAACGAAATTTGGTTGCCTTAAAAAACCCTCTATTGCCACCATTTAGTAGAGATTTTTGTAATGTTTTCACTTATTGAACACATAATATAAAACCTTTTGGTTTCTACAAGTTTATGAAGAGTGGATGATCACTCTCTATGACAATTAGACATGATCATTAGGGTTCTAAATCATTGGAAGAAAACTTTATTCTATTATATCCACAAGATAAGAGAGCGTAGTGAGAGTGCTATGGATAAAGTTTCTTTCATTGGACATACCTAAAATTATGTAGGTTCAATGTCAAGAATGGGTCTATTTGGTAGATTTATGAAAACTATTTTGAATATCTAGAATGCCATAGAAGTATAATTATAGCAATTCCAATTGGAAAAACTTGGGTACATATATATCATATGAAATTTAAATCTAGTAAGGTGTCTAAATTTATATAGGAGAGTTGATAATACATGGAAATAGGTTTGTATGGGAATATATGTATTAAGAAACACATACCACATGACCTCTATAGGATTTTTAAGATGTGATCCTAGATAATAATCCACCCATCCTCAATCATAATGGATTCTTTAGCAATTAAGAGAGATTCAATAACCATAAAATTACCTATATATTGATACTATATAGATTTATGTGGAAGGATGGAAATGCATCAATAAGGAGACCATGATGGAACCATTTAACACCTACAAGGTACACCTATTGCATGGGAAAGGGAGGAGGTACAAGATGATAGGTTGGAGGAACTATACATGCGATTATTACAATTTAGAGATAGGAGGATGATTCATATAAAAGAAATATAATTAAATATTTATATTATTTAATATATTATATTTAATATAATATATTAAATAATATAAATATTTAATATCATAAAATATAATATAAGATTACAATTAAGGATAGGTAATGTTACCATTTACTTGGGGTTTTAATGAGGATTAGGCTTAAGATTCAATTAGGTTTGTAGTAAATAGTTAGGTTACAATTAGGAATATATAATAAATATTAATATAATTATAATACAACTATAAATTAATTTAAATATAATATAATTTAATATAATATAATATAGGAATACATTTTAAGATTAGGTAAAGGTTATAATTTAATTAAGTTTCAATTAGGTTTACAATTCAGTTAGGATATGGTTAGGGGTGGGGATCTTTAGCATTCTATTATGGTTAGAGTATGGGTTACATTTAAGATTATTGTTATTTTTGTGATATGTATAGATTGATTCATTTTTAACATGATACTTTTTTTTATTAGAGGGGTAAACACTTTTGACCCAAAGCTAGATGGAACCAATGAGACTATAGTATGACTAAATTTGGACCTCACTAGACATCTAGATCCCCTTAAGCCATCCTATCACCCTAAATCTTAAATTGATTTCTTAAGGGATCCCAATATGACAAATTTCTTAAGGGGATCAAAGAAGTTCTTAAAATTTGGTGAAGTTGCCCAAGGTAACCAAATTTAACAATAATAAGATTGTGCAAGATTATAATATGAATGAGATTTTATGATCTAGGTTGGTCAGTTGAAACAAGAGTAGATCTCAATCAACTATTCCACAAGAAAATGTTCTTCACTAACTTGCAAGTTCATTAAATATTCCAAGGGGCACCAAAAATTCACCCTATGTTTTTGTAAACCCTAAACCCTGAACTCTAAAATCTAAACCCTAAACACTAAACCATTCATTTTGTCCTTCCCAACACCTTAAAGTGAATTTTGGTTGTCTTAGGAAAATATGCCATCTTTCATTCCCTTATGCCATGTAATTTTTTCCTAGGATCTTACTACATGTACATCCCCTTAAGTTATCCTATTACCCTAAACCTTGAACTCTAAAGTCTAAACCATAAACCCTAAAGCCATCATTTTTTCTCTAAAGGCTCTTAATGAAATTTGGTTACCTTGGGCAACTTCACCAAATTTTATTCACTTGAACCATGCCATTTTCTCCTAGGACCTCACTAGACGTAAATCCCCTTAAGCCATCTTGTCACCCTAAATTGTAATTCGATTTCTTAAGGGGATCAAAGAAGTTCTTAAAATTTGGTGATCAAAGTTGCCATCATGATCTAGGTTGGTCAGTTGAAACAAGAGTAGATCTCAATCAACTATTCCACAAGAAAATGTTCTTCACTAACTTGCAAGTTCATTAAATATTCCAAATTCTAAACCACGAACCTCAACTCTAAATTCTAAACCCTAAACACTAAACCATTCATTTTTCCTACCCAGGATCTTAAAGTGAAATTTGGTTGTCTTAGGAAAATCCACCAAATTTCATTCCCTTATGCCATGTAATTTTGTCCTAGGATCTTACTACATATATCCCCTTAAGTTATCCTATTACCATAAACCCTAAACTCTAAAGTCTAAACCCTAAACACTAAAGCCATCATTTTTTCTTAGGCTCTTATGAAATTTGGTTGCCTTAGACAACTCCACCAAATTTCATTCCCTTATGCCATGTAATTTTTTCCTACGATCTTACTACATGTAGATCCCCTTAAGCCATCCTATTACCCTAAACCCTAAACTCTAAAGTCTAAACCCTAAACCCTAAAGCCATCATTTTTTCTTAGGCTCTTAATGAAATTTGGTTGCCTTAGGCAACTCCACCAAATTTCATTCCCTTATGCCATGTAATTTTTTCCTAGGATCTTACTACATGTAGATCCCCTTAAGCCATCCTATTACCCTAAACCCTAAAATCTAAAGTCTAAACCCTAAACCCTGAAGCCATCATTTTTTCTTTAAAGGCTCTTAATGAAATTTGGTTGCCTTGGGAAACTTCACCAAATTTTATTCACTTGACTTAGGGGGTTCCAATATGACATTTCTTAAGCTGATCAAAGAAGTTCTTAAAATTTGGTGATCAAAGTTGTCCAAGACCCAACCAAATTTAACAATAATAAGATCCTACAAGATTATACAATATCAATAGTTAATTGTATTTTCATTCCAGTAACATGTGCCTTAGACATAAATGAGGCTTACATATAATTTTATCATTTGTATTCAATTATTTAAGGCCATTTACACTAAATGGTTTAAAGGTATTTCCTAAACATGTATCTTACATCTTGAAATTACAAATCTAATGTAGGTTCACTCATGTCTTAAAGATCACATGGATCCATTCAATAATATTTGCAATCCACCTCCATGCCATCCATCTCCAACACCTTCACCTCCATGTCCACCCACTCCACCTCGTAACCCCCCACCTCCACCACCTGAAATTAATGAACATGCGTGTTTGCAAGTACAAATTAATGCTTCTGCTAGAACCATCCAAGTTGAAATCAACATTATTCAAAATGAAGAATGTGTCGCACCTCTTGTGAGGATGTTTGCATCTAGGATGCAAACCCTTGTTGATGCTGTTAGGGCTATGGATGGGATCGTAGATGAGCATTGATAATGGCTAGAGTGTTGAAAAATGAGGTGTTTTCTTAGCTTAATACTTTGTAAAAATTTAATATTGCTGATCTAAGTAAGCTATTTCTTTGTTACATATATTCTTTGTGGGTGATTATCTTGATTAATCCATTTTACTGTTGTAGAATGTAGAGAGAATTATTTAGAAGAACTAGACAGGATAATAGAAGGATCACACAAGATATACCGTGGAGAAACCCTTTCGGGAAAAAACTCCACCAAGAATTATTCTATTATTCAAACTTTGAATTACAATAGCTCCAATTCTTACTTGAGAATGCTTCTTCTATCTTTACCAATCTTCTTCACACCTACAATAACCAATCTCAAAACTCTATTCAACTTGAATGAGATATATAGACAATATGCAACCTTGTAATCTCCAAATGGTGATAATTACAATGCATAAGCTCAAGCCCTTGAAAAGGTATGCCATATTCCTTCAAGTAGAGTTCTACAGTGAAGACTAAAGCTTACAACATGTGCATCATGCATTTGGGTGTCCCAAACTGAAGCTACAACTTCTCCTTCACTTCGGTGATAATTCCAAAGCTATTCCTCAAAGATGGCACCCACAATTAAAGATACTTAACTGAGCCTTCAAAAATATCTTATCATGCATCGGAGTTAATTCCAATAAAGCATCTTGGGCACCCAAGTTGGTTTCAAGTGCTTTATTGTTAATTGAAACATTTACTCAACACCATTCCCAAAGAATGGTCATCCCTTGTTAACTGGAGGTAGTCCATGTTATCTGTCATACAACTCAATGTTATTAGCAATGCATTACAAGTTAACTGAAGCTAACTACATGCAACTCAAAATAACCAACATGCATGCAACATGCACTTGCATGCAACTGAAGATAACTGAACTGAACCGAACTGAACTGAACTGAACTGAACTGAACTGAACTGAACTGATTTTGAACTAAACTAAACTTAACTTAACTAAACTTCAAGCATGCAAACATCAAATCCTAACTCCTAAGATCTTTACATGCATTCAGAAGTGTTAACTGTTACTCTGTATAGTTAACTGGACACAAGGTGAGTTTCACCTTACCATGTGAGTGTCCCATGTGTCCCTATTATTTAGGAAATCAATATGGATGCCCTCACATGCTTCTTACATTTAGAATTAATTACAAATTTTAATAATCATGATTATTTCATCAAATATTAATCTCACAATAATCTTAGTGTTGTTGAACACATTCTAAGAATTAAGGAGATACATGAAATAATTAATGTTTAGGATTTGCAATTTAATGGCAACCTATTTCCAACATAGAGGAGAGGAGAACTCTTGATTTTAAAAAGGAAAACACAAAGAAATGAAGATCTATGCAGTAGAGAGCCACAATAGTTTATAAATTAAAACAATGATCTTAAATAGTTATGAATTTATAGATTTGGTGAACGATGGATATTTTGTGTGATGAATTTATAAATTTGGTTCCAAATGGATATTTTTAGTGTCATGAATTTATGATTTTGGATCTAGATGGATATTTTTAGTGACATGGATTTATGAATTTGGTGGAATTTATGAACTTATAATGAATAATATATAATAGTATATATTTTATGACTATCTACTAGATCATGATTTTTCCTGCTAAAAAATTGTAATATATGTGTGTGTGTGTGTTAGACATAAAATGAGCTTTTGTGAATGTTTCAAGTTTATTGTTTAGTATGTATGTGCATGTATTAAAAATTTGCATATATATAGTTCTTAAATTTTGAAATTTGTATGTATGTACATAGTTTAGTTTAATGATTTGTACGCATGAAAATTATGCATCATATTTTATATTTTAAATGTACATGTACATACATTTAATTTTGAATTTTGTATGGACATGCTCTTGAGTTGAACAATCAATGCATATATATGTGCATTTCAATTAAATATATGATCTTAATCTATATGTTGCTCATCCTATTTCAATTAAATATATGGTCTTAATATATGTATGCACATGGACTATTTTGTATGATTTAATGTAGGTGCACATTTATATCGAGAATATCATGGATGATTTTAACATTGATGATATAATCAATCCACCACCTCAGCCACATCCACATCCACCTCCCTCCCCCTCCCCCTCCCCCTCCCCCTCCCCCTCCCCCTCCCCATCCACCTAATATGCCACATCCAACACCTATCGCATTTGACGAGGCTCACTTGAGAGCACGGATAAATGATCAAGTTGCATCCTTACAAAATCAAATCAATGTTATGCAGAGTCAAGCATTGATTCCTCCACATGTGAGACATCTTGCATCTGTGATGCAAAACATTGTTGATGCCATCAAGATGATCAATTTTGATCTTGATAGGCATCGACGAGACAGAGAACAAATGAGACAATTTTATTCTGATGGTCTCTCTTACAAACAAATATTAGACCTTAAAATAACGAAATCCCATTTATCCCCCTACTTTCTTGACCCCATTACTCAACAACCCATTCCACCGAACAAATCCAGAATATCCATGAGGTGGTGCATACATCTGCAGATGGGTACACATTTTGGGATCAATGGTATATGGTTTTTGATAGTCCCCCACATGCTAATTGGGAGTGCCCATTGTATTTTTTGAGAAAACTATATGTAGAGTTTGTTTTGGGGAAAAAGCCCAATTATTTTGATTTTAGATCATTTCAGGGTGTTGGTGGCGGCATGCCACAACAAAGATTAGGGGCAAGGGTTGATCCTCGATGCCCCGTGCATGCACAACCCCTTGTTTTTGCTCCTATTCCTCCCATTCCTACACCTGTACATCATCAAGCTTTGGTATCAACATTAGGTTCCCTTAGTACACTCGCAAGAGACCTTGATCAACACGCTTCTATGATAGCGAGTGGGGAGCATAGAGACGATGATAATGGAGGAGTTTTTTATGGAGCTGGTCCAAGTACTACTCCAAGAGTGTCGAGGCTCGTCCCCCATATATGTACTAGTTGTCATCAAGTATGCTATGGACCTGATTAGGCCACACCTAGTTCAGGTGGATGGGGAGATTCTGGTGGTTCATCTAGTCACATTAGTTCATTTGTAGAGTTCCTCATAGCAGATCATCACCCTGAGGACACTACAGCACATGTATAAATATGCATCTAGATGTACGTTCATTTTATAAGAATTTTGATGGTTGTATATATCAAAGAAAAGTTTGCAATACATTTTAACAATCAAATTGTTTGGTGTACAGATGACATTTCAAGGGAAATCATCTGTTCCATGAGTACATACATCGACACCGGTCATACTCGGCAACCCTTATGGGGTATTTTGATTTCAATTTTTAAAATTATATATGAAATCATAAATTATTTAACTTGAGTTTTAAATTTATAATTGAATCACATATATGTTTGAAATATTTACATTGGTTTAGGTGAGTCAATCAGTATCCACGTCGATTCCTCCTGAGGGATTGTCAAGCACCCCTCCACTATCGGGTGTCATAGATCAGGGGCATGTACATTCAAATTGTAATTTTTTAAAAAGTTTACATTAGTATAGTTACAATTTTATGAGTTTTGAATTCACTAAATATATGAAACGCATGCATGTACACTTGTAAATATTATAAACATTAAATGTCTATGTACATGTATGTCTAGGTTGATACCACAATAAGAATGGGCATTGGGCAAACATTTGATGTTGCAGTTACTCGTGAGGCCACTGATTTCCAGGTTGTTTGCAAAACTTTCTACCAAAAATGTGCAAACTTGAATATATATATATATATTAATATATATATATTAACCTAATTCAATTGTACATGCTTTAATTTTGATCTTGTAGGACTTTGTTAGTGCAACTTTCAGCCCTAACCTAGACATAGTTACACCATCAGGAGGACATGTAGAGCAGGTTCCAGATCAAATGGTAATTTAATTTTTTTATTATATTTAAAGTCAATTATAAATTTTAAATTGAATATATATATAATATGAGATTTGTTACATATTCTTTTTCTTTTATAGCATGAGACACATCTTGTAGTTGAGCATGTACATAACAGGTCCTAGAGAAGAGCCTAGTGCACAACCTCAGAATATGGTACAATTAAAATATGATAAATTATAAATTAAATTGAATTAAAAAAAATTAATTGTAGAGTTGTACATATAATTTTGAATTTCTTTGTCTTGTTTATGTAGATTGATTTAGAGAATTTAGAGGTTGCTTCAGGTGCACAGAGCATCCAGACGATATGATGGTAATTTAATTTTATGATGGATTATAAATTAAATTGTCATTAAATCATTTTATTGTCTTACATCTAATTTCATCTTTCTCTTATACAGAGTATTTAAGGTCATCCACATAGTCTCGCATGGTGTGAAGAGGTCTCTTGATTATAGAGATAGTACATGACCTAGAAACATGTGATTTTATGTGTTATATTTGTTTATTTCATGGACTATATTTCTTGTTTCTCATGTACTCTGTTGGACTTTATTTCATGCGCTTAATATATTGGTTTCATGCACTTAATATGTTACATAAATTATGGACTTTATTATTGTTTGAAATTTTAATTTACACATGTACATTTATGCATTTTATGTTCATAGTCAAGACATTAATATAGGACATTAATGTGAAATTTAGTGATCTCATACATGGATTAATATAGGACATTTTAATATTTATACTTTGTAAATTTAGTGATTCATACATGATATACATGATATGTACATTCAATAAATAGCGATAATTACTCAATGAACTTATTCAATTCACGTCAATCAATAATCAAGTCAATAAATCATAATTTACAAACAAAAGCAATCTATTTATATACCAGAAAGGATAAAATTTTAAGAAATAAACAATACCATAGAAGATTAGAGAATAAAAGCATTAATAAATACTATAAATAATAGTTCATCTAACACTAATTTATAAGTTGTCAAAACAAATAATGACGTCTTAAGGGGGTGTCTAAAGGGGTCATAATAGAATGTCTTAAGGGGATGTCTAAAGGGGTCATAATAGAATGTGTTAATTAAGGAGATGTCTTAAGGGGTCTTCAGGGGATGTCTAAAGGGGTCATAATAGAACGTGTTAATTAAGGGGATGTCTAAAAGGGTCATAATAGAACGTCTTAAGGGGATGTCTTAAGGGGTCACAATACGCCTAAATGGGATGTCTTAAGGGGTCTTAAGGGGGTGTCTTAAGTGGTCTTAAGGGGGTGTCTTAAGGGGATGTATTAAGGGGTCATAATATGTCTTAAGGATATAATTAATTTAACAATAATGTACGCATGATATTTAGTGATTACACACATAAACATAAAGTTTCAAAGTAGGAAAACATGCACATTTAAGAAACAAAATATATAGAATATTGATTTGATACATAGAAGTACATAGAGTATGTTTAATTTTGTATGTATGTATGTACATATTTGTCATCTCAAAACAATGTTTACAAAATTTGGATATGCCATCTCAAGAAGATCTCAAACTCATGGCTAGAATGTAGTAGGTCTTCACACCACCTGATATCAAAAAGGTACAAGCAATATCAATGAAAACATCAAAACATACATATTTTAATTTATATAAAACTATCTATATGTACAAAACTCAAGTACCTACATTTAAAAGTATTCCACACATGTTTGTAGGTTGAATCCAAGCATCCTCTCCTTTTTGTTTCAAAGTATGAGATCAATGCAATGATGGCTTAAGGATACAAAAAATGACAATAAATCAATTTTAACTATTAATGTCCAAGCAATATCAATATGTAATCAAAACATGTATTTAAATATAATTTAACTAATAATTACCTGTTTTTACCAAGTATTCCATGTTGTCTAGGTTGAATTTGCATGGACTAGATCCTTTTGTGATTATGCCATAAGGATGTATAAAAGGACAATTTAAATCAATTTCAACTAATAACACACTTGACCAATGTTGAAACATGTATTTAATGTATTTAAAAGGACAAAATAAAACTAAAACTATATTTACCTGTATTTACTTATTCCATTGTACCATTTGCATCCTCTCTTTTTTGCAATGCATCTATGATTGCCTCATGCTCTTCCATAGAAATTGAACATAGCAATTTTTTTGAAGGTCTTCCATGATACCGCTCTAGTTTTATATTTGTTTCCACCACCAAATGTGACTAATGCATAATCTTTTTATGTGTTTCATAGTCTTCGAATGCAGGTAGACCATTCTTTCTTCTCAATTATTTTCGTAGCCAAGTTCCAACAACCACCACCGATCCTATTGGAAAACATGTTCAAAAACCATCATCAAATAAGTTCTCAAAATTTTCTTAAGGGGATCAAAGACTTGTTCTAAAAAATTGCTTAAGGGGATCTAAAACTTGTTATCAAAATTTACTTGATGTGTCTTAAGGGGATCACCGTACCTGTTGGATAATGAAAGCCATCATCATCTTCTTGAGGTGTTATCAACTTATGTTTAGTTTCCACACAGTGAGCCAACCAATATTTTGTTTGCTCTTCATTCCCTCAGGTGCAATAACAACATACACATGTCCTGCCAACAAAATTTGATTTAATAACTTGTGCATATCCATATAAATAATTTAGTATTACAAAATAACTTAATAAAGTGAAATAAATTGAATTAAAATTACCTTCTTGTAAAAGGTCTGAAACACAATCATAATCTTTAGATGCAAACAATTGATCATTTTCTTCAATAGTTCTTTCATATTGATTATGTGTTTCTGCAGCTTTCAACGGTCTTTGCTCCCACTATTCAACCCATTCTATATTTTCTCAAGCTTCCCAATCTCCTGAGATACAAAATTGGAAAAAACATGCAATCTCCCTTGTCCAAATAGTCCATGTGCTTGTTGCCACACTCCTAAATGAATGCCATTTAGTAGATCCACTAATTGTCTCACAATCAACTCTAGATACAATGTTCTCTTCTTCCACCAACCAAAAGAATCAATGAACTGTAGAGTACTCACTCGAACCAGGTGTAGATAAGCTTCTATTACACCAATCCACAATCTCATGTGCATCTTTAAATTTTATTGAATCCTCGAATTTTAATTGTTCTCTAGCAAGAATTCTTTTGGCACACGCACCAGCTCCATCATGTTCTCCTTTACCATGCCTAGCTTCAAAAAAACTCCATATATGTTGGAGATTAAGTTCCTTGTGAACCCTACTTAACCAATAGAACATTCTAGCATTTTTGAACTGCCCCGTACAATTATCTGACCATATGAGGTGTTCTTTCATATGGTGTTCTTTCATATGGATTCCTCTTTCTCTTAAATTTCTATAAAATATACTAAAACAATATTGAACAAATTGATGAGTGTAACCGATTGTCACTCAAATAAAAATGATACTCCCTCAAAACTTTTCTATCATCCTTAGTGCTATCATCTGCATGTCTATAAACAATATGGACAAACATAGCTACTTGCACTAAATTATAATATTGAGATTGAATTTCCTCTTGGAGCGAGAGTATAATTCTCCACAAAATCAACCATTGAAAGTATAGTACCAATTGGAAATGTGTTTCTACATGCAAATTGGCCATCAAGCCATCGAGCATGTTCAGAGTGCATGACATATTTTGGTACAATTTTATTATTAAATTCACTCATAAATGCATGCACACTAACTTTTTTTGTAACTAAATCACAACGCTTTCCTATTTTTCCATCTTTTAAAGAATAGTGAACATTCCTAAATCTTTTGACATCTACTAATTGTTATCCAAAATCATGATCAACACTTTCATGCAAACAAATTCTTAAAAGTGAAAGATTTCCATAGTTAATGCATTGTCAAGAAATACAAGAACTTAAATAAAATAATTTATCATTAGATTTTTCACAAAACAAACTTGAAATAAACTCTCTTATTGCTTCGTGGCATATCAATACCACAATCTGTATAATCATGTTAGTATGCAAGGTACAACATATATATCGAAAAACATCATAAAAATAATGAAATTGAACATGTATTTTACAACAACAAGATATTCGTTGCTTATTAATTTTTACATACCAGGGTTTACATTTTTCAAAAGACCTTTGATTTATTTTAATATTACCAGGTAACACTGAATCGCTACAAAATTTTCTATAAAATTCAGTTTGTGTTGTATCTAATAGGTGTTTTGGGTGAGGATCGTGAACTTTGGACCCCACCCTTAATTTTAAAACATCTCTAGCATTAGATGAAACCCTAGTATTATCATGCAAATATTTTTCGATCAAAGGTTTAATTTCAACATTCAATTTTATATCAGACCTCAATAGTTGTCCACTGAAACTCCAACATTGATTGATAAGATCATTTTCTATACTTTCTCTTCTTTTTGCCGCTCTTAGTAATGTTTTAGGATGTATTTTTAAAACTTCATTAATATTGCTTACCATTCTTTTATTTAAAGTTGCTTTATTAACTAGAGTAGTAGTTATAGCTCTTCTTGCTCTGTTTTTATCTTTAGATTGACTATTTTTCCTAATAGATTGAATGACACTAGCAATAGTAGACATAACATGTTTTAATGATTGATCTTTCCTTTTTGGTTTAACATAAAAGCCTAACCTTTTCATTACTTTCCTCATTTTTTGAATTCTCATCAATTGCATCATTAGTTGACATTGAAATGTAATTTTTTTATGATAAAAGAATTTGGTGTATATTCTATTAGCATGTGTTCTTATTTGCCTCCAAGAAATTTGACCAGGAAGATTATCGAAAACACCACTTCCAATTTAAAACAAAGTATTTTCATTAACTTCAACATCACATTCTAGATTTTCATCTTCATTTTCATCTTCATCTTCATTTTCATTTTCATTTTCATCTTCATTTTCATCAACAAAATGGTTTTCATTTTCATCTTCATCTTCATCTTCATTTTCATTTTCATTTTCATCAAAAATATAGGTTTTGTTTTCATTTTCAAGAAAATAATCATTTTGATTTTCACTTGCAACAAAAGATTTTTCTTTTTTGTTTTCAACAAATTCTATAAAATTTTCGTCTCCCTGAATATAGTCAATGTCAACATCATTAAGTCCAACATCTTGTAAAAATTCTACATACAAATTTACCATTTCACTAACATGTGGATTTGAAGATGTACCTGTATTTGTGCATATTGAAACATTCTCCATAGCATTCAAAGAGGGATTTGAAGACATAGTAGGACTTGTTTGTATAATCATATTCTTCTCCGAATTGACTCCTTGCAAATTAGCTTCATCTACATCCATGGTATCCTCAATGTTTTCATCTTCAATAGTTGTTGAATTGGTTGCTCCACCATCATTCATTGATTTCATTCTCATTATTATTTCTCTTTGTATTTGTCTCTCTTTTTCCCTATTTGCTTCAACTTCTTGAGGAGTCAATGTCTTCCTTCTCTTATTACAAGCTTTATCTCCCATAATTATAAAATTATCAAGCACAAATGAATTTTAATAGTGAAATATTTCAAAATATTCAATCCAAATTAGAAGTTGAATACCTATTAGGACAAAATTCTTCCTCTTGTGTTCCTCAAAACAAGTAGAAAACTACCACAATTCCACTTTAAAAATTATTTTCTTCATGCCTCCTTTGAAAAATTCAATCCATATTGCAAATTGAAACATTTTGTTCCTCTAAACAAGTACAAAAATAACACAATTCCACTTCAAAAATGGTGTAGATGATGCCTTGTTTGATAAAATCAACTAAAAATCAAGTTCACCACCTATAAATACAATAGCTTATGAAAAATAATTTACTTTTATTGCTCTCGGCCATACATGTGAAGTTGCAGACTTCACAGTAATTTTTTGCAGTGTATTTAAATAATATAAATCAGGATCCCGCTTATAAGAACCAGGATCCCGTTTATAAGAAGCGGGATCCTGTTCGTCAGCATTGAATGTCAGGGCTGTTGGTTAGCAAACGGGATCCCATTTATGAAACGGAATCCCATTTCATTCACAACGGTTAGAATATAGTTGAAAGGGAATGAGATCCCTTTTTTTAAAATTTGAATTTTCTTTTGCTTTGTGGTCAGGTTTTTGCCTAGGTTTTTGGTTCAAGAAAAGCATTGGAAGTCTGAACCTAAGCCTTCAACCTGGTTTGACTTGCAAGTTGAAGGTCCTAACAATGTCAAAGAAAAATACCAACTTTGGACATATGGCTAATGACCTTTTTTGCAGAATTTGCTAATGAAATTAAAACCCATTTTAGATGAAACAATGCAGATTCTAAATATGTAATTTGTTTTGCAATTGGATTATTTTTTCTATTTTTCAATTAATTTCTAATAAAATTGGTCCATAAACTTTAAATATCAAAGTTTTTTACTATTTTAATAAATTTTAATCAACATAACATTTTGACAAACGGATTGCACGAGAACAAACTTCAGACAATTCTTTTCAATTTAAAAATAAAAATAAAAAAATGATAAGTTTAGGTCATCTTATGCATGTCGTACACGACGATTTTTCAAAATGACAAATCTGCCTAATAAAAATTTAACAAAAAAAAAAATCAATAAAAATTACAAAAAAATATCAAGAACAAGCTTCAGTGAGTCATTAAACTTATCCCAAAAGGATTTAGAAAAATATGATAATTTAAGTCAAAATATGGATGTCGTACACGTGCATGGTATGGTAAAAAAAATGACTTTTAAACAGTGGTTTTTAGAAATTCCTATTAAAACTCAGTTTGTACAATCTGGGTATTGAAATAAATTACATATTTGGAAACAAGACTCCGAGCACTACATTTTATGATCAGTGACTTTTTTAAAGATTCCATTTCTAAGTGCTTCAAATTTTAAGGTCAAATGTGTCAAATTTTGAAAATCAGGAAAAACACTTCCACTTTTTGGCCAAAAAGTGGACTCAACTTCTTGCACACACCCCACTACACGTGTTTTCTTTTATAAACACAAGCTCACACATAATACAACTAGTGGTTTAGGTTAAACAGTGTACCACAAAACCATGTGAATACAAAACCACTAACCCCTTATTTAATATTGGGTACTAAGACATCACATTATTTAATATTTCCCCAATATTAAATTATTATCACGTCTCCCACACATTAAATTATAATACAATGTTCCAATACAACATCAAGTGGACCCCAAATAATTACCTAGTGTGATTAACAACACCACCAAGGTGTATCACAACCAAATAATCATTTAATTATAACATTATAATAAATCATTTTATGCAATGGTGTACAACACCATATCCTAACATTCTTCCACTTGTATACATTGCATAAGGGATTAATACATGAAATACATCATCATAGCCATCCATGAAACCACATGAATTTGTAGCATGCTCTCGTGCTCCATCAAGATACCTGCAATATGAACAAAGTGACCACCATCTCGAGCAAGAACTCCTCTCATCCTCCAACATTTGACTTATGGAAGAAAAGGAACATGCCAAGGTGAAGATGCACCAATCCATGAGCACAAGCATCAAATCCAAGTGATAATAAAGGTTTCAAAAATCTTTTTTCAACTGCAAAACCCACACAATTAGAAATAGCATCCACAACACATGCTAATAAATCCAACCATCCATACCTCCAAGGTATCAATACATTAGTAAACTCATGCCAAGAATATATGCAACCTGTAAATTGCAACCACAAGCTCCTTGTATGAAACTTGCCAATGAAGAACATACATATCCAGGAACTCCCACTGCATAGGTAATGTCAAAGCATATCAAGTCTACCAATCAACACTATACATCAAGGCGTGATAATTAAATGAAAGCATGAAGTACCAAGAACAATATCAATGATCCACACATACAACCCAAGAGTTGCATAAACTCTCACAAATTGTTGCCACCATTCTCCCAAAAGCATGAAAATACAAGGAGAAACCATGAAGAGAGAAACTTGTAAACCATAATGTCCTCCTACCAACACCTCAAAAGTGTATTTTCAAGTGTAAAGTATGATCTCCTAAACAACCCCAAATGAAAAGCCTCAACAACATCCATAACACCCAATCTCATAGATCCAGTACAACATATAAATCAATATAACAATGCCAAGATGGATGTAAGCATTTCTAATCAAGAAGATCGAACTCATAGTAACCATCCCCATAACTGGAAATCATCCCATAAGCCATATCCTAACAATTCTCATCAAATAATGATATCATAAACTCAAATGCACAAGGAGATAACCATGCCATAACATCCCTCAAAATGAATCCTCTAGAACTAACTATCCATAGCGCAAGATCCATATCTATGAAAGATAAAGCATATAAACTCATGCTAAACCATCCTCATATGAGTATCCATAATCTAACACCATGAATCAACTCAATCTCATGAGAAATCAAAACATGAAACATAACACATCTTAGAGATATAATGAGCAAATACCTCTCAAATCATAAATTTTCGAGTAGACCAAGAGTGAGGGATGATAATGCTCCTTTAGGATAACCAAGTCATCATGACTCACTCCAAGAACAATCTCCTCTATTGGTCCATAATGAACTCATGTCCATATCCAAGTGAAATTCCCTTGTTCTTCCTGTTGAAACCTCCAAAGAGTAACTGTCTCAAGAAAATATCTCTAATCACAAGAGAACTACAACCATCACCTAAGTCTCCAAGTATCCATGAGTATCTATAACCAATGAATCCATTCCAAACTCCAAATGCAACATAGTACCATCATGAAGTAATCAAGCAAATAATCAATGTACCCAATACAAATAGAACTACCACGATCAATGTTAAAGCTCCAATTATGAATCAGGAACATAAACATGAAATTCATGATCTAACCATCTCCTCCTCAGAGATTACATGCACCATAACACATATAAACATCCTGGTTTTAAGAGAACATGTACCATGACAAAATCTAAGTGCATATCAAGAGTAAACCATGACATAATACCAAACACTCTAAACCAAGAATACATATCCTCAATCACATGAAGATAACCATACCAATGATGCATCCACATCATTGCAAATAACTCCCAATGAATTGTGATACGAGCTACACATGGCATCATGACAACCATCCTCTTCATGAAGATCGTCTAGGTCTGCACACACTCAACTGCAATATCAATAAAATACAAGTGAAACCAAGATCTCCAAGACAAGAAGATACCTACAACCACCAATAAACCATCATAAATATATCCGTCACTACCAAACCATCACTATCAAAAGATCCCATTAAAAGTGTATAACCAATGAATGTAACAAGCTTTCATGACATCGTGATAACAATCTCGTAATGAAGATCAACCAATAGTTACCTCACACAATCAAAGAACTCAAATGCAACATGAGCTCCTCAATAAGAAAGCAAAGGAAACCATGATCCTCATACCAAGAAGATTCACCACCACAACCCAAATCAGGATCCAATCCAACACCACCAACAATGCACCTACATAAACCATCATGACATACTAAAGTCTCTAAATCACAAGAAACATCCATGACACCATGATCACCAGCAAATTTACCAACAATTCAACCCAACCGTGTCCACATATCTGCATAACATAGTCAACTACATAGGTCTCATATCATGACTGTACTTGGTAATACCATCTCACCTCTTCAACATGACACCAAAACTAGCAAACCAAGTGACTAAGCCAAGCCACCCAAGCTAAAAAATGTGTCAACATTGAAATAGCTATGGGCATAGACAACCCATGTCCAAGTCATAGGTGCAACAAGTAAGTATAGACCACCTACAATTCTACACAACTTGTAGATACAACAATGAAGCATAAAAATCCAACCAAACTGATAACCATGTCAAAAAGAGAATAATCTAAGATGTACAATTGAGCATACAATAAATCCAACATCGAATCTCCTAGATCTAACAATCCATAAGCTCATAGTATCACCATAGTCAAAGAAACCCATAAATAGCTCAAGATAGAATATCAATAAATAAATCATGTCAAAACAACTCTAAACTTGATCCATTGTACAATGCTCTGAACAAACTTTCCATCAACTATTCAAAGTCCAAAAATTGACTTTGTATGCACCTGATATCATCTCTCAAAGCTCAAATAGAACACCTAACTTCCACCAAGAAAAACACTATCAAAATTGTAAAATATGGAAAAAAAATCTAGCACCGCAATGTAGAGCTCTGAGTTACCTTTCCAACGAGTCCAAGAAGAGAAAAAAAGGACCATTTGGGTGAAAGTTATGCCCCTTGGAAGAAAATTGCTCGATTAGGGTATTAGAATAAAAAAGAACACCTCCCGAATAGTGGGACAATGGCCCTCCGGTGGTGGCGGAGTCAACTGGTGATGCCACCCATTTTATCCTTTAGACCCAAAATTACATTTAAATATTATTTAAGTTTCCAAATATGAAAAATTTGGGCTCCATTAAATTTTCATCAGATGGCAAATATTAAAAAAAGGGCTGATTTAAAATTTTTAAAAAGGTTTTATCTAACCCCATAAAGGAGTGGCAGAGGTACCGAGCCCCATCAGTGATTAGTCTGTCAATAAGACTGCCAACAGTACCTTACGGTACTATCGAAAAGCCTATTAGTGCAAGCTGACAGTCGACGTGAGGGGTACAGGGGTAACCCCACCCCCCATAAACCTTTATTTTAAATTTTTTTTCGATTAAAACTTTTCGGCCCTTTTCATTTTTTTTTAATTTTTTTTTTTCATTTTTATTTTGTAAGAAATTTTTAAACCGACGAATTTTTTCAACAAAACATTTTTAATATTTTTTTATTTTCCGAGTACAATATTGACGCCCGTACGAACTAACAAAGTCTGAGATTTTACAAAAAAAAATTGTATTTTCTCCCAGTAACCAAAATAGGGCAAATTATATATCAAAATTCGTCTCTCGACCAACTTGAATCCAACCATGAGGTCCATTTTTTCCCAGGAGGTCATTTGCAAAATTTCCCCCACAAAATCCCCATTTGAATGCACAACCAAGAAGCCTTATTTTTCCCTAATTTTTCCACACCCCAAATCTGCAAACAACCCATCATAACAACCAACCCAAAACCCTTAGATCTACAATAAACAACCTATAGGACCCTTATATCTTGCCATGTCTTTCATTCTCTCATGCATTGTATAGATCCAAACTTCATGTATTTTTTCTCAAACTAGGGTTATAACAAAAAATCTCGAACCATGAAAGCTCTGATACCACTTGTAAGGAAACTTGCAACCATTGTATGAAAAATTCCACATAACCCAAAAGAGGTAACAATGCAAATAAGTGATTAGAATCCACATGCAAGAGAATAGACAACATACCCATCAAAGATGACACAAGATATACCCTAGGAAAACCCTCAAGATGGAAAAACCTAGCCTCCAAAAGCATCCATACTCCATCATATTAATCAACCATGAAGCAAATACAAGAGTTACAACAAACACTTCTAAAGCATCAAACCCTCCAATGCATTCCCATGTTTCCAAACATGAATCCACACATCCCATGCTATGCTTCACAAATGCACTCTCAAGAAGACTCAATAATGATAGCCAAACCACTCATCCAACCTAAGCCACTACACATATGTTTACTTTTATAGACACAAGCTCACACATAATACAACTAGTAGTTTAGGTTAAACGATGTACCACAAAACCGTGTGAATACAAAACCAATAACTCCTTATTTAATATTGGGTACTAAAACATCACATTATTTAATATTTCCCCAATATTAAATTATTATCACTTGTCTCCCACACATTAAATAATAATACAATGTTACAACAAAACATCAAGTGGAGCCCAAATAATTACCTAGTGTGATTAACAACACCACCAACATGTATCACAACTAAATAATTATTTAATTACAACATTATAAAATAATTTTATGCAATAATGTACAACACCATATCCAAACAAACTCATCTTTTCCCTGTCAATAGAATAGACTATGACCAAGTCAACATAAGATATGTGTTTCCTACAGATTATGGGTTCTTTCATCATGATAAGATGCACCAAATGAATAGGAAGTTGGATGATACCTAGTGCCAAAATATCAAAACTCTATTTTTGTAGAAGTCTATTTTAGTTGTAAGTTGATTCTCATCTTTTAGGCATGTGCATATTTGAATTGGTCTTGAACTGCTATCAATCCAAAGGAGTCGATCTATAGAATGCCAAGATGAGTTTTCACTTAGATTTTTTCCACCCTTTTTGTTGTGTGAGGTGATTTGTTCTGCATGTGGATTGTTGTCAATTGGCATGCCTTATCTTTTGGCATCAATGTCTCATTTTTCTATATAAATAGATGGGATAGCTCTCTCATTTGGGATGCACTTATTTTGCTGCAAACATTTTGAGAGTTGTATTTTGTGAGAGCATTGATTTGTCTTGTGAAAGAGGGCATAGTGAAGTATCACTTTGAGTGGAAAAGTGAATGATAGCAAGTTATCTTTGGAAGGTTGTGCATCAAGTCAGTCAATTGGGCTAAGTGTATTATAGGCATGAGGATCTATTCTTCTTTTATTTGTCTTTATTTATGAAAGAATGAGATTTTATTTCTCTATTTGAATTGCTTGAGAATATTTACACTAGGAAAACATAGCATTTTCTTTGGAAAGGAAAAAGAAGTTGTTATGTGCTTTCTATGAAAGTGATTTTATTTACTCCATAATAGGAAGGATTGTTTATCACTAGTATGGGTATACCAGATATGACTAAACAAGGATATATTAAGGGTTATTCATTGCTAAGTTATTTGATTGAATTCGATAACTTGTAAGTTAGACCTGGGATATGATTATCCATTGAAGGGAGGGTAACTTGTATTTATCCTTTGTGGGTAGAAATACCATTGAGTTTTGGGAAAGGGAATAGGATGATTCTAAGGTTAAAGACTACCCATTGGAGGAAATACCTATGCATAGATTATAATGGCCTAAAGTCAAATCGAGCTTGAGTAGTGTATGTGAGTAGGATGACTATCACTCAAAGTACAAAGTGAGAACACTTAAGTAGTATATTTTCTTTGGCTCCATTGTCAATTCATCATGATCCATTTATACATGCTATTTCTAGATTGTAGGGTTTACAAGTTCTAGTCATGTAGGACACAACACTAAGCTCAAAATGGTTATTGTTACGAGGTTACTCCAACAATCTCTTTGTTGAAGGTTGAGGCCATCTATCATATGATAAATGTGTTGGGGATTGCATATGAGTCCATGGTTGGTGAAAAAGTGTTTGAGTGATGCTTCTCCTCCTTAGCAGGTGACAAAAGACCAAGATTTGAAAGGAGATTCCTGGACCATCTATATTTGTTGCTTTCAAGCTCGATTGAGCTATGTATGTACTTGGTACAAATTCTTTGGAATATTGTAATATGTGGATTATTATATTAGAATATAATCAATGTTGATTATTGTTATGACATCTATGTTCATTTGATCTCTATTAATGAAATAATTTTTTTATGGAAATGGTTAAGTTACATAGTTTATTTACTTAAAAGTGAAAACTTAGGGAATTTACTTCAATGAACAATTTTCATGTTACATGTGGTATTAGAGCTAACAATTTTAGCTTTGGAACCTATGAGCTCATCATACTTTCCATCCAACGTTATCTAATGTTTGGAAATTCGTGTGCCAGGATGATGCAACTTAGGTTAATTGCAAGAAAGTTAGTAATCAGGAATGAGCACTATCTAAAGGTCAAGAAGGAAAGAGAGGCCATTGTTTGAACAATTGAGGGTACCAAGTATGAAAATTTCATTCAGTAAAGTGACACTAAAACCTTTAGTCACACTCTTTCTAGAATTAGTGATTTAAAGAGGAAGATGAAGATGGAAGCCAAGTACAACTATCTACCTTTTGTCTCACCAGTGAAGTCTGATTCCTTACCACTTTCCAAGGATATGCCCTCAGAAGGAAGTGTTAGCCTGACATTTATCTTTAAAGACCCTAGAGTTCTTCTGATGGTGAAAGTAATTGTAATTTCCTAAAGTAATGAATATGAGGTTTATGTACCTCACAACTATGTATCGGATGACAAATCTAAATGTTACTTTTCATTTTGGGATAGATATGAACAAATGAGAGATGACCAACAATCTGTAGGGTATACCCCATTGAGTTATACATGTATGAGAGAAAATCTAAGGGATACTCTCCACTTGACTATCTAAATAGTCACTCTATGTAACCAAAAGGATATCGAGATCCTTGTGAATAATGAAATCATGTGTTTATCAAAAATATTGTGCTTAAATCTTATGTGGAATTCCTTATGTGTGAATGAATGCTCATTTAAATGTTTTCCATAAGATAATGATAACATGATTGAATCTAGTATGGATGAACCTTTAGGTATAATCCATTCTTGCAAAGATGGTGAGAACACAGACCAATCTTGGTGGAAGCCAAGAAGTTGGGCAAGGACCAATAGGAGTTGAAGCTAGAATAGATCAATTATTAGCAAGCTTGGGAAACTTAGAACAAGAAATAAGGGTAAAGGACAAAGTAGGAAAGGAAGTTCCAAACAATGAGGAAGAGTGAGAAAACTCTTCCCATGAACATGATCAAAAGAGAGAGAAATTACCTTCTCTATCTAAGGAAACTAATAGGAAGTGTATGGCTTTTGAACTTTCTAGAGATATGAAGAAAATCACCACACCCAATTTGAAGGAAGCACCAGCAGGGATGAAGTTGAGGCTTGGTTGGTCTAAATGGAGAAATATTTTGATATTTGAAATTATTCTTTCACAAAAGCAACATGAGGAGCATACTAGTTAGCAAGAGAAGCCTCTAATTGGTGGATGAATAAGAAAATGGAACTTGATCTTAGCTCATTGAAACTTACATGGAATGAATTTGTTGAATTTTTTGTAAAATATGGTTACCCTAGAACTCTATTTTGTCTAGAAACAAAGATTTTCAAAATCTAAGACAAGGTAAGATGTTGGTTAATGAGTATTGGGAGAAGTTTACCCATCTTCTATCTAATGTTCCTATGTATCAAAAGGATGAATGCTTTCACATAAGAAAGTTAATCATGGGGCTTAATAGCTAGATCGGGGGAGAGGTAGATGTTCATGATCAAGATATTATGGATCTTGTGTAGGAAAATAGAAATTGTAAGAAGATTGCAAGAGCTCAAGATAAACCAACTCCAAAGAAGGTTGAAGTTGTGAAAAATTTACAGAAAATAAAAGGGGAAAAAGGATCCCATAATAGTGGAAAAGAATCAAGAAGGGAACGTAAGAGGAATGGATCCAATGGTGGGAATACCAAAAATGTTGGTGGAAATGCTAATAAATATGGAGAACCCACAAGGAAGAAAGGATCGACTACTGGATGTTTCACATGTCGAGGAGACCATTATGCTAGTCAATGTCCCAATAAGGCTTATGGGTCATGATATTATGGTAATCCACTTCCTACCCAGCAAGTGATGTTCTAGCAAAAGATTCATGTTGTTGTGGATGATCGCCAAATGGAGTATCAAGTGACTCCAATAGAAACTCTAGGTATTTTTTCTGGCTTACCAATTTCTATACTTATAGATACTGGACCAACTAAAAATTTCATTTCACCTAGAATAGCTAAGCAATTATCTAGGAAATCTAGTTACATGGAAAAGTCTTGGGCTTTAGAATATGCAAACTAAACAAGAGAAATGGTGGAACAATGTTTATTTGAAGCTAGGATTGAGCTACCATGTTTTTCTATAGAGGTGAACCTATATGTCATGCCTTTTGGATCCTATGATGTTATCCTAGGTATGAACTGGCTATGGAGACATAGAGATAAGGTAGATTGCCATGCCAAAATAGTAGAATGCTTAGATGATCTTGGTAACCAAGTGATGCTACAAGGGATACCTAGGGAGGTCAAGATATGTTAAATCTCTGCAATGCAATTGTTAAGGGCTAAGAAGAAAGGGTGCAAGCCCTTTGCAGTCAAGATGGAAAAGCTTGAAGATTATAAGGGATCTAATTCTCAAGAGAATCTTGATAACTTTGGATCATAGAGCTTCCATGAGATGGAAGAAGGTGAAATGGAGGAAACTGGAATGTTGGATATGGAGAGATATCCTATACTGCGGAACTTTTCAGATGTGGTTCAAGATGAATTACCTGGACTACCACCAACAAGGATATTTGACTTCTCTATTGATATAGTACTAGGATCTGAACATGTTTAAAAATTAGTACCCTACAAAATGACAACAACTAAGCTAATTGAGCTTAAAGCATAGTTGGATGAATTGTTTCCTAAGGGATTAATAAGACCAAGTGTATCACCTTGGGGAGCACCAATAATCTTTGTAAAAAAAAGGATGGTACTTTTTGTTTGTGCATAGATTATTGCTTGCTTAACAAAGCTACGGTAAATAACAAGTATCCATTACCACGCGTTGATGATATATTTGATCAAATGAGGGGAGTTGATGCATTTTATAAAATTGGTTTGTGATTCGGATACCACTAGTTGGGAATTAAAGATGAGGACATCTTTAAGACTGTATTCAAAACTAGATATGGACATTATGAGTTTACAGTTCTACTCTTTAGTCTAACAAATGCACCTACAACATTTGTGAACCTTATGAACAATGTATTTAGGGATTTCCTAGATAAGTTTTTCTTAGTTTTCCTAGATGATATTTTGATTTACTCAAGGAATGAGGAGGATCAGTGTAGACATTTAGAGATAGTTCTACAATGACTTAGAGAACATAAGTTGTATGGGAAACTTTCTAAGTGTACCTTCTTTTAGAAGAGAGTGCATTATCTTAGACATGTGATCTCAACAAATGGTATCTCAGTTGATCCAACTAAGATCAAGGTAGTACTAGAATGACCAGTCCCCAAAAATGTCTTTGAGGTAAGAAGTTTTATAGGGTGATCCCAAAATACTGGTTTATAACTTTTGGCCAAACTGGACATTGAATTGAATTTTTTAACTAAATCTTCACTTTTGGGCACCTATGGCGGCTAAACCGTGAGGAATTTAGAGATGATGCAAACTAGTGGTTTGTGATATTTTGTCTGTAGATTCTAAATATATTTTTTTAAGAAAATTTGGAATCAGATTGCACTTCTTTTTCTGTCTCCTTTGAAAACTAGTTTTTAACAATAAACACCATTTTTCAAAGAGTGGCGTTATTGGCTAAGACAAAAATTTCTATGAAGAATAAATTCTATTTTTTTGAATTTAGATTTGTAACTATGATAGTGCATGGAATTGGTTTCATAGCATTTCATTGAATATTTTTTTCTTAATTAAGTTTCAAAGTCAAACCAGTTACAACTTAGACATGATTTTTTGGCTAAAGCATAAATTTTTTTGTATGTATCAAAATTCTTTTTTTTGTTGGATCAAGGACATCAATATCTAGTGCACCGATATTTTTCAATTTTTTTTTATAATTTACTATTTTTCCACATGTGCAGAACAAAGAGCTTGATTTTTGGTGAAAAACCTATGTTTAATCAAACTAAAAAAATACATAATAAAACCAAAACATATTAAAATTATATTTGATGGATAGCTCATTCCAAGGACTACCATCATCTAGTTGAGTCTGTGAAGTCTCCTCCATTTTCATCCTCAACCCGAGCTTCGAAAGGCAAGATTCTACAAAGATTTGGTAGAAGAGGAGGGGAAGGGGGAAAAATAGGGGTTCGTATGGACCCTGGTTTGAGTGAACCCCCCTTGGTGGTTTGCTCAAATGGGGGTTTGTATGGATCCCGATTCAGAGAAGCCTCCCTTTTTAAAAAAATTTCCTTTGTCTTTGTTTTTAAAAATTTCCAAAAAATGGGTCCCATTATTAAATAGGGTTTGCTCGAACCAAGGTCCATAAAAACCCCTTTTTGGGTCCATACGAACACCCCAGTTCATGTGAACCCCTAAAAACCAAAAAAAACATGGGAGAGCTTTTGCAATTTTCCTTCCTCAACAAAATTGTAAACTAGTATTGTGGGATCACCCTATGGGTTTGGTGGGATATTATAGAAATTTTGTTGCAAAATTCTCCAAGATAGCCTTTCCAATTACTTTTTTTCTAAAGAAAGGGAAGAATTTTGAGTGGGTAGAGAAGTTCCAAGTAGCATTAGACCTACTCAAATAGAAGTTGACTATGACATTGATTTTGAAAGTACCAGATCCTGAAGGAGACTTCACTATTATCACAGATCCATCAAGAGAGGGCTCATGAGGTGTATTAATGCAAGAAGGGAAAGCAATTTCTTATGAATCAAGGAAGATGAAACCCTATGAGAAAAATTATGCATTGCATGATTTAGAGTTATCAGAAGTGGTTCACACATTGCAAATGTGGAGGCATTACTTGCAAGGGAAATCCTTTGAGATGAAAATTGATCATCATAGGTTGAAATATCTATTTACTCAACCTAATCTAAATGCAAAATAGAGAAGATGGTTGAAGATAATAGATGATTATGACTTTAATATCAATTATATCAAAGGAAAATAAAATTGGGTTGCCGATGCCTTGAGTCGAAGATATCATATTGCTTCAATAGTGACAATTCAAACTGACTTTAAAGGTCAAGTATTGTAGAAATGTAAAGAGGATGAGTACTATATGCAATTTAAGAAATCACTCGCTAGCAATCCACAAGATGCAAGGTATAAAGGATTTCATTTTTAACCTAATGGATTACTTAGGTATAAAGGGAGAATGTATGTACCTAACTCAGAGGAGTTAAGAAATCTAGTATGGAAAGAGGTTCATGAAGCACCATACTCTGGACACCCTGGTGTGACAAAAATGATGGCAGATGTAAATCCATTATATTTTTTGGAAGGGATGAAAGGAGATGCTACTATATTTGTGGCTAGGTGTCTTGAATGTCAAAGGGTGAAAATAGGGCATCATCATCTAATAGGCTTGGTATACCCACATGATATTCCAAAGAGAAAGTGGAAAGTCATAAGTATGGACTTTGTGCAAGGGTTGTCTATGTCAAGGAATAAGAATAATGCCATTCTTATGGTTGTGGATAAGCTTACTAAGGTAGGGAATTTCATACCCAAGAATCTAATTGATGGAGCTCCTATCATAGCTCAAAAATTTGTGCAAGAAGTGTTTAGGATACACCAGATTCCTAAGAGGATAACCTTGAATAGGGATGCACAAGTCACCTCAAGGTTTTGGCAAACCTTATTTTCTGCACTTGGGACTCAATTGAAGATAAGCTCAACATATCATTTGAAAATAGATGGAAAAATAGAAAGGGTGAATCAAGTACTTGAAGACCTACTTAGAATGTATTGCATGCAATTAGTAGTACAAGTGGGAAGATTACTTGCCTTTAGTATAATTTTCTTACAACAACTCCTACCATTCCACAATAAAGATGGATCCTTTCAAAGCATTATATGGTTGAAAGTATTGAACCCCTATAAGTTGGGATAGACTTGAGGATAGGGTGAGTCCTAGGCCAAAAATGTTGGTTGAAATGGAAGAACAAGTGAGGGTTGTTAAGCAAAGGCTAGCTAAAGCTAATGATAGACATAAAAGCTATGTTGATACAAAGGGAGTGCCCCAAAATTTTGTAGTAGGTTCCAAGGTGTTGTTGAAAGTAAAACCTCATAAGAGTTCCATAAAATTTGGGATGTCTTCCAAATTAGCTCCATGCTATGTAGGACCTTTTAATATTCTTGAGGAAGTGAATCTAGTAGCTTACCAAATTGCATTTCCACCAACTCTTGCCAGGATGCATAACGCTTTTCATGTTTCTTACCTAAAGAATAATATACCAAGTGATAATCATGTGATTAATTGGAATGCTTTATAGGTATAGGACCCTAGAGTGGTAACACTCGAGCTTATCAAAGTGCTTAGAACACATAAGCTTCACTTGCATAACAAGGAAGTTCTATAATGCAAAGTCCAATGGGACCAGTATGTGAAAGACTGCCACTTGGGAAGACTATGCTGAGATACAACAAAAGTTTCCACATGTTTTTACATGTTTTTGAAATTACTTGAAAAAAATGTTATCTATTTGATTAGATTATGTTTGCTACATAAAATCATCGAGGACAATGATTCACAAGGGGGGAGTATGCCACACCCCAATTTTGTATTTACCTATTTACTATTATTGTGCTAGGGTAAAATATTGCATGTGTGAATGTACTTTGAATTCTGATTGAGAATATATGTGCTTGTACTTTGTTATCAATGAATTATGAATGAATGTTATTTCATTTAAGATTATGCAATGGAATGCATATATGTGAAATGGATGGTTATCGAATTGGATATTCTAACTATGGAGAAATATAATGTAAAATCATATTTTGTTGAACAACTAACTACCATGGGAATGTGTTAGTTGGATGCAAGTTTATGTTCAATCCACCAAGTGCAAGGGGAAGTATCACTCAGGAGAAGAACTTGGTCAAGTAACCAGTGATGTAACCTAATTGAGCTTACACACACACTCACAGTAGAATGGTTGAGTCAAGTTATTGTGTTGGTAATTGGTAAGTCATCCTTTAGTATGATGTCTTTGCATTAGTAAGGGTCTTGATTACTGTTGAATGCATTTTTGGATGATGTTTAAATGTGTTTGGAGCCTATTATTTCTTCCTCATGTTACTATGCTTTATTGATGTGATGAACACATGATGAATGTATGTATATGTATGCATATGCATGTCGACGATAGACCATACACATAAAGGAACACGTACATGAGTATATAGGTAGACATACCTATGCACGCTTATGAATGGGTTGCTTATGAGCATGATGTTATTGAATAGACAATACGACATGTATGTGTATATGTATATATATACATCACAGTATGTTTCCTATCAATAAGATAGAAATTGTTGATGTGCTTGGTTGTGCAATCAAATGCAGATATATATATATATATATATAAGATATATAAATATATCCATATGTACACATGTGTCAATATATACGTATATGTGACAATTTTTTTTTCCATACGGATATATATCAATATATGTATACGTACGTATACATATGCATAGAGGAATATATATAAATATATATACAATTGATATGATTATTATATGATTGTTAGCTTGATCATATTCATTTTTATATTGATTGTATATATATACTTGATTGACATGGAATATATATATAAGTCTATGAATAGCCTCAACACAATGTCTTATATATATATATATTAATAAAGGTTGGTTTGCTTATATGATTAATAGAGGCTGATTGGTATATATGTTATATGCAAAACATTAAAGGCTAATCTATGCAAGTAATATGAAAATGATCAAGGCTAATATTAAGTATTAAGCCTTGGTTGATACTACTTAAAATGCAATAGTATTTTATAGCAGCGTATTGTTTCTACCTTAAACACATTTATCCAAAAGACAAAGTGTTGGAAATATTAAGTAATGTGTTGTTGTGCAAGTGGTTTAAAAACATAATAAAGGGAATTATCAGCCAATAACATGTGTTAGGTCTCAAAAATGCAAGTTTTGAACCTTAAGAGGGTGTCAATCTCTTAGTACATTTTTGGTTAACAAATGGGGTGAATTTGATTGATAACCCCCTACTCTTTAGGCTCTGCTAAACCTAGGTGGGTGTACCTAATTGATAAGGAAGATTTGAAGGTTTGAATATGACCTCTAATTTGGGAAATCTACTTACAATGGCACAGAGGTGTGAGGTAGATGCAAATCTTAATGACTAATTACTAATGAAGATGTTTCAATAATCAAGAGTGTGAGAAAATTTTATATAAAATATTCTAAATTTGACTAGTGCCTAATCCTATTGGGTGAATGGAGTCGAGGGGTGGATGATGATGATGGAGACAGATATGTAGGATAGGTAGATCTATTTCTCAGCTTAACTCTAACTTTTTGGGCACTTTGGATGTTTGCACCTTGTACAAACATCCAGGTTTGTCAGTTACTATACTCTTCTTTATTAATACCAGTGTTATTCTCCCAAATTATTGTGATATCATGAAAGGAATTTCAATTATTAACTTGAGGGAAACCAATCAAAATAACTAATTTAAAAGGATTTTAATCCTTGGAAAGAACCAATTAAAATGAATTATCTGAAAGGAATTTAATTCACCTTAGCCATAACCCAATCAAGATAATCACACAACAACAATTGTATCCTGACAAATTGTATAAATTTGAATAACCTAGAAGAACCACTTTGGAGACAACACAACAACATATAAGAATGAATATTAACACAACAGTTGAACAATGGAATTAGATCACTGATTATGAATAGTCTTCTCCATTATATCGCTTCAAAAGATGTAGATTAATAGCATAAGTTTTGAGATATGGAATGGATGAATGGAATATACTATAGTAATGCAACCTATCTACTACTAATGATGATGATGATAATGATGATCAAAACTAGGTCTTGGTTTCCCCTTTTATATGGGAAGCAACAGCTACACACCCATTACAAAAAGGTATGTCTTTTTATAACTTTAACTAATTGTTATTTGTTAAACATAAAGAAATCAGCTGAGGAAACACCAATAGGTAGCAACACTTGCTCTATTATTCACTGTAGAGAACTCATGACCTCTCAGGATTTGGAAAATTTCTCCTCTCCATGATAAAGTGCTCAATCATCTTGCATACCTCAACTCAAAAATTATTTTTTCCACACTTGGGGCCCACTCAGTTTTGGTGATGAACAGGTGCATTTTTGACAAGTACTCGATATAATCCTCTCTGATGGGAGTTTTAATATTTGACAGAGAATCCGTCATATTGTACTCCATGTACATTATTCCCTTGAGCTGCTTATGAGTATTTCCCAATACCCTCTCATCGTCATTGACCATCTCAAGTGCTCGTGGTAGTATCATAGCTAATTCATCCTTCCAATGGTTTTGTCCTTTAAGTCCTCCTTCATCATTGAAAAACATGGGAAACCGAATATCCAATGGTTGATCGAAGTCATCGAGCTTAGCCTTAATCTTGGCACGAAACTCCTCATGCCAATTGGTTAACTCATTATATCCATGGAGGATTTGTTCGTTCATGACTTTCTTATTAATCAATTCTTCTCTATTTTCTTCCATACGCTCTTGTAATATCTCATTTTTTTTGAAGAGTAGAGTGCAACTTTATGAAAAGTTCCCAATATTGATTAGCCTAGTTCATCACCTTCTCAAACCTCTTCTTGATTATCATGGAGACCATTTCTAACTTGAGGGTTTTGATCTTTGTCTCTAGTTCATTACATTACTTTTGAACTCTTTTGTGGCAACGTTTCCAATATATATCATCTACCATGGCATCCAATACTCTCTTGTCACAGTCCTCCCATGGAGAATATAATTCTAATTAAGAGGAAGAGGGTAGTTTATCTCTACAATTGGCTACCTCTTTCTTTAGTTTTTCATTATATTTTATTAATTTTTCAATCCAACCCTTATTGAATTTTTCCACATTTATGTTTAGCTCACTTGTCTTAGTGGGACTAATATCTCCCACACTATGTACCAAGAGATGTCCAAACACTTGAATTAGATTACTAATGATAGCAGGTCTCTTGTCTTGACGATATAGTGCCAAAATCAATAGTGTAGCTTCATTTGGGTTGTAACCTGACCTAGAATACATTTTGTCACTAGCTTCTTCTGTCAAGTGCAATGTCTTATCTCCTCTTTTCCTAAAGTTATCAAGCACTATGGTGGAACTAATGTCCCATCCTGGTAAGAGCAACACCCTAGCCTGTTGAGGAAGTTCTCTTCCACTTTTAGGGGTGATAGCTTCTAGCTCCTGAACTATTTCCATCCATTATCCATAACCCTATCTTCTCTTTACAATTCTTTTTACTTCAAAAGGAATTTCTCAGTTGGGCTTCGTATACTTGTATCACGCTTGCTTCTCTCTACCTGTGCAACAATGGGGTATCTCCAACTCGTTTACTCCACTTCTACTCTTTGTAAGATTTTCTAATTTTCAATGATAGAAATGAGATCAATTTGAGGTATACATTACTCTGCTTTGGCTCATAAATGTTTCACTTGCTCTCTTTCTTGTCATCAGGGAGATCATTTAATTTGAATATCTCCTTGATATCTTGGGTTGTCACATCATTCAAAAACAATCATCATTGTTGTATCAGTGGGTCTATGATTTTAATTTTGTTGATATCCACTTCTCCCTTCGATGAACTTTATATCCTTATCTTTCCTTCGAGGTAACAACAAAATTCCATATAATTTCTCACCGATACACTTTAGTCCCTTTGATGCCTTTCCTTAGCTTATATTTGATCATTTATAATATGATATTTCTTTTCATGTGTTATCAACTCATCAGGGGAGCCCTTATTCATATTCTACTGATAGTCCTCATTCATTTCGATACTCTTTTCTTTTGATTGTTTATTGTTGTATTGAGGGGACCAAATTTTTTGTGAGCTTGATAGCCTTATGTTTCCCCGATATTACTTACCACTGCATATTTGTGATTTAATAAATGTCTTCATTATGTCATGTATCTATCCATCAGTGGGACAAACTATCATCTCTCCCTGATATGCTTTAGTTTCTATGATATGTTTCACTTGGACTATCAGGGAGACAATGAGGTATGTCCTACCGATATGCAATTCTCACTTCAATGAATTCATCTTAGTTAGCTCTTTCGGTCTATCGAGGAGACCGTGTTAGAAGTTCGCCTGATAGAAAGTTGTTTCACTGATGGTGTATGTTTTGTGGTTTTCCTCCATCATTTCATTGGAGAGACTATGATGAGAGTTCCCCCAACATTGTATTGTCATGCTGATATGTCTTATATTGTCATGTTAACATTTTAGGAAGGGGAATTGCTTAGGATAATAAATTGGAGGATTTATTATATTTACAGTGGTAGGTCCAAGAGCTATATACATTAGGGAAATTTTATGTTTTTATTCCAGACAGTGAAATATCAAGGGCCATGGGGATTATGTTGGAAATGAAATGAAAAATGATAATGAAATCATGTGAAAACCAAGGTGGATTTTTTTAGCTCCAGTAGTGGCTCTGGTTGGGGATGAATGAATGTGAGATCATTGCAAGAATCCAGAAATGATCTCTGGGAGGTAGAACATGGGTGAAGGTGAAAAAATAGGATGATAAGGGGGAGGGAAACCTAAACTACTATGCATGGAAATTTATTTTTTAAGAAAAGAAGTGTTTCAGGAAATTTTCCATGCACTAGAAATTCCTGATTTTCTCCTGACATATTTTAAAGATAATAAGAATCTTCACCACCTTTTCCTATAACAACAAATGGTCCTATCCAAAGAACTTCAAACTTACCATATTTCCCTTTATCTTCGTATCTAGCATTCCATAACAAGACCATGTCATTCACTTCAAATTTTCTATCTTTTTCTTTTTCGTCAAACAAATATTTTGTTTGTGCCTGCATTTTTGTGTTACACTATTGGGCCAAGCTTCTAATCTCATCCAATTTTTCCAACTACTCCATTCTATCTTTCATAGGGTCAAGGATATCCAAGTCTTCCTAGAGCATAAACTTATATACTGGTAAAAGGTTTTGCATAGGCATCCTTGGTTGTGTCCCATAAACCAATTTAAAAGGTGATTTGTCAGTTGACTTCTTTACTGTGATTTTATCTGCCCAAACTACCAGCCTCAATTTTGAATCCCAAGCCTTTTTATTGTTGTTTAGTGTCCTTTTAATTATCTTTAGGATACTCTTGTTGCTTGACTCATCCTTCCCATTTGCTTGTGGGTGATATGGAGATGCATACAAAATTGTTATGCCATATGTCCAATAGAACCCTTTAAACTCTTCTAATCTGAAGCACATACCATTGTCTGTAATTATCCTTACAGGTGTTCCAAATCTAGTGATTATATTCTCCATTAGGAATTTTATCACAACCTTACTAGTTGCTTGTTTTTTAGGGATGGATTCTATCCATTTTTGTAAAATAGTTAGTTGCCACTAGAATCCATTTATGGCCTCCAATAGACTTCTCTAGTATTTATCCAATAAAATCAATCCCCCATTGATGAAATGGAGCTTCAACTTGCATTGGTCTGAGTGGTAGTGCTCCTTGATACTTCATTTTTCCAAAAAACCTTTCACAAGTTCACATTTCCGTACATAAGCAAAAGAGTCATTAAAAACCCTAGGCCAGTAGTATCCATCTCTTAGGATCTTATGGGTAGTGGTCTTAGCTAAAAAATTTCCTCCATAGACTCCTTCATGCATCTCCTTCAACACATAGTTTTCTTGTGATTCATCTAAGCATAACAAAAACACTCCATCTATGTTCTTCTAGTATAAGTCTCTATTCATAAAGACATACTTTGAGGCATGCAATTTCAAGGTTTTTTTTTTTCATTCAAGTCTTTAGGACACTTCTATTTTTTGAGTTAATACATTATATCAATATACCATGGGGTGTTCTCTATGCTTGCAATCATACCTTCTTCCCCTATGTTACAAATTTGGGATGCCTCAAGATTGGATTTAGCCATGAGCTTATCCAACCCTTGTCCTCTTACCAATTTAGTGATTTGGATTTCAATATCAAACTCTTGATTTCCATTAATCCATCTACACCTTCTCCTTGTAACTTCAGCTTGCACAAACACATCCTTAACTGTGGCATTAGGAACATATGCAATCACTTTAGCACCTACCCCATAAGGTCTAAAGGATTTCATAGCTTTGACAAGTGCATACACCTACTTTTTTGTAATTTCATACTTTAGTTTTTCTCCTTGAAGATATTTGTTGAGAAATGATATCAGTTGATCATACCCTTCATCATTTTTCTGTAATATCACTGCTACAATAGTGTGGTAAGATGCAAATGAGAAAATTTGAAATGGTTTACTAAAGTTAAGTGATTTCAACACCGGGGCCTCCTTGATTTCCCTTTTAATAGATATGGATGCATCAATTGCTTCTGATGTCCGATCAATCTTGGCTCCTTTTTCCAACATTTTTAAAATGGGCTTTGACAATCTCATCAAAATTTGATATAAACCTCCTCACAAAGTTTATTTTCCCAAAGAAAGACTAAATGGATTTTACTGTCTTCAAGATAGGAATCTTATTTATAGCCTCCACTCTCTCGGGTTCAATTCTTACTCCATCCTTGGATACTATGTGGCCCAATAATTTTCCTTCAGTCACAACAAAATGGCATTACTTAGGGTTTAAGGAAATACCATACTCCATAGCTTCGAGGAAGATCTTCTCTATATGTTCAACATGGTCTTTTGATTTCTTAGAATATGCTCTGAGATCATCTTGATATACCACCATTATTGTATTAATCAGGTTAGAAAAGGAAACATCCATAGCTCTCTAAAAGGTGGCACCAACATTTGTGAGGCCAAATGGCATCCTTACATATACATATGTGCCCCAAGGTGTAGTAAACATAGTCTTAAACTATTCTAGTTCTTTTACTTTCACCTGGTTGTACCCTAAAAAACCATCCATCATGGACAATAATTCACATCATGTTACCAACATAGCTTCCATGTTTGGGAGGGATAATTGTCTTTAAAAGAGGAGACATTAAAATTTTGAAAATCTATACACAACCTTATATCTCCATTCTTCTTCCTGATAGGCACCAAGTTGGAAAACCAAGTAGAATGGCTGATGGGATTAATAATACCTCGTTCTTTGAGCTTCATGAGTTCTTCATGCATCTTGGGTTCTAGAGTAGAATTTATTGGTCTTTATTTCTATCTGAAGGGTTTTGCATTAGGCTTCAATGGGATTTCATGTTGAAATAGATCTTCTCTATATCCTTTAAGGTCATCATATGACCATGAAAAAACATGCTTATATTTTCTCAACAATGTGATCGACATCTTTCTAATTGTAGGGCTTATCTCCTTTCCAATGTAAACCTTTTCTAGAGCCAATTCAGTCCCAAGATTAATTTCTTCAATATCTTCCCTTCTCACTAGTGTTTGCTTCATAATTGCTCAATCATTCCCATCAAACATCCTTTCTAAATCCACTAATCCTTTAGGAATCTTTTTTTTTTTAGTTGTACTACTTCTTGGAAAAACATAGTTTTTTTACCATCCACTTCTTCAACAAATGCATTGAAATCAATTTCTTGAGCTTCATACTCATCAATGTAGTGCAAGAGCTTGATCAGATCTATGTCATCATTGAAGACCTACCAATTATAAATGTTGTCAGGAATTGCAGGTCTAGTCTTGAATTACAATTGTGAGATTATTTCCAAGGTAATGCCATCTCTTTTCAAGGCCACATTTTCCAATAAGTCAGCCATTAAGTTTTTTGATCTATCCACCCACTCAATGGAGAAGGCATAAAAATTTTCTATAGTATCCCACACTACATTTATGTATTGCTTCAATCTCTTGTTTTTTTGTGGAATACCTTGCCCTCACTTTTGAAACAACCAATTTTGAGTCCCCAAAAATAGTTAACACTTTGATCCCATGCATTGTGGAAATGTTTAAACCTAGTAATAGTGCTCCGAACTCTGCTATGTTATTTGTGCATTTGAATGTCAACAGAAATGAGTACTTAAAAATTGTGCCATTGGGTGAGATGAAAATAATTCTAGCTTCATTCCCCTCTCTACTACAAGCTCCATCAAAATACATCTGACATATGCCTTTTCCACTTCAAGAAACATCTCTAGCAATTGGATCTATGTTTATCAACTCAAGGTTTAAATGCTCGATTCTAAAATTCCCAAGATCCACATCACAAAAGTAATTCATTTGATTAGGTTCAAAGATCTCAATGAAAAATTTTGATCTAGGTTTTCTATACAACTTGACTTCTCTTCCCTTCCATTCACATGTATTGTGGCATAAGATAAACCTAGCTAGACATTTCCACCTACTGCTACAGTCCATTGCCTAGATAATAACATTCCATCATAAGGGGGAGCGTCCACCATAGTGATGTTTATTCTTTATGTTTCCTCTAGGTATGATGCCAATTTCAATTCTATGTCCCATATCACCCCAACTATTGGGATTGATTTTTTGACCATAGCGTAGCACTTCCCACAAGTGGTGTTCACCCACAATCCTAATTCCTTCATGATAGCCAAATCCATGATATTGATTGTTGCCCCTCAGTCAATCATAATTTTTTTTGCCAACTTGTTATTTATCACCAATGTGGTGTAAAATGGATCCACCTGGGAGGGGTTTTCTATAAGGGTGTCTCCCAAATAGACCTCTGGTACCTTTGTAGTTTCCTACTCAACAACATTAATCTTTTTGTTCTGATCTTGTTGTTTGTGAGATGTGTTGACAATTAGTTTGAGGGTTGTGTCTTTGTACTCATCAATCTCCATCATCTCCATCAAGGGAACTTTCATCTTTATTTGAGTTAGTTCTTGAGCAATGTCAAATGAGGGGGCAGTCATCCCTTGTTCGATCTTCTTTATTTTAGTAGTCCTTTTCCCTTCAGTTTGAACTTTGTTATTATTTTGTGTTTTCTTAGATTCGACATTTGTAGCCTCAAATTGAGAAATATTATAAGGATTATTTGGTTCACCCTTATTTGATCAAATGATACATTCTCCTTGTGCTTTTATTCCTTTATAAACATGCCTCTAGGTGTTCCTTGGCCTACATTTGCGAGTTTACTTCTTAGGTTGTATCTATTCCTTTTTGCTTCAACAACAACTTTTGTTGTGATGGCCCTCTTCTCTTCTTCTATTGGTGTTCTCGATTGAAATTGTGGTGTTGTATTGTATGCTTAGGTGTTTTATTCTAAGTCAAAAAACACTTCTTGCTCCATATTAACATTGTTTTTCTAATTGTTGACATCATATTCACATCCATCGTCAGAGGATGAATATCTATCCTTGGTTTGATGAGATACCCATCTTAACATATTCACAATGTGGCCATATCTATCTTGTTCTTGTGACCATTCATCATCCTAGAAAGTTTGAGCCACTACATAGTTTTTTGGGGTATGAGGCCTATGACATGGTGGACACCATAGTGTAGTATCCACTACATTTGCTCCATGTTTTTTCAAAGGATCTAGAGTATCTTTCCAATTTAGCTCACCCATTGGTCGCCCATCCTTCCAAGTGGTGTTATAGGGTATGCCATGCAATCTTGGCCTTTCATTCATGTACTAGTTTTCTTGTCTATTTTGGTGATTGTTAGGATTTCGTGGGATCCTATGGTTATCTCTTTTTCCAATCCTATCAACAGCTTTCCTATTGTTTCCAATTGTTATAGAAGCATTTTGTGCTTCATTCAAGCTACTAGTATGTCTATTTTTGAGTTCATACCCTGTTTTAGGATCAAAGGATTTCAAATAGATGCTTAAATCTATTGAGTCAGTTAACTTAGATCCATGTGGTATCTTGTTATTGATCTTGGAGAATCTGATTGAAGTCAAAAATAGATTCATTCTGATACTTCTAAATTCCTATTAACTCATGTAATCCAAATTCAAGAGCACATTGATTCCCATATTTCTCTAGGAATTAATTTTTGAAGTCTGTTGTAGAGGTGATTGAAGCATCTGGTAGGCTGTTAAACCAATCCCTTGCTTCTTCAATCAAGGACATCATGAATAGCCTCACAAGGACATCTCCTTGTTCCATTCCTAAGTCTCAAACAAAAGCATCAAAGTTTCTTATATGTTCCTCTGTTGTAGTTGCATTACTCCCTATGAAATTGGGGACGGTATTTCTCAAGTTACTATCAATGTGGTATGGGTATATTGGATATCCGACCAAGTCAAATTGTCTGCTCAGACTTGTAATATTATGTCGAGAAGGATTTTGATGTGGTGGATTGGGATAATATTGAAATCCATGTTGAGGTTGGTATACATTTTATTGGATGTTTTGGTGAGAATATACATTCTATTGTGGCAGATGGTGTTGATAGTGTCGAACATTTTATTGTCCTGATGGTGGGAAAGGTTGTGGAATGTTGCTGGTGTTTTCTCATTGTGAATTTTGTAGCAGCACACTATGTTGCACATGTTGATTTAATTTTCCAGCTGTGTTGTAATGTGCTTTTGAAGTGCTTTGAATGCCTATATTCTGAGATGATCCATGTGGATTGCTAGCATTAGCCACTCCACCCTGCCTATGGGGGGTATGTATTTAGAGCTATGTAACACATTTTGGGATGTCACCTCATGCAATTATTTTATTGCTCTTCTTTCTTCCTCTAAGAGTCTGGCCAACATAGTCTGTTCATGTATCTTTTGTATGTTTTGTAGTACTTCTTCAACAGTTTTTGTATCCTTTGGTGAGTTGTGATCTTGCTCAAGGTTATCCTAGTTCCCAAGCTTGTATTAGATCTCTCCTCCCTATTTTAGAGAAATCTCAAATCATATTCTCTTTGCCTCTAGATCTTTTCTTCATCTAGTCAGGCATAAAACTCAATCATTTCTTGAGGGTCTTCCTTAAAGTGGAAGACAAGACAAGAAATGTTTTCTTACTCAAATGGGGTACAGGGATCTCTGCCTAGATCATCATTATAGTATTTTGTCTCATGCAACAAATCAAAGCTATTGTGCATTGTAAGGGGTTGTTCTAGGATACTCTCCTAATTGGTGAATTTAGTATTTGGCTATTTAGATGTTGTCCTAATTTTAGCACTATTGTCTTTTGGGAGAGAAAAGTCACCTTTAACTATCCATTTGTTGTCTTTCTTCTTTGGACTATCTTTGTAGAGATATCTCTTGCTATTCATTTCGTAGGATGTTTTGATACTCTAAACTCTATGGTTTTTTCTTTTATAAGTGTATTTTAATTTCTCATTCATGCATTCATTCCTACAAAATTTGATAGAGTCACCACTAAATTTTATGAAAAATGTGAAAATTTTACAATTTCTTCAAATCTATTGCCAACGGAGTCTTTTGATGACTTATACAATGAAATAGTTTTGAATGACTCTATGGTGAATTGTTTCAATGTGTGGATCTACTTAATTGATCCCCAACGGAGTCAGCCAGTCTGTTAGGTCTAAAAAACATAGGTTTTGAAACTTAAGAGGGTGACAATCTCTTAGTACGTTTTTGGATAGCGAATGGGGAAAATCTGATTGATAACCCCCTACTCTTTAGGCTCTGCTAAACCTAGGTGGGTGTGCCTAATTGACAAGTCAAATTTGAAGGTCTAAATAATATCTCTAATTTCGGAAATATACTCACAATGGCACGTGGGTATGAGGTAGATACAAATCTTAATGACTAATTCCAACTGAAGATGTTTCAATAATCAAGAGTGTGAGTAAAGTTTGTATAAAATGTTCTAAATTTTACTAGTGCCTAATCCTATTGGGTGAATGGAGTAGAGGGGTGGATGATGATGATGGAGATGGATATGTAGGATAGGTAGATCTATTTCTCAAATTAACTCTAACTTTTTAGGAAATTTGGATGTTTGTACCTTGTACAAACATGCAGGTTTGTCAGTTACTGTACTCTTCTTTATTAATACTAATGTTATTCTCCCAAATCACTATGATATCATGAAAGGATTTTTAATTCTTAACTTGAGGGAAACCAATCAGAATAACTAATTTAAACGGATTTTAATCCTTGGCAGGAACTAATTAAAATGAATTATCTCAAAGGAATTTAATTCACCCTAGCCAGAACCCGATCAAGACAATCACACAACAACAAAAAAATGTGTCTTGACAAATTGTATAATATGAATAACGTAGAAGAACCATTTTGGAGACAACACAACAACATATAAGAATGAATATTAACACAACAGTTGAACACTGAAAATAGATCATTGATAATGAATAGTCTTCTCCATTATATTGCTTCAAAAGATATACATTAATAGAAGAACTTTTGAGATATGGAATGGGTGAATGAAGTATGCTATACTAAGGCAACCTATCTACAACTAATGATGAAGATGATAATGAAGATCAAAATTGGGTCTTGGTTTCCCCTTTTATATTGAAAGCAACATGCTACAAACTCTTTACAAGAAGGTATGTCTTTTCATAACTTTAATTAATTATAGTTTTTTAAACATAAAGAAATCAGTTGAGGAAACACCAACAGGTAGCAACACTTGCTCCATTATTCACTATAGAGAACTCGTGACCTCTTAGGATCTGGAAAAGTCTCCTCCCCATGATAAAGTTCTCGATCATATTGTAGACCTCAACTTGAAACTTATTTCTCCATGTTAGGGGCCCCTTCAGTTCTAGTGATGAACAGGTGCATTTATGACAAGTGCTAAATATAATCCTCTCTAATGGGAGTGTCAATATTTGATAGAGAATCCATAATATTGTACTCCATGTACATTATTCCCTCGACCTGCTTATGAGTATTTCCCAATACCCTCTTTTCATCATTGACCATCTCAAGTGCTCATGGTAGTATCTAAGCCAATTCATCATTCCAAGGGTTTTGTCCTTTAAGTCCTCCTTCATCATTGAAAAATATGGGAAATGGGATGTCTAATGGTTGATCGAAGTCATCAAGCTCAGCCTTAATCTTGGCACAAAACTCCTCAAGCCAATTGGTTAACTCATTATATTTGTGGAGGATTTGTTTGTTCATGACTTTCTTATTGATCAATTCTTCTCTCTTTTCTTCCATACACTTTTGTAATCTCTCATGTTTTTTAAGAGTAGAGTGCACCTTTATAAAAAGTTCCCAATATCGATTAGCCTAGTTCATCACCTTCTCAAACCTCTTCTTTATTATCTTAGAGACCATTTCAAACTTGAGGGTTTTGATCTTTGTCTCTAGTTCATTACATTTCTTTTGAAATCTTTTGTGGCAACGTTTCCAGTATATATAACATCTGCCATGGCATCCAATACTCTATTTTCACGGTCCTCCCATGGAGAATATAATTTGATGAAGAGAAAGAGGGTAGTTTATCTCTGTAATTGGCTACCTCTTTCTTTAGTTTTTTGTTATCTTTTATTATTTCTCAATTTGATCCTTATTGAATTTTTCCACATTTATGTTTAGCTCTGCTATCTCAATATGACTAGTATCTCCCACCCTATGTACCAAGAGATTTCCAAATGCTAACTCAGATTAATAATGATAGAAGGTCTCTTGTCTTGAGGATATAGTGCCCAAATAAATAATGTAGCTTCATTTGGGCTGTAACTTGACCCATAATACATTTTGTCACTGGATTCTTCTGTCAGGTGCAATGTCTTATCTCCTCTTTTCCTGAAGCTATCAAACATTATGGTGGAACTAATGTCCCATCTGGTAAGAGCAACACCCCAACCTCTTGAAGTAGTTCTCTTCCTCTTCTAGGGGTGATAGCTTCTAGCTCCCTATCTATGTCCTTCCATTATCGATAACCCTAGCTTCTCTTTATAGTTCTTTTTACTTCAAAGGAATTTCTCAGTTGGGCTTCGTATAATTACTTGTATCATGCTTGCTTCTCTCTAACTATGTAGCAATGGGGTACCTCCAGCTCATTCACTCCACTTCTGCTCTCTGTAAGCTTTCATAATTTTCAATGATAGAAATGAGATAAATTTGAGGTATGCATTGCTCTGCTTTGGCTCACAAATGTTGCACTTGCTCTCTTTCTTGTTATTGGGAGATCATTTAGTTTGAATATCTCCTCAATATCTTGGGTTGTCACATTAGTAAAAAATAATCATCATCATTGTATTGGTGGGACTATGATTTTACTTCCGTTGATATCCACTTCTCCCTTCATTGAACTGTATATCCTTATCTTCCCTTCAGGGTATCGACAAAATGCTAGATAATTTCTCCCCGATACGCTTTAGTCCCTCTAATCCCTTTCCTAAGCTTATATTTGATCATTTATAATATGATCTTTCTTTTCATGTGTTATTAGCTCATCAAGTGAGCCCTTGTTCATATCTTGTCGATAGTCCTCGTTCATTCTGATACTCTTTGCTTTTGATTGTTTATCATTGTATTGGGGGATTAGATTTTCTATCAACCCAATAGCCTTATGTTTCCCTAATATTACTTACAGTTTCATATTTTTGATTTAATAAATTTCTTCATTATGTCATGTATCAGTCCATGGATGAGACACAATGTCATCTCTCCCCTATATACTTTATTGTCTCAAATATGTTTTTCTTGGGCTATCGGGGAGACAATGAGGTATGTCCTACTGATATGTAATACTCACTTTGATGAATTCACCTTAGTTATCTCTATCGATCTATTGAGGAGACCATGTTAGAAGTCCGCTAGATAGAAATTTATTTCGTTGATGGTGTATGTTTTGTGGTTTTCCTCCATCAGTTCATCGCAAAGACTATGGCAAGAGTTCCCTCGACGTGCTATTGTCATGTCGATATGTCTTATATTGTTGACATAACATTTTAGGAAGGGGAATTTCTTAGGATAATGACTCGAAGGCTTTATTATATTTACAGTGGTAGGTTTGAGAGCTATATACATTAGGGAAATTTTATGTTTTTTATGCCAGACAGTGAAATATCAAGGGCTATGGGGATTATGATGGAAATAAAATGTAAAATGATTATGAAAGCATTTGAAAACCAAGGTGGATTTTTTAGCTCCAACAACATGCTTCGTCAAAGCATAGGCTTAAGCACTATAGTTATGGAGTTGACTCATATTTTCCCTATCAATAAAATAGACTATGACCAAGTTGGCATTAGATATGTGTTTCCTACAGATTGTGGACTATTTCATCATGATAGACCATGCCAAATGAATAGGAAGTTGGCTAATACCTAGCACCAAAATATGAGAACTTTGTTTCTATAAAGTCTATTTTGGTTGCAAGTTGATTCTCATCTTTTAGGAATGTGCATATTTGAATTGGTCTCGAGCTACTATCAAGCCAAAGGGATCGATCTAAAGAATGCCAAGCTAAGTTTTCACTTAGATTTCTACCACCTTTTTTGTTGTGTGAGGTGAGTCATTTTTCATGTGGAGAGTTGTCAATTGGAATGCCTTATCCTTTTGCATCAACATCTCATTTTTTTGGATAAATAGATGGGATAGCTCTCTCATTTGAGACACACTTAATTTGCAAACCTATTTTGCTACAAATAATCTAAGAGTTGTATTTTGTGAGAGCTTAGAGTTATTTTGTGAAAGCTTAAAGTTTCTTTATGAGAGCATTATGTTGTCTTGTGAAAGAGGTCATAGTGAAGTATCGCTTTGAGTGGAAAAGTGAAGGCTAGCAAGTTGTCTTTAGAAGGTTGTGCATCAAGTCAGTCAATTGGGTTAAGCGTATTACATGCATGAGGATCTAATCTTCTCTTATTTGTCATTATTTATGAAAGAATTGTATTTGATTGGTCTGTTTGAATTGCTTGAGAATACTTGCATTAGGAAAACATAACATTTTCTTTGGAAAGGAAAAAGAATTTGTTATATTCTTTTCTACGAAATTTCTTATATTTACTCCATAATAAGAAGGATTATTTGTCATTAGTATAAGTATACTAGATATGATTTAACAAGGATAGCTTAAGGGTTATTCATTGCTAATTTTTTTGATTGAATTAGATAAATTGTAAGTTACACTTGAGATATGATTATCCATTGAAGGGAGGGTAACTTGTATTTATGATTTGTGGGTAGAAATACCATTGAGTTTTGGGAAATGGAATAGGATGTTTCTAGGGTTAAATACTACCCATTGGAGGAAATTCCTATGCATAGATTATAATGGCCTAAAGTCAAATCAAGCTTGAGTAGTGTATTTGAGTAGGATGACTATCACTCGATGTACTGGAAACACTTTGGAAAAAGTAGTGTGTTTTCCTTTGGCTCCACTGTCAATTCATTGTGATCCATTTATACATGGTAGTTCCAAATTGTAGGGTTTACAAGTTCTAGTCATGTAGGATGCAACACTAAGCTCAAAATGATTATCATTACGAGGTCACTCCACCAATATCTTCATTGAAGTGTAGGGCCATCTATCACATGATAGATGTGTGGGGGACCACATATGAGTTTGTGGTTGGCAGAAAAGAACTTGAACGATGCTTCTCCTCCTCCGTAGGTGACAAAAGACCAATATTTGAAAGGAGATTCTTGGACCATCTATATCTATTTCTTTGAAGCTCGGTTGAGCTATGTATATACTTTGTACACATTCTTTGGAATATTGTAATATGTGGATTATTATATTAGAATGGAATCAATTTTGATTATTGTTATGACATCTATGTTCATTTGTTCTCTATTAATGAAAGAATTTTTTTATGGCAATGGTTAAGTTACATAGTTTATTTACTTGAAAGTGAAAACTTAAGAAAATTATTGCAGTGAATGATTGGCATGTTACAACATTGAATTAATGTAAGGAGCATCACCCTAATGATCAAGAATCACCTATAAGTATACAAAGCCTAATTCCACTTTGTTGGATTCAACTTAAATCTAAAAAAGAATATTGGAAATGATAACATGACTTGATATATAAAGAAAAGTGTTGTCTAAAAAAAGCATTTGAAAACATAATTGAATTTTTAGTTTTTTAAATTGAGAATAGGATTTCTACTTGAAAATCATGCCAAATCCAAATGAACTTGAATTATAATTCTATCTGATTCCCTACAAGCATATTATGCCAAGAAAATAACTAAAAATGAAAATATTTAAGAATTCTATATTTAGACCCAAGTAACTAGGCATTTTAGATCAAACTAGAAAAGAATTGTAAGGGTTTCTAAATTCTCTAAGTACACTAGCCAACATATCAAACACAAGACTTAACAACTAATGCAATGAGAAAAATGATTCAACTTAGGCTTGAGAATAGAATTCCAATTTATTAAAATTTCATTTTAGGATGAAGAAATTAAAACATAGAAAAAGGTAACCCTAAGATTGGCCCTAGGGTTTAGGCACCCTTTTCAAAGGTTTCATTGGAGATTTGAGATTTGAATGGTGGTGGGGTTTGATGGATTAGGAAAAGGTATGACATTGAATTATAGCCTGGAAGGTGAGTCAACCTTCCTTGGACCAAATTTAGAAATGACCTCATTATGAAATGCAATGATCTAATTTTCATAATGATGTAAATCATCACTTTTATGCAGAAACAATAGATCTAGAATATCACAAAGGAAATCAGACAACTGAAACAGAAAAGGGGAGGACACTATGCACCTATGGTATAAATTTTAGAAAAAACTATCGGGACGTTGGTGTCAAGGGTGCCATTTTCCTACTAGGGATTTTTCAGATATATTTTTCATAATCCTCTGATACCAGATTTGTACTTCTATTTATTACTTGCAAATTGTCTAGATTGATTCCAAATATTTCTGTAATTAACTTTTCATGGGTTTTTAAGGACCAAGGTTTCAAATGCAACAATGAACAAAGTGTCTTCAAACTTCTTTTAATCCTCTTCAACCTATAACCTAGTAGAGCTCCTAAATTTTTTGAAATTTTGAGCTTGTTTTGTGCCCTGTAATGGTCTGTTGCATATGTTCCCAAGGGTAGGGTTTAGGGTTTTAGTTCTAAAACCTTTGTCTCAAATTTCTCAAGTCTTAAACCTTTGGTGTTTTAATTCTTCATTGACCTACTGCACCTAGTTGTTGGTCATCTGAGTTACAACTTAAGTCATCCAAGCCATTGTCTTTACCAGCTCGTTAGCCTAGGTATGTCAGTCACCTCATGCCTTTTATTGATTTAAATTTTCCCAAAGTCAGGTGAAATATTTTATGGAAAAAGACTTAAGTCCTAAGTTTTTATTTTTTGAGGGTTGTCTTATTGGTCTAGTTTGGCCCCTTTATTAAAACAATGTTTATGCATATGCAAATTTTGACGACCATCAAATCAAGGGTCATTCATCGTAATCGTTCCCCGCTAGACCCACAAGAATAAAATATTTATTTCTAAAGAATTGTGGGGTCATCAGGCTTGCATCGCGTGCCCCTCTACAAATGTGAGACCCATGTCCACTATCACGCTCGATGCTTTGTGCTTGTAAGATCAATGAATGCAACGTAAAGTTAGAGTTAATCTTCACCATTCCCTGCTCACCCCACAGGAATAAAATATCATTTTTTGAATTGTTTCAGGGTCAATAGTGATGTAGAGGGTCAGGGATCTCAAAAATTTCACAAGAATTAAAGATTAACAAAGCTTTGCTCTTCAATTTCTCAACTAGTCTCCAACTTGGAAATAGGGTCTTCACCTTGCAATTAAGGATGTTCTGCCTCCCCTTGTGACTTTCAATCACTGAAATGAATTCACCAGACCTTAAATAAACTTGATTCAAATGGGTTTCAAACCCTAACCAATATTTTGAACAAAACTCCTTTCTGCTGCTCAACCAGTCCTACTAGCCCTATTAGGCCTTTGGCGATGGAATACTGTCTTTTCTCTCAAACTTTGCACTTTAACCTCTAACTTAAAGATTGTATCAAGTGTGTTTTGTGATGCCTAACAACATATCAACTTACTTGCACCACTTGTTTCAGACCTTCTTGCTACTAACCCTGCTGTTTCCTTGAAATTAGGCCTAATTAGCCCTATTTAACAAAGCAACCCATCTTTAGATTTGTCTCCTGGCCTTGAAACTCTCAACAGTCTCCTAAAATACTCCCAAATCAAATATTTTCACACTTTTAGTCTACAAGAATACTCACAACATGCCCAACTACAAAACCCTCACTAATTTGGCTTAAAACTAGGGCTTTTGGTTTTTAGGGTTTCCTATCACTTCCAGGTCTTGGTTTTTGACTTCTCACCATCCTTTCATCATTTCACAACTACTAGAACTCAGAAATATGCCTCTTATTAAGGCAGTTTACTCACTGCTATACCCTAGGGTCAACTTTCTTCCCTCTTCCTTTGCCAATTCACTGTGCACAGTCAATTTTCCACCTTTTCCTGCATATTTTTTGGTTAGTTTCAGTTTGTAAAAGTTAGGTTAGATCCATTTCATAGGGTTCCAGTCATACATTCCTTGAAATGGATCATTCTTTCATTGAAAGACCCTCAAAACAGTCTATTTCAGCCTTTTCCTGTAGACAGTCAGCAAGAACACATGCTAGAATTGATTTTTATGAACTTTCAGAGCATTCAACAATTTGAAAACATGCAATTTATAATTCTTAGTCCTTCACATTTAATGAAACTTCAAAGAGATTTCAATAGACTGCAAAAACACAAGAGAAAAATGCAAAAAAAAAAAATAGTGATTTTTCTGCCCTTTCTTGGAAACAGTCCGTACAATGTCCTTCAATCCTTCATCCAATCCCATACAATTGAATTCCCTGGGGTTATAGACCAACTACAAAACTATTCCAACCAACAAAAATCGGTTCCCACTTCATTAAAGCCAATTAAGCCCCTAAACTCACTTTCCCGCCCAAACAAAATTTGAAAATTTGAAATAACAATCTTGAAATATATTAATAGGCATCACCTAAAGACCATTGGATATTTAATATCCAAGCTTATTTAACCTATCTAAAGCCTAAGAACATTTAATCAAATCCCTTAAAACATACTTTTCCCCTTACATTGCATTTTTGATTGGATTCCTTATCAGGAATCTTGAAACCTTTAACACCTTTAGCACACTCATTCAATTCAAATGCCATTATAGGCTTCAACACATTATAATTAATGCTTTGACATGCTTGGAAGGTCCTCCTGACCCCTGCTCTCTCCTGATTCTTGGAGTGTTCCCTAAAGGTCCTGGGTGCTCCTGCACCATTCTCCCTAGGAAAGAAAGAACTTTTGTCCCAAGAAGTGTCCCATGTGTTGCCACTAAGAAATTTCTTGCTCATATGTGCTTTCATCTTCCAATGAGAAGGCAGGTAGTCCCCTAAAGTTACTGTTTTTCTCTTCTGCCAATCTACATTCTTGACAGAATCAAAACAAGGATTAGTGTGTCCTCTTTGTTGCTTGCAAAGAAGTGAGTTCTTGTGCCCTATTGCTGCCCTCATTCCAATGCCTCCTTTGTGGAAGAACTTCACCACTATTACCCTCATTGATAGGGCATTCAATGCTACCAATCTTGATACTATTCAAATCCCACAAGGACTGATTTGATGGACTATCCACCTCATAACCCTACTGCAACTCACCACTTTTCAGTTTGCCAATGCCTTCCCCTATTTCACCCTGCTTATTCACCTGCAAACTCTTCTCAAAACAGATTACAAACCTATCATTAGACTATTCCAAAGGTAAAGGAACCAACTGATATTTAACATCTCCCTTGTGCACCAAATAGGTGTTAAGAAACCCATCATGCAAAGTTCTTCTAACATACTGCCATGGCCTTCCCAAGATAATATGACCACAAGTCATAGGAATAACATCACAAAGCACCCTATCATGATATGAACCAATTGAGAAATCAACAAAAGCTCTCTTACCAATCTCTACATGCTGTCCTTGAGTTACCCAAGTGGCCTTGTAGGGAGTAGGATGATCAAAAGTTTCAATCCCTAGCTTGGTTACCATATCAACTGAAACTAAATTGCTATGTGACCCTGAATCTATAAGCAACCTGCATATCTTACCATGATTGAGACAATTTGTTTTGAAAATGGTTACCTTTGGTTCTTGATGAAGCCTTTCTCCTTGCTTGATCATGAGAAACTCACCATCAGTCACAGGGTCTGCCATGAGTGTTCTTGGTTCCTCCTTCTTATCTTCTTCTTCTTGCACCAAGGTAGCTCTCCTTTCTTTGCCTTTATCAGCTTGTTCCCACTTAGGACATTTGAAGGAAGGATGCCCTGGTTCATTGCAATTAAAACATCTGCCTATGAATGGTCCTCTACCTTGTCCAAATCTGCCTCCTCCTCTTGGAGTGTATCCACCTCTTTGATCAGAAAATATCTCCTTACCCTTGTCATTGCTACTTTTATCATTACTGCCTTGTCCTTGTTCTCTATTACCTCTGCCCCTGTTTGAACTACCTCCTCTTCCACCATTGTTTGATCTTTCTTGCTTCCTTTTCACCTTTTCTTCTGCTCTAATGGCCAACTAGAAACATTCTCCCAATGTTCTTGGCAATTGCAAACCAATCTCATCTTGCAGATTGTACCTTAAGCCATTGATGTATCTGGCTATCTTCTCATCTTCTTCCTCATATCCTCCTCTAATACTAAGCTTGTGAAATTGCTCAGTATAGGACATCACATCCAAGTCCTTTTGCTTTAAATTTTGCCTCATTCTTTTCACATGAATGGTATAATCAGATGGTAAAAACTGCTCCTTGACCAAACTCTTCATCCTTGACCATGTAGAGACCTTTGCCAATCCTCTAGCCATCCTATCATTCTGGAAACTTGTCCACCATGTCAATGCTGTGCCTCTCAACTTGGTTTTAGCAAACTTGACTTTCCTTTCTTCATCCATCTCCTCAAATTCAAAGTAGTTTTCCATGGCATCAAGCCATCCCAATACCTCTTCACTATCCATCTTCCCTTGATAGATAGGTAAGTCTATGTGACTCTTCCCTCCATGACCCTGTACTGCCTTCAATAACCTCACTAACCTCCTTTCTTCAAGGTCCTCTGTATCATCAGCTTGCTGTTCTTGATTTGCCCTCACATGCTCTTCATCCCCTTCATTGTTTTCTTGGTCTTCTTGGTCTTCTCTCCTCCTACTCCTCTCAAGGTTATTGATCCTTCCTGCATAGTGTCTCTTTCTCTTCTCCATAGCCTTTCCTCTCTTGCTCTTGCTGCTTCTTGTTCCCTTCTTTCTCTTCTCTCCCTCTCCAAGATCTCCTTCAACTCTTCCAACTCTCTTGCCAATTGGTTTTTTGGTGCCATTGCTATTTCTCCAACCCCTAAAGGATCTACTCACTGCTCTGATACCACTCTGATGCAGAGGGTCAGGGATCTCAAAAATTTCACAAGAATTAAAGATTAACAAAGCTTTGCTCTTCAATTTCTCAACTAGTCTCCAACTTGGAAATAGGGTCTTCACCTTGCAATTAAGGATGTTCTGCCTCCCCTTGTGACTTTCAATCACTGAAATGAATTCACCAGACCTTAAATAAACTTGATTCAAATGGGTTTCAAACCCTAACCAATATTTTGAACAAAACTCCTTTCTGCTGCTCAACCAGTCCTACTAGCCCTATTAGGCCTTTGGCGATGGAATACTGTCTTTTCTCTCAAACTTTGCACTTTAACCTCCAACTTAAAGATTGTATCAAGTGTGTTTTGTGATGCCTAACAACATATCAACTTACTTGCACCACTTGTTTCAGACCTTCTTGCTTCTAACCCTGCTGTTTCCTTGAAATTAGGCCTAATTAGCCCTATTTAACAAAGCAACCCATCTTTAGATCTGTCTCCTGGCCTTGAAACTCTCAACAGTCTCCTAAAATACTCCCAAATCAAAGATTTTCACACTTTTAGTCTACAAGAATACTCACAACATGCCCAACTACAAAACCCTCACTAATTTGGCTTAAAACTAGGGCTTTTGGTTTTTAGGGTTTCCTATCACTTCAGGTCTTGGTTTTTGACTTCTCACCATCCTTTCATCATTTCACAACTACTAGAACTCAGAAATATGCCTCTTATTAAGGCAGTTTACTCACTGCTATACCCTAGGGTCAACTTTCTTCCCTCTTCCTTTGCCAATTCACTGTGCACAGTCAATTTTCCACCTTTTCCTGCATATTTTTTGGTTAGTTTCAGTTTGTAAAAGTTAGGTTAGATCCATTTCATAGGGTTCCAGTCATACATTCCTTGAAATGGATCATTCTTTCATTGAAAGACCCTCAAAACAGTCTATTTCAGCCTTTTCCTATAGACAGTCAGCAAGAACACATGCTAGAATTGATTTTTATGAACTTTTAGAGCATTCAACAATTTGAAAACATGCAATTTCTAATGCTTAGTCCTTCACATTTAATGAAACTTCAAAGAGATTTCAATAGACTGCAAAAACACAAGAGAAAAATGCAAAAAAAAAAAATAGTGATTTTTCTGCCCTTTCTTGGAAACAGTCCGTACAATGTCCTTCAATCCTTCATCCAATCCCATACAATTGAATTCCCTGGGGTTATAGACCAACTACAAAACTGTTCCAACCAACAAAAATCGGTTCCCACTTCATTAAAGCCAATTAAGCCCCTAAACTCACTTTCCCGCCCAAACAAAATTTGAAAATTTGAAATAACAATCTTGAAATATATTAATAGGCATCACCTAAAGACCATTGGATATTTAATATCCAAGCTTATTTAACCTATCTAAAGCCTAAGAACATTTAATCAAATCCCTTAAAACATACTTTGCCCCTTACATTGCATTTTTGATTGGATTCCTTATCAGGAATCTTGAAACCTTTAACACCTTTAGCACACTCATTCAATTCAAATGCCATTATAGGCTTCAACACATTATAATTAATGCTTTGACATGCTTGGAAGGTCCTCCTGACCCCTGCTCTCTCCTGATTCTTGGAGTGTTCCCTGAAGGTCCTGGGTGCTCCTGCACCAAATAGGAAAATGACATGTGAATTCCTCAGCCGCTTGCAGAAATAAAGGGTGGAGCCTATGAGCAGATGACTTGGTGTCCAAATGGAAAGATGTCATTGGTCGAAGGACTGGTGAGTGATGGTGATGGATTTTCAAAATGGTTTGACTCAATCTGAGACATCTGATGCACCATCTTAGAACTAGATTAACAACCATTATTCAAAATCAAAGTTGCAAATGTGAGAGTCGTTTCCTTTCATGTGAGCAAATAGTAATTATAGAAATGATAGCTAGAGCTATCCTATTTCAACTTAAATGCACCTAAAGTTGAATTTTTTGCACAATTGAAGATTGCCAAAGATTCAAAAACATCTTGGAGATTGAGAGAAAGCACTTTAGAGTTCGTCGTGATCACAATTAGGGTTTCCTACCAACATAAAATTTGTAAGTTGACAAACACTTTTCTCTATGTTATGTTCGAAGTATCTTGAGTTTGGGAAAATATTCATTGTCAAATCTGTCTATGTGATTTTCAATTGCTTTGTTGTGGTTTTGAGTTTACTTCAAAGAGTTGAAAAACTTGTCAATCCTCTGAAATTGCACCCTTAAAGTTCTGCCCTAGGTTTTGAATAGAAGAGCTAGGTTTTGAAGATTTTCTTTCAAAACCCTAGACTAATTTGATTCTACCTTTCACCTATGACAACCAAAACTCAAGCTTCCAATTTAGGAACCACAACAAGACCTCTCTCCCAAGATATCATTGATCAGTTGAAACCCTCCACAAGTAAAAGAGATGAAAGAGTATCTTTGTTTAATGGTTATCAAATTCAAGAAGGGTTAACAGATAAAATATGTGATATCAAGGATGCCAATTTATCATTTTTAGGGTGGCAACTATTCCAAAATTGGTTTGGGAATAGAAATTTGAGAGTCCCTCTCTGCAACCCTTGGAGATTAGATTTGGGGAAACTAGTGGTTCCAAATGTGTATATGGATATTGACCTATTGAAGGATATTGTTGCAAGATATGAACCTATTTCACGAGTGATCAAGGCATATGATGGTAAAGAAATGGTTAAAATAACCAAGGAAGAGATAGCAAATATTTTCAGTTTTCATGAATTGGATAAGAACATGATCCTTATTAACCTCAAAGTCTTCAGGGAGGAGTATAAGAACACAAAGGTTATATTTAGAACAACAATGTTACCCATTCATACTACAACTACTGGGGTGGGAAAAAATAGGAAAATATGAACAAGAACCTTTCCCCATGAAATATTTTTTAAATTATTTCAAGAAGAAAAATTTCTCTTTATGCCAAATCCTTGGCATTGATGCACCATCTACCATGCCAACAGGCCTCATGTACATAGCACATCTCCAACACCCAACATATAACGTAGTTTATGACTATGCAACATACTTGTTAGAAAGGATGCACAAGGGTTTGTCTTCACTCAAAGAAGGAAAGGAAAGAGTGGGCTTCAGATGGTATTCTCTATTGATGCATATGTTTTGTATAGGAGAGAGAAGAATTTTTGCACTAATATAACATTGACCAAGAAAGAGGATGATGTTGATCTGCATGTCCAATGTTGGACCCAAATCCCAGATAAGGATGACTCCAAATTTGATGTCTTCTACAATGTTTTTTCCTCAAAATTGAGAAGATTCTTACTTCATGACCCACCAAGGATCCCTAAAGAGATCCATGATTTCTTGAGACCCATGGAGAAAAGGCATGAGTTGAATTTGAATCACAATTGGGGTGATATAATGGTATACCCTCACACAATTGTTTTTAGAATTTATGGAACAACTATAAACTCTTGTGTACTCCCAAGGGATGTTCCATTAAGGATTAGATTCATTGAATTCATGAGGTAATTGGGAGCATCATACATGCAACATTTTCTAAAACAGCAGAAGAAAGGCTCATTCTTCCCTGAGTGGACAACCTTTGCAGATTTTGTGATGACAAAAGGAGGATGGAAGAACTTAGAACAACTCCTGGAACCCTACCAATTGTAAACAACATGCCCAAAAAATCATGATCTTGAAGGCTTTATTGCTGCTTTGAAGGAAAAGCATAGGAGTGGTACTTTTATACACAATTTTTATTACCCTGAAGATGATATCAGGAATATCATGGAATTTCAAGAGCAAGAGGAAAGGAAAGCAAAGTATTTAACTTTCATGAAGATGATGGAGAAATCTAGAAAGATAGACCCTAGCTATGACCCAATTCCCAACATTAAGGGAGAATTGAATAGAATTATGTATGTTCTTGATAACTTTGAGAACATAGTGAGTATCTTGAGGGAAGAATGTGAAGTGATAGATAAAGGGAAATCAAAGGTGGTTGAACATGATCCCACAACAATATTTGAGGAAAGACCATCATACCAGCTAGAGCCAGTAGCTAGAATTTATTCTAGGAGGAAGGAGAAAGTAAAGAAACAATAAATTTTTCCAACCCTACCACATCAGAAGGATTAGGGGCAACTTCTCCTAAGAGATTAGTTCCTAAATAGCCTTCGCCTATTATAGTTGATGTTGATTCTCCTCCAAGAGGTTCTCCATTAGAGCATCCACCAACTAAAATACATAGGGTTGAATTGAGCGGGGTAGTTGATTACCCTGATACTAATGAAGATGACATTTTGATAACACCTAAAGATATGTAGCAGGGGATTCCTTCTCCCCCAAGGGAAGTCACATCAAGCTTTGGAGGAAGCAATCTAAGGTTAGGAAAGGCAGAACTAAGCAGCTTGAGTAATATTGATGACATAAGATAGGAGGATTGTAGGGAATTCATGGAGGATGAATTTTTTAATGAAACAACAACATTCAAAGATTTTGTATGGAGAGAAAAAGCTTTAGAGTATGCAGAGAAGGTTGCCTATTAGAGAAGCTTACATCCCAAATTACCTGAAAGCATTGTCCAAACTAATGTGAGGAAGGAAATGAGGAAACAATTTCAAAGTATCACAGCTAAGGAAGGAAGGGTACTTATGCAAAAGAGTGGTGTTTTACTACTGCTTGAATGGGATATAACTGATGTAGTTGTACTAGACACTATAAGGAGAGCTGAAAATCCTCTATTCTAAACTAAAGAAGTCAAATTCCCAATTCAAGGGTCAAATTTTAGTCAAGAGTGGGATGCTTTGGCTATATGTTCATTGCCTCTTGGTTCTAGGAAGCCCAGAGTTACAAAATCGACTGACTTTAGTGGACAACTAATTATAAAATGAGTTTTTGATACTCCAGTATTAGAAGTAGTTCACATTACTATAAAGGTTACTAAGCTCATAAAAGAAAAAGTTGAGAGCCTTACTAAAGATAGAGACATGCATAGAAGTAAGTATAATGAGCTTATTGATGAATATAATAAGAGTCAGCAAAAGGTTGTTGAACTTAAAATAGAGTTAGCATTATGGAAACAACAAGTGGAAATATTAAGGTCTTAAGGACCAACTAGCTCGAGTCATGCTACTCCCACTTCTCCTATGACTCATCCATAGTCTCCTCCTCCTCCACCTTAGCACTCATTATCAAATTTTCCTTACAATATGGGTCAAGAGATGCTTGCAATATAGGAGCTAAGCACATCAGGTGCAACTCCATCTAATGAGCCTACAAGTGAGCAACTACTTTTGAAAATTGATGCGTACAAGAAATTGCTTGAATAGGTGCATGACACAATGTATGAGAACAATTCCAAGATTGTTTGTACTATTTTGAAGCATCTAAATACAAAGACTCAAGGTAAATTAAATAGTGTTCATGCAAATTATTCTTTGATGTTGCAAGCGATAAAGTTATTTGATAGGGATAAGGAATTGGCTACCCCAAGCCTAGATAAATGGATTCCTAGGGCTGGTAATTTGAGATTCATGAAAATTGGGGCTAAGCAGCAGGAGGATAGATATCCAAGGGTGGTCCCAACTTATAAATTTGTTAGTGAGGTTAAGGAATTTTTTTTTTAAGGGTACGTTGCCCCATTAGAACATAGAATAAGAGAATTGAAGGCCAATTTTGATGAGGTAGATTTGACATTGTTTCATGATATTCAACATACCTATGATGAGGTAAAACCCCTTTGCAAATGTGGAAGAACTAGGTGGACACTTCAATTGTTTCTCAAGCAACTCTTATTTGTGAGAAGGTTGACATTGATATATTAAAAGATTCTTTGGAGAAATTTTCCTTCATCATCAGCTTTCTAGAGGATTTCAAGAAGGAATCCAATTTAGTAATGACAAAGTACTCTCCATATAAAAAGAAGATGGATGAAATCATTGATTTCAATTGGCCATTTGATGAAAAATATGAGCAATGGAAGAGAATATTTATTTATGAATTGTATTTATGAATACAGAAATGGAGAATACATATACTTGGTCAAGTATAGTGTAGGTCTGACCTCTGAGATTGCAATGCATAAAAGATATGTGTCTCTTGACTGATAATACCATAAGTAAATGTTGATTTCTAATGATTTGGATGTTGACTTGGATTTTTTTTCACCTTTTCCATCTTTGCACTTTTTTTCATTTTTTTTTATGGGATGAATATGCTACAACAATTAGAAGGTTGTTCCTTTCCAACAAAATTCCTTTTGGAAGGCAGTTCTATTTTCTTTAGCGAATGAATATTCTTTGTCTCATGTATGTTCCCTTCAATTGAAAGTGTAAATATAATTGTAAAAGGTAATGTGTTTTGTAGCGATCTAATTAAAATGTGACATGTGTACTCCTCGACTTGAAGCTTGTTTTTCTCCCTTTTTTTTATTAAAGGGAATTCAGGGTCATCAGTATGGGTATTTTATTGAATTTTGGATCTGAGTTATGCAAGTTGAAAGCACAAAGATAATACATTTTGAGTCCATGTCTTAGGTTTTGAGTTAAACAACTAGATTTTGTTAATTGTATGGTTTCTAGACATATTTGAATCCAATGTGCAAATATCTTGAGTCCATTTTCCCTCCATCTATATGCTTTATGTGAATTATTAATGAGAATTCGATCAAAGATCATTTAATTAGTTTTCATTGTTGTTTTGCAATGAAGTATATTTTAGTTATGGCTCTGGTTTAATGAACTACTTAGAACACCTTAATTAAAGCATGAATTCACATAGATGTTTAGTGGATCTTATAAGTAGTCATGGAATTTGAGTATTAATGTGTGAATTGTAATGCAATCTCACTAAGATCATGGATGTTTGGAATGAAAGTCACCTTACAGTTCAATTTGCTTTGTTTTGACTCCTTGCCTAAAATAAGGCACTAATTTGAAGGTATTAAATGCACTTCCTAAGGGCCTGGTCTTTAATTTGAGAACAATATTCATAAATAAACTCTTAATTGATTTAGCTTGTTGAGGTTGGTGTTATGTGAATTCTTAGCTTTAGATGTTTTATCTTTCAAATAAATTATCAGTTTCTTTAAAGGTTTCATCTATTTAGCATTAGAATGAGAATATATTCATTTATTATGCAATGTGTGATATAATTGTGTAGCAAAGTTATAAGATACACACTGTGGGGTCACCCTCCTAGGTTTTATAGAGTTTGAAGTGTAGGAGAGAAGCACTTTAAGCTTCTTATCATTCGCTAGCCAATTATCTCTCAAGTATTCAAGAATTGAGTTTGGAAAGCTCATAGGTACTTGTTAAGATCTGATTGGTTCTTTAAAAACAACCAACATAACCTACACATTCACAAAGAGGGAAATTGTTGTGCCATTTTAGGGGCTTGCTTCAATCAAACCTCATGTTAGTGTTTCCACTTCCACAATGGAAATGTCAATAATAAACTGATAATGGAAAGGAAGGAAATGATGAATGAACCAAATGTTACAACTCAACACCCTTCAATGGATTCCTTGAAGGATTGAAGTAACACACATCACTTCAAGGATATTGGATCTTTCTTGATATTTTTTCTTAAATGCTTGAATGCTTGGATGCTTGGATGCTTGGATTCTTGGATGCTTGGAGACCTACAACAATTCTAGCCTTCACAAAGCAACCTGAATACACATAAACTTAGACATGATGTTAGATCTTGAATTGATGTAATAATGCTCAAAAAATGTTGCTCTTGAATGATCAATAATGCTGTTGAAAATTGCTTGATCACAAGTTCTCCTCAATGTTCTCTAGATGATTTGAAATGATGCAATAACTAGGTATTTGTTGACATTTATTCAATTTCCCAAAAAATAAATCATGTTAGTCAACTTTAAGTATTTGAATTTCAAAGTGTCATAACTGACATATTTGAATTTGGAGCCAAAATAGGGGGACATAGACTCCCTAGGCACTAGTGTCCCAGCCCTATTTTTCAAAAAAATTAAAAGTCAGGGAAAAATTATTAAATGAGAGCAATTGTTCTATGCTTACAAATTGTTGTAAAATATTTAAAATAAGTTGTGGAATGCATAATTTAGGAAGTTGAATGCTTAATTAGGTACAATACCTTAAAGGGGAGAAAAATATAGTGTGAAATTGTCATGGGTGATAATTTACAATGCTACATTTAGCCCCCACTTTAGTGAGAGAATGACTTACACTCAAACTCACACTAAAGTAGAGAAATATATGTCAAGAGGGGTCGAATTGTACAGATGTTGAAGAGATAGGATGACTAAGGATCAAGGAGGTGACCAAGCCCCCAGGATCCAAGATCCCATGGAAAACCAACATAGGCACAAAGGAACACACATGCACTATACACATCAAGACAAGATAAAAAAACATGCAATGTCAAAGTAAATGCAACAAAAAAGGAGAAAATGGTATGGACTAACAAGTTGTATTATGCTAGCAGCCATACAAAAATGTTTATGACTCACACAATAGAAAATTCTAATATTTTCTAGGTGAAACATAAATAGGGAAGACACATAGGCTAGTGAATTCTAGTATTCACTAGGTGAGCCCCCAAAATAGGTAGCAAAATGAGAAACACACACTAGGTCTACAAGGTACACGCCCATAACTATACCAAGAGTTATACTCCATGATAACCTTGATAAAGTACTACAAAAAATGATAAAAAATGCTATGCCAATGCTTACACTAAGTTCATCCCTTGTGAATAAAGTGAAGCCAAGAAAATGTCAAATGTTAATGTCAACACACCACTAATTTCAAACTCTATGAACAAAGTGAAGCAAACTAATGCTAACATATGCCCCCACTTTAAAGGATTTTCTAAGCATCATGATGTGAATAATTACTTTAAAGTAGAAAAATGATAAATGTCATGTAACAAAAGATCATAAGAGCTTATTTGGAAAACCCTATGCCAATGATATGCTTCCAAATAAAGCTACTTCATGACAAGGGGTTTCCCCTAAACGCAATGGAACAAATAAAATAGAAAGGTTCACTGAGGGATCCATCGATCTAGGGTCAGTATACATCTTTTCTATAGTGAAATAGCAGAGCTCGAAACTGACATCAACCCCCAAATACTCATGGAACAACGAATACAAAGGAATAATGACACATAGATAGAGAAGACATAATATTTTGGGTCAACATGGAAGAGACTTACGAATGACTAATGGGATGGCATTTATGGAGTGGAGCCATGGATATCCTAGCTTCACACAAAATTGTTCCAATGATGGGACGATGGAGAATGAGATATCTACTTGCTTTGGTCTAAATTTAAGAGGAAGGGTTATGGATCCAATTGTGGGGCGAGAAAAACCATTATGATTTTTTATCCATGCTTTTAGTTGTCCACAAAGGATAGATCAAGATAGATCTAGAGAAGTTGAGAGCCATTATAGATTGAGAATTGCTTCAGGATGTTCACACAGTCAGGTAATTTCTTGGACTAGCAAACTACTACCGCTATTCAAGGTTGGAAGCTCCCCTCATGGACTTTTTGAGGAAGGAACAACAATAGAATTGGTCATCCAAGTGCCAAGTGGCATTTGAGTCACTCAAGGAGCAACTCACATTAGTGCTTGTCTTATCCTTACCCAATTTCAAAAATCCATTTGATGTTCAAAGAGATTCCTTAAACTATGTTGTTGGGGGTGTTCATGCAAGATGGAAATCCCATAGCTTTTGAGTTGAGGAAGTTGAACAATTGTGAAAGGATCTACACAGTACATAAGGAGATGGCCAAAATCATCCATTATCTTTGAGTTTGGAGGCACTACCTGTTAGGGGTCCCAATCGTGGTAAAGACTGAAAACATCTCTTCAACTTACTTCAAGACTTAGGTCAAGCTAACACCAAAGAAAGCATGGTGGTAGAAGTTTATAGTTGAGTTCGACGTAGAGATCCTATATAACCCAGGAAAAAAGAATGTTGTGGCGGATGCATTGAGCTAGAAGGGGCAATTTGTAGCAATGGATGGGGTGCTAGAGATAGCTATGCTTGGGGCAAGCCGTATTGAGTTGAATCTAGATGTTATGAACACCATCAAGCAGGGATTGGAAATGGATCCCAAATTTTCCCAATAAGTTAAGAAAGCAAAGGAGAGGTGCACTAAAATGTTTCAATTCCAAGATGGGTTGTTGATGTTTACCCAAGACAAATTGTATGTTCCCAAGTGGGGGAACTTAAGGAGATATTTTGTTCTAGAATGCCATTATAGTAGCTGGGTTGGGAATCCTGGGCAGAAGAGGACCCTCGTTCTCCTGAAAGAGGGTTGTATTGGCTAAGGATGAGGAGGGGCATGGATGATTTTGTAAGAACTTCTCTAATCTGTTAAAAAGACAAGGTCATGAATCAGTTGTTGAGTGGAGTGCTACATCCTTTACTAGTACTAGTGAGGTCATGGGCCAGTGTGAGCATGGAATTCATCATTGGCCTCCCAGAAGTAGAAGGGTGCTCCAGTATAATGGTGTTCATGGATAGGTTCTCTAAGAACGCAATGGTTGTGTCGTGCAAGGTACCATGTAGAGTTGATGACACCCTTGAATACTTTTATAGGAACATTATCAAGTGTTGGGGCATTCCCTTGAGTATTATCAGTGATAGGGATGCTCACTTCACAAGTCACTTCTGGCAGGAGTTGTTTAAAGTTATAGGCAATAATTTGTTAAATTATACTCGTCGCCATCCCCAAACTGACAGGAAAATTCAGGGGATCAATGAGATCCTTGAGGACTATTTGAGGCACTTTGTAAGGGTCGACCAATCAAACTATCCTAATCTCTTAGACTCAACACAATTTAGCTACAACCTATAGAAGTATTCTTCAAGCTAGTACTCACCATTTGAGTTGGAAACTGGATAGAAACCCTTGGTGCCACACACCATTTTGAGTGGGTAGAAAAGAGAGTGCCCTAGTATAGTTGAAAGGTTAAGGGATTGGTAGGATTGGGTAGATATATCCAAACATCACTTGGTTCAATTTGGTGAGTGAATGAAGAAGTATATTGACTCGAGTAGGAGGGTCGTAGAGTATAAGGTGGGAAATAAGGTCTTACTGCATTTATACCTAGTTTAGTTCAAGCCACAAAAGGTTTCAAGTATTTCATTGACAAGAAGGTTTGGTAGACCTTTCGAAGTACTGATAGGGTTGAAAAAGTGGCATACAAACTAAACTTTTTTGCCCACATGAGAGTACACAATGTATTCCATGTAAGGATTCTCCATCCAATCATAGAAGATAAAGAAGACACTCTCAAGAACACCCTGAAAAGAGAACCAGCCAATGTATTGGATAAACCTAGGTTGGATGTTGAGGTGATTATGGCAGGGAAGAAGCGTAGTTTTGGAAACCAAAAATGGAAGGAGTTCTTGGTGCATTGGGTCAGACAGTCCAGAGGGGATGCTACTTGGGAGAAGGTCGAGATCTTATAGAAATTTAAAGAAAAATTTCTTGAGTTCTTGGAAAAGGAATCAACACCCCAAACCCTCTGGTTTTAGAAAAGAAGAACTCCATGTTGAGGTTTGGGACCTCTACAATGACATCAAGGATATTGCCTAGTTTGATTAGGGGAGATTATAGTGGGGTAGTTGTTCTCAAATGGCATGAGTCTTAGTTTGCATGAATCTAAGTCTGATTTCATAGCCAAGTAGGGAATAGAATGACTTGAATGTCAAATTAGGTATTTTATAGCATATGAGTTGCTTGGAAAGTGAGGTTTCACAGGGAGACGAGTTTTCTCTATGTTCAAGAATGGAAGTGAAGGACCATAATGCATAGAATGAGCATGTTGAGTTGGGAACTTAGAGTGCTCCAAAAAGAGGTGCACACCTAAGTTGGACTCAAGGCACAGAGTGGTATGTTGAGTGGGACTCAGTATGCCAAGTATTAAACTTTAGACTCCAAGAGTCTACACCAAAGAAGTCAGAGCCAATTAGGGAGCTGGTAGTTGAGCTAAAGAGGGATAGATCATAGCTCCAAAAGATACTATAAGTGAGTCTTCTATAGGAGATATCGAAGACATGGGAACATGAGGTGCGTCCCATGCAAGCAACCAAGAAAATTTGATATTAGTTCTAGAATTCACAAGGATTTAATAGAGTTAAGACACAACTCAATTATTGGGGTGGATGTCAAGTCATGCTAGGAGTGGAATCAGTACCCCAAGGGGTGCTAAAGGGAGTGATACCAATCCAAATATTGAAGTAGAAAGAGAGAGCTAAGCCGAGTACCAAATCAAAAATTGGAGTAGATGGTAAGTTGAATGTTGGGGTGTACAACTCTATGTTTGGCCCATCATTCAATTGGTTGGGAATCATAAAAATAGCTTATATAAGGGAGTTAGAGCACCCTATCTCCAGCAACAACTTGATGTTCTACATTGTATTCAACATTCTAGGTGAAGGAACATACCAATAGTACCACAACAACATCCAATGATCAGGGCAGTGCAGACGAGTGCAACAACAATGATGCACTGATCAATCTTGAGTTTGAGGAGCGAGCTTGGGTCGAGGAAGGATAAGTAGAACTTCAGTCCACAAGAGGTACTAATGTGTGCTCCATTATTGAGACGAATACTAGAGGAGTCATGGGTTCCAAGTTTAGATTTTTTGTGAAGAGGTCATCTAGGATGAGACTGCATCAATAGGTTGCAACTCAGAGAGACATTGAAAACTAGGGGTGGGTATTTTAGGTTGAGCTTAGGGAGCTTGGTGTGACGAGGAGCCGATATAGGTTCCAATTGTAAAACGGGCCAAGGGTCGAGTTGATAATCAATAAAGTCACATTTACGCTAAATACCTAAGTAGTGTTTTGTGTGATTTGGTTCAAAGTTCTGCTATGTTTTCTAATGGTGTAGTATAGGTCAAGCTCAAGGAAAAATTGTGTAGTTTCCTGGAGTTCGTGAAAAGCTTGGACCTCTCAAGAAAGTCGAATAAGGAACTCAGATGGTGTTGCGCGGGGTAGCCCCATGAGACTAGAATCATGAGAATGTGAGCTATAAAGCACCAAGAGGTATAACCAAGGAGTTTTCAAGTCCTACATCTATATAAAATATGAGGTCTACTATGTTGAATATTATCTAAGGTCCAATATAGGCTATTGCTCTCATACTTATGTTGTAAATATCTAGTAGTATATTGTGTACTATTGCTACCTTCAAGAATCTTCCCATGTACACCCACCTATGTTGATACATTTGATATTTTATTCCTTTGAAAAAAAAAAAAAAAACTAATAACTAACAAGTGTGAAGAGACACATTTAAAACCTAAAATGAAAAAAAAATCCAAAACAACACCTTAAATTTATAGTGGTCTCAATAATTCTATAAAAATAAACTATTAACTTAATTGAAACACCTAACTAATCTATGCACCTTACTTCTAATCCTTTCACCAATGCTTAGTGGAACATATACAAATTCTATGTTGCAAGGAACAACTACCTCAATGATATCCTAAAAAGACTCTTCATCTTGAATGCTTAAAGTATACTTATATTTAGCCTTATTCTATGAAATCTAGGAGCAAGTGACATTGGAAAAAAATCAACAATGGTCCTCATGCCTCATTTAAAATTTATTTGGGAGCATGAATCCAAGGAACTTATGCAAATGGCATATCATGAAAAGTGGCCATTGAGGACTATGAAAGAGGATATTGCTTGACCAAAATATAATCCACATTGGTCACTCAACTAGATAACATTATCATAGTTGGTTCCCTCTATGGTTATAATTATGGCTTCTTTTTCCTTCTTGGCCTTGAGGTCACACTCATTTCCGATTACTGACTTCCGACTCGTTAATCTAAAACACACGATCTTGACACAAGAATTTTCACAACATTAGATAATGTTGGACAAAAAAATGATGAACTCATAGGTTCTAGAGTTAAACCTAGTAGCTCTAATACCACATGTAACGTACTAACCCTTTCATAAAGTAAAAATTTCTTGTTTTACATCAAATGAGTAAATAAAAAAGTAATAAAGTCATTGAAATAAAAAAAATATTTTCTTTTATTGATAATTTCCAAACAAGATACAAAACATTCTACATCATGAATTCCTTTTCATTTCAAATATAATTCAATGTAAGAAAGCAAACAAATATATACATAACTCATGGATCTTTTGAACAAATAGTAGTAATACGGTTCAGGATCCTTCCTTTCAAATCTTGGTTCTTTTGTTGCCTACTATGGAGGAGAAGCATCACTCAAGTGCTTTTCTGCCAAACACAAACTCTTAATGCGGCCTCCTGCACATCTATCATTTGATAGATGACCCTTCCATTTGATGAAGAGATTGGTAGAGTAACTGATAACAAAAACCAACTAAGCATATTGTTGTGTCCTACATAACTAGACCTTTTGTAATACGACAATCTTGAACTAGCATGTAATACTAGATCATGGTGAACTGATAATGTGGTCTTAATGATCACACAACTAAGTGGAGTCTCAGACATTTCACTACTTTGGACAAAGTGTTATCATTCAGTACTTCAAATTAAGTCATCTATCACATACATTACTCAAGGCTGATTTGACTTAAGGCTATCTTAAACTACGCATTGGTATTTTCCTTCAATGGATAATTCTTCATCCCAGACTAACCTACAACATAATAATTTACTTGTAATGAATCTAGCTAGCAAGTAAGTACACAAGCCCTCTCCCATATTGGATTACTATCCTAGGAGTAACACATCCTTTCCTAGTTAATTTAACAACTTAGTTGGGTGTACCTCAAGCGACTCTTGCATTCAATCAAGGCTAGTATACTCTTAACTAAGAAACACAATATTCTCCTATTATGGAGTTCTTACAAGCATAATATAAAAACAACCTAACAACTTTAATTCCCTTTTTCAAAAGCAATGTTAAATAATTCTATAGCTCAAACAGAAAAGACATTCCATGTTGCATGGAAACACAACAATTCCAAGTGAATAATAAAAAGTTCTCATGCTAGTTATCGCTTATCCCAGATAATGATGACAGTGTAGCCTTCTCCAAATAGTAGTTCAACTTAATTCAGCTTCCCAACACAACTCTCTCTCCTCTCTTGTTGATAGCACACTTCCCTCAAATAATAAGACAATTATTCCTCACAAAACTCACTTTTTCTCATACATAAGACAAATATGAATGGCTGGTAATAATTCATATATGATTACCAACAAATGATGTATAGCTATTGGTATAATATGTCCCACTCAAATGAAATGGTCTAATGGAGATATTGGTTTGCACAAGAAAATTAGAGTGATAATGAATGACTCCAAATAATGACCACAAGAATGAATAAGAGAGAATAAGAATCATGATATGTTTCAAGTGAGTTGGTGCGACTATTTATAGAGCAGCCGGCCTTTAAAAAATCCTATAGTTTTGGCATGTAGATTGATGCCAATTTCATGTAACATGATTCAACACAAAGGTGGCAATGATAGAAGCTCAAACTCAGTAAAAAGCATAACAAATTGACTTCCATACTGATAGCATTCAAAAGACCATTTCAATTTGCACATGGAGGATTTGTATTTTCTCCCAAATCAGCATCTACAGGAAAGTGAAAATAGAGGTATCGCCAAAACTAGTAAGTTAGCATGATTCTCAGGTGAGAAAAATATGTCAATGATAAATTAGCAACACATAACCCAAATTAGCTTGTTTTATGGGTTGAGTTGAATGAAGCAAATAAATGCATTGGATTTAGTCCATGCTTTCATAATTTCACATATCGACCAAGTCAAAGCCAACAAAATTTAGGTGTATTGCTCATGTTCACTCTTGTGTATTCTTGGCTGGTAATATGTGGCTCTCTACACAGTGTTGTGTATGATCCAAAATTGACTTTCATAATAATAATCAATATCAACATATTTTAGCCATGGAATTATAATGTCCAAAGAAGTCTTCAATAAATCAACTTCTAATTAAATCAGAAATAAGTCAAATTCCAAATGTATAAAATAATATGTAAAGTATATATAATTATTATATATATATATATTGTATATATATCATACATATATATATACATATTTAAATACCTTCATATAAATATATATATATATAACTAAATATATATATATTTAATACATATATATCGTAAGCTAGTCAACATACATTTGATATATATATATATAAGTGTAAAGGAAAAATAATTATAAGAAACACATTATATAGGATGTATGCATATAAATATATATATATATATATATATATACAAATATCTATATGTATATATGTATATGTATGTATGTATGTATAAATGTATATACCTCTATGTACATGTATATATAGGTATACCATATCGATGCATCTATATAAGCGTGTCCATTTGCTAATGTTCACTTGTATCAATATGCATATACATATGGATACATGTATATACTATATATATATATATATCCACATCCGATTCACTTACATCCATTTACATTACCATCATATTGATAGGTGTGTACATGTGGTATATCTATACATATGCATATGCGTGTCATTAGATCCCATTGACATGTGTGTGCATACATATAAACATACTTCCACCTACATCCCACTTATCCATGTGATTGTAATAACAAAAGAATGATCTCAAAACCCCAAATAGATAAACATCACCCATAAAAGAATGTAGAAGTAAAGAAGACTCCTAATGTGTTAAAACAAGCTAATAATGACTTACCTATAACCCACAAACTGACTTAGTTCAATCACTCTAATGTGGTGTGTATATGCTCAATTAGTTTTACTTTTACCAGTTACCCGACCAAGATATTCACTCAAGTGATGCTTCCCCTCCACCTAGAGGAATGGAACACATACCTGCATCTACTAACACATGCTCATGACAGTCAAATGTTCATAACATATGCCTAGTATACATAAACATCTCCAAATTTAGAATAAATATTTTTCAATAACCTTTCATTCACATAAATGTAGTATTTCACCATGGATAACATCAACTGAAGTAACATCAAATGAGACAACCATCAAATGTGAAAACATTCATATTGATAACAAGGTACAAGCATATTTTATTCATCTCCAAAATCCACATTACATCCATTTTTACCCTATGTAGAAATAGTAAATAGTAACTATATAATTGGGATGTAACATACTGCCCCCTTAAGAATCATCATCCTCAATGACCTAAGGTATTATTCAGAGCATAACAATCTAACACTACATTATTCAACATTCTCAAAAGCATCAAGAATGTCTAGAATTTTTTGTCAAATTTTCACATAGTCCTCCCAAGTAGTTGAGTCTTCTATGTATTGGTCCCAATGGACTTTGTACTGCAAGACTTCTCTGTTATGTAAGCATAGCTTACATGTTCCTAGTACACTAATAGGCTCGAGAGTTACTACTTTGAGGTCCCTTACCTATAAAGCAATCCAATCAATTACATGATTATCCCCTAGTATATACTTTTTAAAGTAGGACACATGGAATACATTATGCATTCTGGAAAGAGCTGGTGGAAAAGTGATTCGATAGGCTATTGGATTCACTTCCTCTAGAACCTCAAAGGGTTCAACATAATGTGAGTCTAACTTAGAAGACTCTCCAAATTTAATGGAGCTTTTGTGAGGTTTCACTATCAAAAGTGCTTTGTCACCTAAGGAAAAATTACGGTGCACTCTCTTAGCAGATCTACATAACTTTTATATCGATTATTAGCTTATGCTAACCTTTGCTTAATAATCTTAACTTTCTCATCCATTTCAACCAACATTTTCAGTCCAAGACTTACTTGATCCTCAAGTTTATCCCAACTTATAGGAGTTTGACACTTTTGACCATATAAAGCTTCGAAAGGAGCCATCTTATTGTAGAATGATATGAGTTATTGTAAGAAAATTTGACTAAGGGTAAATAATCTTCACACTTGTATTGTTGATCCATGTAATACATCCTAAGTAAGTCTTCCATTACTTGGTTTACTCTTTCTATTTTCCCATCCATTTTTGGATGATATGCCAAGCTAATATTTAACTGAGTCCCTAGTGCAAAAAAAAAGGTTTGCCAAAACCTAGAAGTGGTTCATGCATCCCTATCTGAAATAAGCTTTTCAGGAATCCCACGCAATCTAAACATTTCCTGCATAAATTTTCTTGTTGTGACAGGTGCTCCATCAGTTAAGTTCCTTGGTATAAAATGTGCAACTTTTTTGAGCTTATCAACTACCACTAGTGTGGCATTGTGCTTATTCCTTGACATAGGCAGTCCTTGCACAAAGTCCATACTTATAACTTTCAATTTCCTTTCTGGTATGTCATGTGGGTATAACAAACCTGCAGGATGATGATGCTCAACTTTCACCCTTTGACACTCAAGACACCTAGCCACAAAACTAGCGACATCTCCTTTCATTCCCTTCTAGAAGTATAATGATTTTACATTATCCATCATTTTCATCACTCTTGGATGTATGGAATATGGTGCTTCATGTATTTCCTTCCATACCATATTTCTCAATTCCTTTACATCAGGTACATACATTCTACCCTTATATCTAAGTAATCCATTAGGTTAAAATTGAAAACCTTCATACCTATAATCTTTAGGATTATCCATGAGTGCTTGCTTAACTTGTAAGTAACACTCATCCTCCTTGCACTTTTGGAGAACTTTCCCTTTGAAATCAGTTTGAATTGCTACTATGGAAGCAAAGTGGCATCTTCAACTTAATGCATCGGCAACTCACTTCTCTTTCCCCTTAATATAACTAATATTAAAATCATAGTCAACTATTAACTCTAACCATCTTCTCTATCTAGCATTGAGATTTGGTTGAGTAAAAAGGTACTTTAAGGGAATTATGGTCAGTTTTAAACTCAAAGGGTTTTCCTAGCAAATAGTGCCTCCACATTTGTAATGCATGAACTACAGCTACCAATTCTAAATCATGTGATGCATAATTCATTTTGTAAGGTTTCAGCTTTCTAGATTTATAAGCAATCACTTTCCCATCTTGCATCAGTACACCTCCTAACCCTTCTCTACATGCATCGGTGATAACCGTAAAACTACCTTCAAGATCTAGTACCTTTAAGATCAGTGTGGTGATTAGTTTTTTTTTTAGTAGGTCAAAAAGTTCATGACACTTCTCATTCCATTTGAATCTCTTTCCTTTCTTTTGCAAATAAGTTATTGGAAAATAAATCTTAGAAAAGTTTGCGATAAACTTCCTATAATATCCTGCCAAGCCCATGAAACTTTTTACCTCTGACACAATTTTGGGTATAGGTCACTCAATTATTGATTTGATCTTTTTTGGATTAAATGCAATTCCCTCTATTAAAATCACATGACCCAAATAATGTACCCTCTCTTGGAAGAATGTAAACTTGGAAAGTTTACCATACAACCTATGCTCTCTCAACTGTTGTAGGACCATTTCTAAATGCTTGCAATGTTCTTCCTCATTTCTAGAATAAATCAAGATGTCATCTAGAAAAACTAGTACAAATTTGTCAAGGTAATCCTTCAACACACTATTCATTAGATTCATGAATGCTACTAGTGCATTTGTTAAACCAAAAGGTAAAATAGTGAACTCATAGTTCTCATATCGAGTTCTAAATGTAATTTTAAAGATATCCTCATCTTTAACCCTTAATTGGTGATATCTAGATCTCAAATCTATTTTAGAGAATACAACTACACCTGTCATTTGATCAAAAATATCATCAATGCGTGGCAATGGATACTTGTTCTTAACCGTAGCTTTGTTAAGCATACGATAGTCGATGTACAAACACAATTTTCCATCCTTCTTGACAAAGATAATTGTCACTCCCCAAGGTGAAATACTTGGTCTTATCAGTCCTTTTGACAACAATTCGCCCAATTGTTTCTTAAGTTCCATAAGTTCAGTGGTTGTCATCTATAGGATACCTTGGATATAGGTTCTAATCCTGAAACTATATCAATAGATAAATCAAATACTCTTTTCGGAGGTAATCTTGGTAACTCTTCTAAAAAACACATCCTAAAATTCCCTCAAAATTGGGTACTTCTCCATATCTAATTTTCTAGTTTCATTTATTTCTCCATCTTCTAATTCTTGCAGACTCTAGTACTCAAAATTATCACTATCCTGCCCAAGTTCTTCAATCTTTACTGCAAATATTTTACACCCTTTCTTCTTAGCTCTCATAAGTTGCATTGTCATAATTTGTTAAATCCTTACCTCTCTAGGTATTCCTTGGAATTTAACTTGATTTCCATAATCATCTAGGAATTCAACAATCTTAGCATGGAAGTCTACTATATCCCTATGCTTCTACAACCAATTCATTCCTAAGATAATATCATATGATCCTAGAGGTGTGACATAAAGGTTAACTACAGTAATAAAACTAGGTAGTTCTATCCTAGCCTCGAATAGACATTGATCCACCTTTGCTCTTGTCTAGTTTGCATACTCTACATTCCAAGAAATTTCCATGTGTCCCACCTTCCTATATAATTTTTTAGCTATTCTAGGTGAAAGGAAATTTTTAGTTGCACTAGTATCAATAAGAACAGAAATAGGTAAGCCAAACAAAATACCTAGTGTTTCAACTGGTGTTACTTGGTAATCTTCTTGTCGATCATCCACAGTTACATGTATCCTTTGTTGAAACATGATTTGCTAAGTGGGTAATGAATTACCATATGGTTGCAAACCAGAAGTTTTATTGGGACATTCCCTTGCATAGTGATCCCCTCTGCATATAAGACATCTTGAAGGTGGCCCTCTTTTCCCCATGGTTTCTCCAAACTTATTGGTACTTTCATTAGCCTTGTTGGTATTACCCATGCTAGAATCATTTCTTTTTCGATCTCTCCTAAACTCCATTCCATTATTGTAGAGTCTTTTCCCTTTTTGCTTTGCACTATTTTGCACATATTCCTCCTTCTTAGGAGCTATCTCGTTAGGAAATTCCATATAATTCTTTTTCTCTTTTATTTCTTGTCAAGTGGAATCATCCTTAAGCTTTTTGTTCCTGCTTAATTTATTTTTCACATACAAGATCCATTATTGTTGGACCATGCATATCCACCTCCCCTCCAATCTGGTTATTGAGTCCCAAAATAAATTTCCTAATGTGGAAATGCTCATCCTTATGGTATATGGGGACACAATGCAAAATTCGGGTGAACTTCTCCTGGTATTCATTAACCGCCATGCTACCTTGCCTCAACTCTTGGAAATCTGAGAGTTTATGGTCATAGTAAAGCTGTAGTAACCATATTTTGTGAAAATCTCCACAAATTATCCACAAGTTAATTTCCATGAGTTTATGTTAAGTTCCAACTTCTTGTTCATCTACCAGTTGAGGCTTCACCTGGTAACTAATATGCACCCCAAGTGGCTTTAGTAACCTCATCGTAGTTTTGTATTTCAAAATACTTTTCCATTTGAACAAGCCATACGTCAGCCTCATCACCTCCAACACTACCATGAAACTTAGGTGGAATTACCTTATTCATGTCCCTTGATAGTTCAAAAGACACAATCTTCTTATTCCTTTCAATAGATGGTGTAGGATATTTTTCCTTCTCATGATTATGGTTTTCACCAAGCCTGTGGGAAGAATTTTCTCTCCCTTGATCATTGTTAGGTACTTCCTTTTCTACCCTATCCTTATCTCTTTCTTGTTCAAGATTAGCCAACCTTGCCAGGACTTGGTCAAGCCTAGCCTCCACACCAATGGTTCCTTGTCCATTCTCCTGACTTGTACTGGGATTAGTTTGTGTCCTCACATATGTCTTAACCATGCTTATGTGTTTTTTTTTTACCTGAATGTTTTATCCATGTTAGCCTAATTATGTTATCAATTTTTTTATGGAAAACATAAAGGTAAAAATTCACATGTACACAAGAATTCCATAAAATATTAAGCATACGCTTCTTTGATAAACACATAGTTTATTCATTTCAAGAGCATTTCAATATCCTTTTGATTACATGGAGTGACTATTCATATAGTCAAGTGGAGAGTATCCTTTTGATTCACTCTCAGACACATAACTTAAAGGAGTATAACCTACAAACTAAGAAATTGTTGTTCCCTATCTTTTTTTTCATCTCTCATTTGTTTGTACCTATCCCAAAAAGGATAATAACCCTCAAATTTATCATCCGATACATAGTTACGAGAAATAATTTCAATATGGTGTTCATCAACAATGTAGTCTACATTTTTCACAGACATTTTTTCACGAGACCATTTCTCATTTGGTGGTGTCCTTGGTACATATCCCTTGGACTCTTTACTCGAAGAAATCAATATTACTCCAACTAGTGGTAGAACCCTAGGACCCCTAAAGATGAATGCAGGACTAACACTTTCTTCTGAAGGCATGTCTCTAGAAAGTGGTAATGACTCTAACTTTTCTGGTGAGATGGTTGGTACGTAATTGTACATACCCTCCATCTTCATTTTCCTCTTCACATCACTAATCTGAGAAAGTGTGTGACTAAAATTTTTGGTGTCACTCAACCAAATTGCATTATAGTAGTTGGTTCCCTATATGGTTCTAACGATGGCTTCTTTTCCCTTCTTGGCCTTGAGGTAATGCTCGTTTTCGATTACTGACTTTTGAGTCGTTAATCTAAAACGCACCATCCTAACACAAGATTTTTCACAACATTAGATAATGTTGGATGGAAAAATCATGAACTCATAGGTTCCAAAGTCAAACCTGGGAGCTCTGATACCACATGTAGTGTACTAACCCTTTCATAAATTAAAAATTTCTTATTTTACACCAAACGAGTAAATAAACAAGTAATAAAGCCATTGCAATAAAAAAAATCTTTTCTTTTATTGATAATCTCCAAACAAGATACAAAACATTCCACATCATGAATTCCTTTTCATTTCAAATATACTTCAATGTAAGAAAGAATACAAATACATACAAAGCTCATGGAGCTTTGAAAAAATAGTAGTAAGAATGTCCAGGGTCCTTCCTTTCAAATCTTGGTTCTTTTGTCGCCTATTGTGGAGGAGAAGCATCACTCAAGCACTTTTCTTCCAACCATGGACTCTTAATGCGGTCCCCCGTACATCTATCATTTGATAAATGGCCCTTCCCTTCGACGAAGAGATTGGTAGAGTAACCGATAACAACAACCAACTGAGCATAGTGTTGTGTCCTACATAACTAGAACCTTTTGTAATATGACAATCTTGAACTAGCATGTATTACTAGATCACAATGAACTAATAGTATAGTCTCAATGATCACGCAACTAAGTGGAGTCTCGAACATTTCACTACTTTTTCCAAAGTGTTCTCATTCAATACTTCAAATGAAGTCATCTATCACATACACTTCTTAGGGTCGATTTGACTTAAGGCTATCTTACACTACACATAGGTATTGTCCTTCAATGGATAATCCATCATCCCAGACTAACCTACAACATACTAATCTACTTGTAATGAATCTATCTAGCAAGTAAGTACACAAGCTCCCTCCCATACTGGATTACTATCCTAGAAGTAACACAAGCTTTCCTAGTTAATTTAATAACTTAATTGGGTGTACCTCAAGTGACTCTTGCATTCAATCAAGCCTAGTATACTCTTAACTAAGAAACACACTATTCTCCTATTATGGAGTTCTTACAAGCATAAAATAAAAAATATCCTAACAACTTTAATTCCTTTTTTCAAAAGCAATGTTAAATACTTCTATAGCTCAAACAGAAAAGACATTCCATTCTACACAGAAACACAACTCCAAGTAAATAATAAAAGGATGAAGTTCTCATGCATGTTATCACTTATCCTAGATAATGATAACAATACAGCCTTCTCCAAACAATAGTTCAAATTAATTCAACTTCCCAACACAACTCCCTCTCCCCTCTTGTTGATAGCACACTTCCCTCAAATAATAAGACAATTATTCCTCACAAAACTCACTCTTTTTCTCATACATAATACATATGTGAATGGTTGGTAATAATTCAGATATGATTACCAGCAAATGGCGTATAGCTGTTGGTATGATATGTCCCACTCAAATGAAATGGTATAATGGAGATATTGGTTTGCACAAGAAAATGAGAGTGATAATGAATGACTGCAAATAATGAACACAAGAATGAATAAGAGAATAAGAATCATGATACGTTTCAAGTGAGTTGGTGTGACTATTTATAGAGCAACCAACCTTAAAAAATCCTATAGTTTTGGCATGTAGATTGACACCAATTTCATGCAACATGATTTAGCACAAAGGTGGTGATGATAGAAGCTTAGACTTAGAAAAAATCATAACAAATTGACTTCCATACTAACAACATTCAAACGACTATTTCAACCTGCACATAGAGAATTCGTATTTTTCTCCCAAATCGACATCTACATGAAATTGAAAATAGAGATAGCACCAAAACTAGTAAGTTGGCACGATTATCAGGCTAGAAGAATATGTCAATGATAAATTAGAAACACAACTTGAATTGACTTGTTTTATGGGTTGAGTCGACTAAAGCAAATAAATGCATTGGATTTAGTCCATGCTTTCATAATTTCACATATTGACCAAGTCAAAACCAATAGAATTTAGGTGTATTGCTCATGTTCACTCCTGTGTATTCTTTGTTGGTAATACGCTGCTCTCTACATAGTGTCGTGTATGATCCAAAGTTGACTTTCATAATAATAATCAATATCGACAAATTTTAGCCATGGAATTATAATGTCCAAAGAAGTATTCAATAAATCAACTTCTAATTAAACCATAAATAAGTCAAATTCCAAATGTATAAAATAATATGTAAAGTGTATATATATTGTATATATATCATATACATACATATATATATGTATATATATAACTAAATATATATGTAATATTTTAATATATATTTACTTTTAAATATATATATAAGTGTAAAGGAAAAATAATTATAATAACACATTATACAAGATGTATGCATATATATATATAGGTATGTATGTATAAATGTATATACCTCTATGTACATGTATATATAGGTATACCATATCGATGCATCCATATGAGCATATCCATTTGCTAACGTTCACTTGCATCGATATGCATATACATATGGATACATATATATACTGTACATATATATATCCACATTTGATTCACTTACATCCATTTATGCTACCATCATATAGATAAGTGTGTATGTGTGGTATATCTATACATATGCATATACATTTCATTAGATCCCATTGACACGCATGTGCATACATATAAACATACTTCCACCTACATCCCACTTATCCATATGATCATAATAACATAAAAATAATCTCAAAACCCCAAATAGATAAACATCACCCGTAAAAGCATGTAGAAGTAAACAAGACTCCTAATGCATTCAAACAAGCTAAGGATGGCTTACTTATAACCCACAAACTGACTTAGATCAATCACTCTAATGTGGTGTGTGTATGCTCAATTAGTTTTACTTTAATCGATTACCCAACCAAGATCTTCTCCTGAGTGATACTTCCCCTCCTCCAAGAGGAATGGAACACATACCTGCATCCACTAACACATGCTCACAGTAGTCAAATGGTTATAACATATGCAATATACATAAACATATCTAAAGTTAGAATAAATAGAATTCATAACCTTTCATTCACATAAATGTGGTATTTCACGATGGATAACATCAACTAAAGTGACATCAAATGAGACAATCATCAAATTTGAAAACATTCATATTGATAACAAGGTACAATCATATTTTATTCATCTCCAAAATCCACATTACATCCATTTATACCCTATGTAGAAATAGTAAATAGTAACTATACAATTAGGGTGTAACAGTCCTAGAAATTGGGCCAAGATCCATACACCCTTGGGCGTATGGGCCCTCCTTCTTAACCAAGACCCAATTTTGGGCATGTTGGAGTGGCCGTTCTAACATTCAAATTTCAAATTTCAAAATGTCATCTTTCAAGATTTAATTCTTGGGAAATTAGAGAAATGCCTATAAATACCTAGTTATTGCATCATTTGAAATCTAACAAGAAAATTATTGGTAAACTTATGTGTTGGGAAAATGTGTCTCAACCTTGCAATTACATAAGTTATTATTGATACATAAGGTACTATTAATTCAAAAATTATGGTGGGTGAGAGGGGTCCCCCCCCTGCAAGGGGTCTAAGGGTAGTGTGCCCTGGTAGGGGCTCGAGAGCAATGCCCCTGAAAGGAAAATTTTATTTATATTTTATTCTTGTAAATTGGACCATTCATCATTAGGTTTTTAATCTAATGGTCGATATTTTATTAGCTTGATAGCATTCATGTTTCCTTTGGATCTCTAGTTGGTGATACTCCTGTGAGAAGCTTGCTCTGCAAGTATATTGTAATCTTTGTGATTTTTGAATAATATATTGTGCAGATTTTGGAGTGTGGGTTTCTTCTCTCGAAAGGGTTTTCCCCACATAAGTCAATGTGTTGTGGTATGCATGATATTTATGTTTATTTCTATTTAATTTTTTGTAGCCATTAAAGATCTATTAAAGTTTTGCACTATCCTCCTCTCAAGATTAGTGTAGGAAGTTGTTCTACTACCTTAGCTTCCCTATATTATGATCAAGAGCATTCAAGAGCAAGTCAAGAACAAAATTTCAATGATTTATTAGAGTAATTCAAGATCCTAACATCATGTCAAATCCTATGAGAGTTTATGTGTGTTCATGTTATCATTATTTTTTGAAGGCTAACACTTTTGTAGGTCTTGAAAGCATTCAAGCAAGAACTATCAATACCTTGAGGTGATGTGTATGACTTTAGTCCTTCAAGGAAGCCATTCAAGGGTGGTGAATTGTAGCACTTTATGATTTCATCATTCCTTCCTATCCATTTATCCATTTTATCATTGGAATTGCCATTGTGGAAGTGGAAACACTTACACATGATTTGACTAAGGAAAGCCCCTAAAATGGCCCAACATTTCCTCTCTTTGTGAGGGTGATCCCACAATAGTGGTTTACAATTTTTAGCCAAACTGGACAGTAAAATTATTATTTTTGATCTAAATCTTCACATTCGGGCACCTATAGCGGTGAAACCATGAGGAATTTGAAGATGATGCAAACTAGAGTCTCGTCACATTTTTTCTGTATATTCTAAAAATATTTTTTTCCAAATTTTTGGAATCAGATTGTACTTCTTTTTCCATCTCCCATGAAAACTGGTTTTTTTTAGAAAAGAACACTTTTAAAAAGTGACGCACACGGTATAACGCATAACTTTTTCTCCATGAAGGATAAAATTCTAATTCTTTCAAATTTAGATTTGTAACTCTGATATCTAGTGCTTCCACTTGGTTAGATAGATTTTTATTGAATATTTTTTCCTTAATCAAGTTTCGAAGTCAAACCAATTACAACTCATACATAGCACGATTGTATAACACGTAACTTTTTTTGTATATATCAAATTTCATTTTTTTTTGTTGGATCAAGGACTTCAATATTTGGTGCACTCATATTTTTCAAAAAAAAATTGATAATCTGTTATTTTTCCACATGTGCAAAACAGAGACCTTCATTTTCGATGAAAAAACTATGTTTAATAAAACTAAAAAAGAAAATACATAATAAAACCAAAACATATTAAAATTATATCCACTGGATAGCTCATTCCGAGGACTACCTAATTCCATTTGGGTTTGTGAAGATTCCTCCATTTTCATCCTCAACCCGAGCTCCAAAGTGCCAAAATTTAGGTTTTTTTGTGTCTCAGGGGGGATGAGGGGGGTTTGCTCAAACCAGGGTTCATTCGAACCCCTCCAAAGGGGTTCGCTCAAACCCCTTTGCTATGCATTTTTTTTGGGTTTTGGTCGTCAAAATTCAAAGGGGTTTGGTCGAACTATAGTTCAAGAAACCTCTAATGGGTTCTTGAAACTATAGGTTCATACGAACCCCCAAAATCACTTTTTTTGCTTTGGGGTCATTTTTTGTGAGTTTTCCTTCCTCACTTGAATTGTAAACCACTATTGTGGCTTCACTCGTGAATGTGCAAATTTCAAGCTGAAGAGGATTGACGAAAGATTGAAGACAAGTTGTTCATTATTGCATTCAAAGCCCTAATTCTTGTTAAGCCACAAAAACTCACCTACAAAATTATCCAACATTTCTATAATTATATAGACAGAAATCAAAAGCCTAGATCTATCAACAGAGGACCTTGAAAGCAAAGCAAGACACCCTATCATATACTCATACACCCCTATGCATCCTAGTCCTCCTATTCATCTCAAAACCAAATTTCTAGAATAGGTACATAGTCTCCTACACTCTCCAAATCCACCTACAAGTTGTTGTTTCAGTCTGTTATTTTTTGAGATCTTGCATTTTTTGTATTAGGTCATATAGTCCAATTAGGTTAATCAATTCCAATTAGTTACAATCCATTTCCAATCCCCTCAAAGAAGGAGATCTAGGTATAACTGGATCACCTTCATGGTTGATAGTTAATCTATTCACCTTGTTGATCTCCCTCTTTAATGAAACATGGAAAAAGAGGCCTCCCTCCACATAACAATCCTAGGTTCTTTGCATTGAGGAACTAGGATCTGCTTTTTTCTATGTTTCACATACTTAACACTTACTCATAAATGTCTTGCAATGAGATTGATTGATCACCAACTACCCACTACAAAGTGGAGATCCAAAAGGAGAGCACTTCTATATATTTTTGTAAGGAAAGCTTCTACATGGGGGGAGGGTCTTAATTGATAAAGAAAAAACTACTTTTAATGGTGAACAAAGGTATGTATGATAAGAGGAAATTTTGTTAGAAGGGTGTTGACCTCCTAAATAAATTTTATTTCTGAGAGGATAGAATCACCCTCAAAAATTAAAATAATTCCTTAAACACTTTGTCATTGAAAGTCAACTAAATAAATTTGGATTTGAGTTGGCCTCCCCAAGCTAAATAAGCATCAACGATGTTTTTTATGTGGAATTTCTTAGAAATTTATGATTGCATCTTATGGGACAATATTTATGTTTAGAAATATATGGTAAAATGGTTGAGATTAATCAACATATAGATATAAAAGCGATGGTGTATAGGAGTGCACAAAAAATGTGCCATGTGTTTGATGGAATCATTCCACAATCAATTGAACTAGTCCCATGTTGAGGATGTCATATCAAGTTTCAAATATGTTGGATGTGATAAATTTTGGGTTGGTGATGGAAATGGGAAATGTTGAGAAATTTTTCATCTTGTCCATCAAATATTTCTTAACAGTTCACAGAATACAAAAATAAACTAGACAATGGTAGGAAAGTGCAATATATATCAAAGGTTTCACCAAAAAGGAGAAACAATCAAAAAAGGAAAAGAAATTTTGATCTGATAACATAGCCCTTCCAAGTCTCTTAATGCTACAATATAATCCATTATGAAGGTTGGACCAAGTGAACCAAATTGATGCATCTTTTTGGTAGCTAATATGTGTCATAAAGAGCCAATTTATTACACATGTAAAACCACACTTATCTTTTCCAAATTTTCAATGAATGGGAAAATGAACCACCTTATCAAATGTCACCTTAACATTATCAAGATGAATACAATGCAACCAATGTGGATCTAGCAATAAGTCAGGAAGTTATTGCCAAAGGTGAGAATGCTCCACCATAACATTTGAGACATAAATTTAACTATCAAGGGAATTATTTTTTGATATTAAGATAAACTATAATGTCTTCCTAGACTAGCCACATCCATGAGAAAAAATGGTTACTAGTCAAAAACTATTGTCTAGTCAAATAAAATAACAAGAAATGAAAAGAAGAAAATAGGAAATTTTGATTCCTTGCAAACAACAAATATCAATGTTCACAAATATTTATTAAATATCACAAACCACGTACTTATAAATAGGTTTCTCCAAATTCCATACATTGCATGAGAGAAAATTTATTAATCATAGTGATCCAAGGATATTTCCTCGACATCCAACCAATGTAAAACATCATGGATGTTATGAAAACAAATCCATGACTTGGTCTTTGTGAAATCATTATGTTGTAGAGGGTAATTTTTTTCCTAAATGCACTCTCCTTCCTCTAAATATAATGATGGGTTGCATAACCTAATGGAACTGTAATGTTTGTCTCTTAAGAAGAAAGAACACTAGCCTCAATAAGGGAGCATGTGTATTATATCTTAACCATATCTTTTGGATTAAACCTTTGAAACTTGCTTATCTTGAGTCATGATGATATCCTTTTCCTTGTACATGTTATAAACAATGATACTAGAGTTTGAACCCATTTATTTTATTGTAGATCCATTATTAGAAAGGGGCTGGAGCCTCTTCTATTAGCAAGAGTAGTGAACCCTTTGATGTCATTTTATCAATCATTATGATTACCCACCCTCATCTAGAATTCATCATTTTTCATATAATGAGATTCACTTGGATCATTATCTAAGCAAGTTTTTCTCAAGGTAAAATAAGAGGTCTTCTATACATATGGTTGATAGTTGAACTAAGTATTAAGAAGGTTAGTATACAAGAATCTCTACATGTGATGCAACCCACCTATCTAGATGTCAATAGACTCATGAAGATATTTATAAAAATAAACCTCAACATATATCTATTTTTATGGGGACATAGAATAAAATGTATTAGGCTTAATGAAAACAGACCCAAGGAAGAAGGAATTTGATCTAAAAAATACCAAGGAAAGGTAAGGCAAAGAAACTTAATCCAAAATAGTACATAAAGAGTTTGATGCTTAAAATAACAAATCCTAGGTCCATAGGGGAAAAAAGCAAACAATTATGAATATACCAAGGTCCATACTTGAGAATAGTATTAGCATGATTGGCCTAAAAAAAGGAGAGAAAAACCCTTGGGAAGGTTTTGCATGGTGTCAAGATGCACACCATGGGGGACCCATGCACTATTAACTTAGTTATGGAGCATGCTTCCTAAAGTTGCTATTCCCATAAAATATCCAACTAAAATGATTTTTTTGAGCTATTTACAAGCATTATCAAAATGGGAAATATAAAAATAACATTAGGAGAGGTAGAAAAATGTTTATTTCATGAGTTATCTTTAGTAGAGACTTCTTGGGGTTTTTTTTGGTAGTGTAATCCTTTCAAAAGCCAATTACCTTAACATCAAATGTTGATCCACTATGGCTTGAGGTTATTAAATAGGCATAGAAAACTAAGGAAAATAAAACATAGAAAAAAAAGGATTCCCTCGTTTATGGGGCTTGTTGAGCTAATCCCTCTCTCAGTTTGAGATAAAATATGAAATGGTTTCCACTAGATGAAGGACGAGTCAAAGTGAATTTTGATGGGGCTTTTAGGGAAAATTCAAGGCCCTCAAAAGCAAGATGCATTCTAAGAGACCAGTATGGTAATTCCCTTACGGAGGAGGCCACCAAATTTTTAGAGGTAATGAACAACGAAGTCATGTTGTAGGCAACTTGGCTAAGGATTAATCTCTACAAATGGATGGGCTTCAAGAGACCACCTCGAAGGAGATTCACCAATAGAAATCAACTCCATACAATGACAAGAAACTCCTAATTAGAAGCTCAAGAAATTCATCCCATAAATCTAGAAAGCATCACCTACTTAGAGGAATTTAAGGTGACACATTTATCAAGAAGGAAATATGGAGGAAAATAAGTTGTTCAAAGAGGCAATCGACATGATTGTAGACTACATTGCAAGATGAATTTGGTAGATCCACTTGTATTCCCAACAACAATGCCAAATATGATGGGACATAGGGGGATGGGGACTATTTACTTGCTATATTATTTGATTCCCTCATTTTATGAAATGATAGTAGAAAAGGTTGGTGGACATGATTTTCTATAGTAAACATGCATACATACCCAAGAAGTATTATGTGCTATTATAACTTCGTCTAAATATAATGAAATAAAATTTGACCATTTTATTTTTTCCCCTTAATTTTTTCCACCTTTTACAAAAATTGTACATTCCCAAGCACTATTTATTAGCCTTGTGCATTTTGAAAGTTGGGAATGCCAAGGAAAGAAAAAAAATCTAATTTTCCTCATGTCACAAGTAGACATGAATTTTCAATAAGGTAACTTTATTTATTATCATTACTAATAGTACAACTTGGCAACAACTAATTCATCCTCGAGAACAATACCATTTTGTTGAAATAAGTTGTTGACATGCAAACTTCAACACATAAAAATACACAATGTATACCATTATTAATGATAAACCACATTTATATTATCCCCTAATAACATCGTTCTATTGGATCCTAGAGCTATTGGTCCAATATCCCAGAATGTGTTTTCACCTTTAGGGATAGGGGTGTTATCAAGAAGGTAAAACAAAGGTCATTACAAGTTAAAAAGGGTTTAGGGCCAAGAGTGGATATTCTCCTCTATATGTTGGTCTCAACTTAGACATAGGAGGGTATTCCTCAAGGTATCTTGAAAAGATTAAAAATTCTAAAAGATAAGGAAAATCTAGATTACTACAATTGTATTGAATGCTAGTCCAACCCCCAAAGGGCATCACTAGGTTAAAACTAGCAAACTATTTAATGACCTCTTATATAATTGATAGGATCATCATTGTGACAAGTGTAATTTGCAAGAAAATTGAGATTATCAACACCAAATAAATTGATATGCTTTATGGGTGGTGTTTCCCTAGTTAACTTCTAGAATCATGAAATATAAAAAAATCTACTACTAAAAATGTGGTGAATGATTTATTCTTTATAGTGTTGACAAATGTGTCACTAGATGTCAAGGGTGGTGCTTGTTTATTGAGAATCATAGTCAATAGATTTCAAGGGTGGTGCTTCATTATGCATGAGAACACATCTCAGATTCCTTAAGGTACATCCGCAGGAAGTGCAAAAATATTCAAACACTAAACACCTTTCACCAGTCCATCTGGACTATGCAAACACACACAACACTGAAACATGACTTCTAGATCACCAACCTCAAATATCTTTGCCAAAACCTAGAGAACATCATCACAAGATGTATCTCAGATTTGCAAGATCTGAAACAAAACAGTAGAGGACTGGGGAGCAAAGGCGTTTCTCCCAATCCACAGAAAACCAAGTCTACTAGAACAATTCACATACTGGTGAACATAACTTCCACATACCATCAAACTTGAAGCTAAAACTCAGGAGATATCACCACGAGACCACCAATAGCACACCTTTAGATCCACACAAGCATAGGATCAACACAGGAGAAACATGGAGCACAAACTGGAGCACAACTTACACAATATTCCAGGAGAACATCTTCTTCTCTTCTACAACTATTTTTCACATGACCACCTCTCCCCCTTTGACATCAATGGCAAAGAACAAACACTTTGATCACTCCCCCTTAGGAGTGCACCCATTAAACTCGTACTACAAAAGGATAAACCCTTGATATGACTAAAAGGATCTTCTAGACTTGAACAAACTATCATGGAGACACCCTATTACATAAATCTCTAAAATAAATGAAACTCTTGATGATTGTAAAGGTGAAATTTCAAAAAATAAATAAATTGTCAAATTGAGCAGTATTTTCCTAGTTACCACAATTATATCATATAACTCAAGAATTTTACAAACGTTCACAATTTGATTGTTTTTCCAATGAAAATAATTTATTAAAAATGCCCCTTAAAGGATAAATTTTGCATAGTAGTTTTAATTATAATAATTTTTCTTATAATTTTAAATTTTGTTTGATAGCCTAAACATAGATTTTTTTTTTAAAAGATTATATGTATTGTTGGCGTATTTGATTTTAGAATAATCAAATAAATCTTTATTATACTAATACAATTATAATAGAGTTGATATATTTCTTACAACTCATTTTATATAGAGTGATTATAAGTGAGTTAATTTAGAGCATTTCTAATTATTATGTTTTTTATAAATATTTTAAAATATAAGAAGTACATTAATGCTAAAAAAATGTGCATTTGTAGAAGAGAAATATACATTCTTTTCACTTTCCCCATTTTTCGTTGGAACAAGGTGATTGACTCAAGATCCTAAAGGTATTTTTAGCACTACTTTCCCCATAATTTACTTGTCATTTAGTAGAGGTGAAAGATTTATAGACAAGTAGCAAACCGTTAAATTTTTATTATACTAAAGAAGATTGTGGGGGAGCCCTAGATAGAATTGTAGGTGCAATCACGTGCAATTGTAGTGTAGAATCTATTGAGACCCCTCTAAAATTGGTAAAATCAAACTAAATACTTGAATTTTGATAGAAACTTTCCTTGTATGTGTAATCCCCTCATGATGGAAGCCTTATGATTTTCCTTTCTTAAGTGTGTTTCATGTTTTTGGGACTCTATGAATTCTTGCTTAGATTGTGAGTCTTTGGGAAAACTTGAAATCGAGTTCCAATACCTGGTCAAGTTTCAAGTCTCAAGGAATGCCTCAGACTTGGAACATCCTAGTCCAATTTGTTGCTCAACCCCCATCTATTATACCTCCTTAGCTGTTTATTTGTTGTGATGTCCAAGTCCTCACCTCTTTAAGTTCTAATTTCCTCTCCAATCTCATCCCTCCCTCCCCTTCTATGTTTTATCTCACAAGTCCAAAGTCCTCAATTTGTTATGCTCTCCACCTCCATAGTTCTTTGTTCTTCCATATCGACCTTGGGATTATGGAGGAACATAAAATGTTGGCACCCAATTTCTAGGTGCCAAGTCCATCTTGAGTCTTGATCCTTGTGACTCCTTTAGTCCCAGTCCCTATTCCTTTCTCGAATCCATGGCTTGATCCTTCCCTACTTCGTAGTTTCTTGTTTTGTGTTCCTCCTTGGGGTTTGATCCTTAACCTTCCCCCATTACCTCGAACCTTGGATGCTAGCATGGACCTATCACTCACTTCATTGATTCTTTCTTGCATTTCCCCTCCCATCATTGATTCTTATCTCACTTCATCCTTAAAGTAGTTCAAAGGTTCCTCTTAGATCTAAAATCCCACTAGGCACTAGATAGCTCTATTTTTCTACCAAATCCCTATTTCAAACCAAAAAACCTCGAGACACATTTTCACCTACCCTAACAAATTTTAGAATTCACCATTTCACCCTTTTTTCTCCAAAAACACATCAATTTGATGTTTGGATGCGATACCATTAGTCAATTTAAAAAGCTAGAGTTTGGTCACCCCCATGACCATTATGAGGGTTATTGAGTTTCCTCCCTCCCAATCCTACAAAAATTCCCACCATTTGTTTTAAAGGTTCTAAGAACTCGTTCCGCTCCTGCATGCAATGTTCCATATTTTGCTCAACTTTCACATGTTTGGTGCATTTTTCTTCTACATCCATGAGATCCATCTATAGCAATTGAATGAAGACCATAAATATTAGTTTACAATTTATTCTAAAATTGGTGTTAGTAATTTTTAATTCAAGGAGCCACACAATTTCATGAGCAATCTAGAGTTTCAATCCACACTAGTCCTAGTTCATTTTGATGGTAAAAATTCTACAAAATCATCAAGAGTTTCATTTATTTTAGATATTTATGTAATAGGGTGTCTCCATAATAGTTTGTTCAAGTCTAGAAGATCCTTTTAGTCATATCAAGGGTTTATCCTGTTGCAGTATGAGTTTAATGGGTGCACTCCTAAGGGGGAGTGATCAAAGTGTTTGTTCTTTGCCATTGATGTCAAAGGGGGAGAGGTGGTCATGTGAAACATAGTTGTAGAAGAGAAGAAGATGTTCTCCTGGAATATTGTGTAAGTTGTTGTCTTTGATGGTTTTTCACATCATGTGTTGCGATCAATGGAAAAGGGGGAGATTGTTGCAAGTATGAGCCAATTTGGTGGTGTTCTCATTAATGTTGTCATTAATGTCAACACAATTCAGTATGTTGCAGATTGTACATGTATAGTTGAGATGCTGTGAGTACATGGAGCTATCTTTATGACATTGCAGATGTGTTGAATTGGTGAGTTTCTAAGTGATTTTGAGAAAATTAATAAAGGAGAGAAGTCAGAGTGATGAGTGGGTTTAGAATGTGCTTCGGTTTGTGCTCCATGTTTCTCCTGTGTTGATCCTATGCTTGTGTGGATCTAAAGGTGTTCTATTGGTGGTATCGTGGTGATATCTCCTGAGTTTTAGCTTTAGGTTTGATGGTATGTGGAAGTTATGTTCACCAGTGTGTGAACTGTTCTAGTAGAGTTGGTTTTCTGTGGACTCAGAGAAATGCCTCTGCTCTACAGTCCTCCGCTGATTTGTTTCAGATCTTGCAAATCTGAGATATGTCTTGTGATGATGTTCTCTAGGTTTTGGAAAAGATATTTGAGGTTTGGTGATCTGGAAGTCATGTTTTGGTGTTGTTGTGTGTGTTTGCATAGTCCATATGGATTGGTGAAAGGTGTTTAGTGTTTGAAGATTTTTGCACTTGCTGCGGATGTACCTTAAGGAATCCGAGATGTGTTCTCATGCATAATGAAGCACCACCCTTGAAATCTATTGACTATGATTCTCAATAAACAAGCACCACCCTTGACATCTAGTGACACATTCGTCAACACTATAAAGAATAAATCATTCACCACATTTTTAGTAGTAGATTTTTTTATAGTTCATGATTCTAGTAGTTAACTAGGGAAACACCACCCATGAAGCATATGAATCTATTTATTTAGTCTTGTTGATCATCTCAATTTGCTTGCACATTACACTTCTCACAATGATGATCCTATCAACTATATAAGAGGTCATTAAATAGTTTGCTAGTTTTAACCTAGTGATGCCCTTTGGGGGTTGGACTAGCATTCAATACAATTGTAGTAATCTAGATTTTCCTTATCTTTTATAATTTTTAATCTTTTCAAGATACCTTTAGGAATACCCTCCTATGTCTAATTTGAAACCAACATATAGAAAATAATATCCACTCTTGGCCCTAAACCTTTCTTAGCTTGTAATGACCTTTTTTTTACCTTCTTGATAACACCCCTAGCCTTAAAGGTTAATGTTGGTTATTTTTTATGAACCAAACTAATTCTTGCCATATATCGATGAACTTTCCAGAATTCAATTATTGGTAAAGGTAACGATTGGCCAACACATAAGTAAGTATTCTTAGTCCTTTAGTTCTTCACTTCAAGCTCTGTGAAACCTAGGAGGGTAATCCTAAAAATGTTCATGTAATATTCACTGATCAAGAACATTTCTATACATAGATAAATTCCCACAACTATGAATAAAAAATAGCTATTAAAGATTTGGTTGACCTTCCACCTATTGCCATCTATTGCAAGGAAAAAAAGGGTACTTCAAATTTGTGCATTGTAATTTAAACTTTTCAATTGATTATTTATTATCATCCCAAGCCCTAGGTTAGGTGCATTGCCAACTCACTTATCATCAATACAACTTAATGAAAATACCAGTGTCTTATCTATGGGATAATGTTGTCACGTTTGCAACAACCAGTAATTAAACTATTGACATGTACTACCTTGTAGTATTCAACACATTATTGCTGCAACACAACTACTTATCGATCTGATTCCTTTTCCTCACAAACTTGTGACCTTACTTCAACATTTAAATCAATTCTTTGAATTGAAGAAAAAATAAACCCACACATTCAAATAAAATAGTTGAAGAAAAATGAAAAAGATCATTGACCATTCCATTAATAATTCAAGAGAAAATTACATATGAGAGAGTATGTTTAGAAACTAATACTTTCTTCTTATTACTGCTATCAGAAAACTATTTTAAGATCATTACATACATGATTCATATCCTAGATTCCTTACTGAACTATTCATCAGTATTTTACAATATGCTCCTCTCTGAGCTTAGCTTTTCACCTAGACCATTCTGGGACCTTAAATTCAAACTCCCTGTAACTAGCCATGAAATCCCTTTTATAGAACAAGGGAGCAACAAGCAAGAAGATGAATTATAGTTACATTTCATTTCATTTGATGACTAATTTCACTAGAGTTTGAGATGTTCATCAATTAGTTACATGTAACCATTGAAGAGTATGAAAGAGTAAAAGACAAAAATCCACACCATTTGGATGAAGACTAGTTATCCTACCAAAAGGAATAGTTTGTTGCTACACTAGCACCGAATTCCCTTGTCCTTGTTGACCAAAGAATATTCTCCATTCATAGCCAGAACAAAAATTAATATACCACCCAGAAAAAGCATACCTGCTACCATAGTTAGGGAGTTTGACACTTCTCCAACACACTAGCCCAAAATATTTCCACATCAACACTAAAAAAAAAAAACCACAAATATGCTGAAGAGGACGATCCTGAAGTAGTGGCAATGGTGTCATCAAAAACAAAAAAGGGTGGAGACACTACTTTGAGTCATCAACATTATGCTTGTCAATACCTTGTTCATGATGAAATTGGAGGAACCATCACTGCTTCCTCATCAGAATCTTTAGAAGGCACTAGAGAAAGGAGATAATGGTCGTACTCCAGATCAGTGTCATCTTGACCACCTGAAGGGTTATCAAAAAATCAATGAGAGAATTATGTCTCCCCAAGTGAGTCTTACAATACTTACCTCTTTTCTTTGCTTTCTTCTTAGACTCAACCAACTCCTTCCCCTTAAACTTGACCAATTCTTTTGAAATGGTTTGGCTCCTTAGGTAGTAACTACTCCTTACACCATATTTCTTAAATTTCCTACATCCCTTTCTCTCCTTTGGTGTTTTAGGAGCTCCTTGTGTTTCAACTTCACTTTCAGGTGCATTGTCCTTGGAATCAAGCAATTAAGTCTCTTGGACCTCTGGATTGGCTTAACAAACTCACTTGACTTACTCATTTTTACAATGACCAAAACAAGCACAAGAACACTCCTAATTTTTAGAAAAACCCTCACCACCCCAGGGTTCTAGAACCCATAAACTGTTATAACCACAATTGAAAAGAGCAAGTACGAGTACCTACTTACCTTGGGAAAGGTTTATCATGATACCTCTACAACCTTCTATAAAGAAATTCCTCACCAACCTATTCTCGGACTTAACTTAATTTTCAACCTTTGAATGCAAATTCCTAAATGAAAAATATGGCCATCGATCCTTATTATATAAAGCCTTGCAAGCATGCCAACCATTAATACTCAAGAAAAGCTTATGTGAGTGAGCTGACAATAGGCTTCTTGATTTTTAAATCTCAGCCATTGATCACACTTTGAGATAAATCAACAGATAGTTACCATCAGAGTAATTAATCATGACAAAGTTTAATTGTATGTGATTGATGCCTTTTCCTAATCAAAAAATCCCCAAGTAGATATACATCCACTATGTCTACACATTTAACCACATACTGAGCATTAAATAAAGCCTATTGTGTCATAGTTACCTACTTGCCCATGGGAATTAATACACTTGCATTTCATCACAGTAGGACAACAAGGAGTGATCTTGATTCAATCTTAGAATATCGGCCCGTACCCTGCCTTGCTTTATTTTTAACTTCCCACATATACCAGCATATAACATTATTTAACGACAAAAATCCCAAACACATGCCAAAAGAATAAGTTCAAATATGGCATCATTTTTATCATAGCATTGTATCAGCCAAATTTAGCACTATTTTAACTCCACTAGAATCTATCAGAGCCTTTGAAATGTTCCACGTGGTAGTCGCCCGCTTGCTCGCTGAGAAACAAAAGGTACAAGGGGGCCACTCACGTGATGGCAAGGAGTGATCAAGATTGACCCATGTCACCAGTCATCAACCGTTGATCTCTTTTCTTATTAATAATTTTCTGTCTCCAAATCTTGGTGGGTCCCTCCATGGAGCAACATATGTCATCTTTCCCGCTTGCCCATGACACTTTATAAGTATTAAATAAAATCCAATAGAGTGGCAGTGAGCAGTGGGGATTTTCCCATGTCACCCAACAACCATCAAAGATTTCCTTTCGATACTGTTTGCCAATCACACTGAGACATCAGGCCCACCATATAAAGGTTACATGTGTCTAATGCCTGCTAGCTCATGTGATTACCTCATCTCAATGCACAAGATGGATGAGCATGCGAGGAACGGTCTTGATGAAAAATATGTTGCGATGCCTATTGTTGATCTTTCTCAAAGCTACACCTGCTGACCTTTTGGAAGCAATGGTCCCACGACCTAACATGACACATGGAAACCACTCGTTGGCTCATGTGATTAAAAAAATATGCCATAAAAAAGCTTGGGCATGCGGGGAACAATGACGATCAGCTCACAATGATCTAACAATTAGCGTAAAACCTAATTCTGCACATGCTGCAAAAGTTAGCCCTTAAAAGAGGGCCAAGCTAGGTAGACGATGGTCAAGGACATGTAAAAATGGACTAAGATGTATAGTCAAATTATGATAAAAATATGCAAAGAAAAGTTGATGCAAACCTCAAAAAATCTAAAATGAGAGGATAAATTATATTCTAGAAAGACCTAACATAAAGTCCTAAGGTGAAACTCGAGGTTAAAAATATAAGAAAGTTTCAGGTTCATAAAAAAATATAAATAAATACATTACTTTTAAACTTAAATAATCTAGGAAAATTAAATAAACGCAATTTGATGAATAAGAAAAAAAAATCCTAGATTAAATCAGTTGGGTTAGTAAATTGAATAATAATTTAAGTGATATCTATTTAAATGAGAGGATAGGGTACTTGGTTCTAGGATAATGATGGAATAATGTTTACTAATGTCATGAAAAATTCATTTTCTATAGTACATAAACTAATTGTCCTCAGTTAATTGAATGAGTTAGATTCCATGTGGTCTTAGGATTTTGTGTTGCATCCCCTGGGTTCAATCTTGATCCACATATATTTGATTTTATGCATGAAATTGAGCTATGACATGAGTGGACAAAAAAATAAATGGAGAGAAATCTAAAAAATTACCTTTTCCACTATGTAGAGCTCTAAGTGGACATTCCAACAATTGTCAAAATTAAAATATTTAATTAAAAATATAAAAAAAGTGAATTTGAGTGGTATGTACTTTTTAGAAAAAATAATGGAGTGTGGAATGCCTTAGCCACCTATGGATTAGCCCTGAATCAACCATGTGATCATGGCTAGGCATTGAGGTCTTAAGTACCTAGGTGGTAGAATTAAGTCCCTATGAGTTGGCAAGAACTAGAGGCTTGAAGCCGATGTGACTCGTATCTTGAGTGAGAAAATTCCACGTATCCACACTTTGTAAGGGACACTAACAAATATAAAGGCACACACAATAGAAGGTTACAAGTGTTAACACCTTTCACATAGTTAATATTACCTTGTACAAAATAATTATACATGTATTAATTCCCACACCTTTAAAGTAGAATTGGAAGGTAGCCAAGCACTTGCACCGCTACATGATAATAAAACCACACCTTAATAATTAAGCATCCATTCTCATGGTTGTATATCTGGTGACAAAATAAATGACCCTGAGATACTTGGTGATAGGTCAAAAGTCACAACACGTATCTTACTAGCACTTGCACCTATAGGAGGTTCAAGGGATACGCCGATAGGAAATTAAGTGGTAGGCTTCACTCTAGGAGTCGTCAATACTTGTAGCTACTAATAAGAACACCATAACAACTTATAGACTAGCACTTGCACCTATAGGAGGTTCAAGGGATACACCGATAGGAAATTAAAGATAAAATTTAAATATATTTTAATATTTCATAAAATGGAATACTACACAAGTTGACTTTATGGAAATGACCTAAAGCTAGAAATAATAATTTGAGATTGGTGTGGTACATGTTAGAACTTACTTTGAAAGGAGAAGTGTGAATATTGGATTAAGATTTCACCATTTGGTTGACACATGGAAGATGGATTTTGGTTGAATTCAAATTGCTATGATCCATACATTAGACAACATGTTGAATGTGATTGCATAGAGATTCAAAGGTTTGAAATGTCATAGTAAATGACTAGTTTATTTTGATCTACTTGGTATGACTATGGGATGGATCACATGACTTGAGTAGAATTGGAAATAACATTTCATGAACCAATACTTCTCTGGGATGATCCACTAGTGACTGTGTTGGAATAATCAATCATCCATTAAGGGCTATGTTGGAATAGTCAATCATCCATAGATGATAGAGTAAAGTACAAAATATAAAGGGTCATTAAGTGAAGAGCATCAAGAATCAAAAGATCAATAGTCATGATGGGATGTTATATGAGAACAAAAGGTTAAAAAATGAAGTTGTATTTATTTATGGTTCCTAAATAGAAAGTTTGAGCTCAGTAATACAAACTCTCTATATTTGTGTTTTTTTCTCTTATTCCATTGTTTATGGATGTTGCTTAGTTGCAAAATGCTTTAACAATCAACAAAGCTACTAACATAGGTAACAATAAGTGCAATCCTGTTTGTCGTTGTTTGATCACTTTTTTTGTAATTTATTTTCTCTTTTTTTTTTCTTGACTCAACTTTTTAATAAAATTGAGATCTACATTTTCAGTGCCATTTCTTAAGAGTGGGGAACCATGTGTACATTTTCAACTAACACTAATTCAATCATTGAACATGAATATTGTGTTGTTCATGCAGAATAGTGGACTGGTAAGTCCACTTAAAAGACAACCTATCAACTAGTTAACACTAATGTAGAAATTCTATGAAAGAAAGTTACAAGTTATTATGATGGTATTGTGATTAATAGATTTAGAGAAAATTTTAGTGCTTTATAATAAGAGTGAAATTTAGTAGTTGTCTCAATTTTTCTTATTGTAAACAGATCAATGTATGTATACATCAAAATATCTCCTATAATAAATTGGTGTGAAGCTGAGGAGTGGCGGCCAATTTTTTTGCTCATGTTTTTGCTTATTTTTGAAAGCCCTGAAATGGCTCTAACCTACAGATCTATGGTGATTTCAGACCTACAAATCAACATGCCACCATACTCCTACAAAGGAATGAGAGAATTAGAACACAAAAACAAACAAAAAAAATCCAACGACCCCATAAGAGTAGTTGAGACTATGAGTGTAAAATATGAGGAAGTTAAATGTAAAATATGAATAATAATGAGAAAGAACTTTTTTCTTTTAATTTTGTCATTTGAATGGGGTTTTCAATTGAACAACCAACAAATTTGTATAAGAATGAGAATGAACTCGTTTTGTTTTAATTTTGTGGTTTTGAGAAATCAAACATCCAACAAATTTGAAAAAGAATGAGAAAGAACTTTTTTCTTTTTATTTTGTCAAAACAACTTATCAAACATCCTGCAAATTATACAAAAAAAAAGACAACATTTTATTCTTTTCTAGTAACAAAGAAGAGAATTAGGATGGGGCCAAGGAGAATCTTTGTAAAAACTAATATGAATTTGATCATAACAAAGTTGAATTTATAATTTCAAAATTTCTAACAAGGCATTTCGTTGAATAAATAAAATTATTCAATAAAAAAGGCTCTACTCTTAGAAGCAAAGTGTCAAGTCTTTAAACCTTGTGATAAAAGGTCGTATGGAAAAGCACAAGCCTATTCCATCTTTTATGTAAACACAAATGGGAATCGAAAATATGTATTCCTCCTAAAATCAAAATAAATATGAGTTCAAATAAACCAGAGAGAATGGTGGGGTACCTTATTTGCAACCTGGTCAGTTAGGTCATCATAGTCTAGATTTTTATTACTCTCCTCAGAAATCTGAAATTCATAGTCAAACCAATAATGAAGATTTCCCACAACTCTCTTAAATACATCTATGCAGAACTCTTCAAATGTTTTGCTATTGTTCATAATGTTAATAAATCCAGGAAACACAACATTTGGGAGTACTCCCACTATAAACTTTATGCAACCAAAAGGTGGTGTTGCAGATCCATCAGGCCACATAATCTCTAACCCTTCTCTCCATTTGAGTTTTTCCTTCATCCACGATCATAGAAATTTGATTTTCTTGTTGACAACATTAACGTTGTCATATAAATGAATTTCAAGAAGCCCACTTTTGTTGAATGTTATGTTCCCACTAATTCCCTCGAAACTGTTGTTAACTGCTTTCTGAAATAGGGCATTCCCTTCCTAATAAATGTAAGCATCTGTCAAAAATTTCCTAAAAGACTTAAATTCCAATACAAAATTTATTTTTTTCCTCTATACAGATCATCAATAGCTTTAACAATTACGTAGATAGAATCATAAGCATGGGCTCCAACTATGCCAATGTTTTTCGAATGAGTTACATTTGGATACAATCTTATGAATTTAACCTTCCATCTCTTGCCGATATTCTCGAAGTGTGGAGTGTGTGTAATGCTTGTACGAACCACAATGACTCCTCCTATTAAATCCATAGTTGTATCATCTACAATATCCAAAGAACCCATTACCCACTCTGTGACAATCCAAACACAACCTTGTTTCTTCATAATGCCTGATTGTTTTGCCTCAAAAAATATTTTTTTGGGCCAATTCATAACTGGTATGTAGAAAAAACACACACGACTCCTAGTCTTGTCATCTTCTAGTCTCTTCTAAATATCTTTCCACAAGGAGTAATTGGTGCAGGAGCACACGGGTGGACAGGGCGATCAGCACCAACCAAAAAAATTATTGATTTGTTTTCCACAATTTTGGTTTTGGTTTCAATTTATCATCTCTCTTAAGCTTTGTAGAGTTTACTCTCTCCTTACTCAATCTCACTCTTTGATGAAGAGTGAAAGGGAAAATTTAAAATGTTGATTGATTTTAGCACCCAGCATAAATCACAGCCTTTGAAATTTTTGTCAGATGTTGTATTTGCAACTACCTTGGTCGATGCATATGCAATGTGGAAGTTTAGACTGGCACATTAACCATTTTGCTGAGGCAACGAAGAGTCTTAGACTCTAATTGAACTTTTGAGATTCATTTTCTTTTGTCTTTGCCTTCACCTTCAGAGCAACGAATGGTTTATGAAAAGGAAACATCAAACAGTAAAAGAAAAAGAGGGAGCAGTGAGTAATTGAGGGGTAAGGAATAGAAAATCGTGGTTGGAGGTATCAGCCAACAGTTGGTTTGAAGAGTAGGCTGCGCCACTTTGGTTGAAGGATATTTTTTTCTTTTGACTGCAACATACAATGAGTTGGAATCCATACAATAGGGGCGCAGTATAGAGAGGAAAGGTCTATGCAACCAGAGAGAGGGAATGAGGGAGGTTGTTCCTACTGAAAGGAGATCCACGAAATCACCTGGAGGTAGCATTTGATAGGGGCAGAGTTATTGGAAATGGAAGATTGTAGACTAGGCATTGAAACACACAATAAACGTTTAGAACATATGAGAATTTAAAGAGAGAGGGATGCACATAAAGTAGAGATGAATGTGTGTGGTAATGAAGGGGCAGAAAATCAAAAGTATATGAAAAGGTCGATGCTATAGGAGAGGAGAAAAATCTGCCAGAACAGAGCCATTTACAGAGAGGAGGAAATAAAGTGCAATCAGAAGGGATTAATAAGGAGACCACCAAGACAAATGAAATTGCAGATATTTGTATGACTGTATTTGATTTAATTAAATTGATTTTCCTTCCATTATTATTGTGAACTTTTAAATTGGTTCAGTTGGTAATTGAAATTGTCCAAAATAAATTATAGATATGTAATAAATTGCAAAGTTTGGAATTAGAATAGCAAGATGGGGAATACTGCCTGTAAGTTAATTGGAATTGCATTTGTTGGAAAAAGAGGGGATTTGTTTTCTTGTTTTCCTTCTGCATCAGTGATTGAAAGACTCGATAGCAATAGAAAACTTTTGGATTATACTGGCATAAGCTCCTTTGAGTGCATTGCGTAAGGCCAACATCCCATTAAAACCCAATTCATTATATTGAAATATAACGACTACTTATCTCTAGTAACTTGCTGAGCAGAGAAACAATTGCATTCATCTGCACTACATTCCAGCCAATCATTTGAATTGAATATGTCAATTTTTTTATGGACATGGATGGATCATTGCCAACAAATGTAATGAGTGGCACTTGCACAGAATCAGCTAGGAAGGATACAAAGTTGGAGACGTGTGGTGTCATTGGTGCCACAACAGATACCACATTTTCTCTGAACAGTTTCAACACTTTATAACCAATTTCAATTGGGTTTCAAAACATGCTTACGTCTGGGAGTTAAAATCCAACACAAAACAAAATAAAAATAAAAAGGAATGAAGATTTTACCATTCGTTGTGTCTAGGAGATTAGAGCTTCCTATCTCACTAGTTTGAAACTGAATAAGGGTCCCATTAATGATGTTTTGATTGTTGTTAACATCTTCAATGGCCAATTGTATGGTTACATTTGATTGTTTACCTCTGTAGCTTCCTAAATCGAGGACTCCCCCAATCCTCATTTTCGTCGGCATTGCATCACATAATTCCACAAAGAGAAGAAATAAAATCAGGGGTCTCATAGCATTTTTCTAGACATCACAACTACTGCAAGTAGGAAACATTGTTAGCAGTTCATAAGTGCATCTCTCAAGCCAACGACCAGTGAGAAAGGGTATATGGTTCAAAAGCATTCATTTTCTCCACCCACACAAATGACTCATTTACCAGTTTCTCATCCCATCCCATGTGTTTAATGTATGCCAAGCTTGCCCTACTGTAAAACCCAAGATCGATAGCAGTTCCACCTCCCAAAACTCTGAATATAAATTTGTTGGCTGTGTAGTTGCAAGGGTGGCTATGAATCTGAGCTCTGCATTATAGAAAGATATTTTTTTGTAGATTGTGGATGCTTGAGGAGGTGAACGTGATTTGGTGAGATAGATAGATCATAGAAAATCTTTAACATTCGTTACTTATATCACTGACGAGAGGTAGTATTGTTAGGGTTAGAGATGGCAGATCTAACAATTAAATGCAGATTTAATAAACAAAAACAGAGAAACTAAAACATTCACAGAATAAATCATAACACAGAATTTAACGTGGTTCACCCAATTCTGGGCTACATCCACCAAACCGCAGCCATCCAATAATTTTATTATCCGTGAAAACCCTATTACAATCTTGCTAATAATCGCATTTTTCATCATATCGAAATACCCATCCAACCCCTTTTTACCAAGCTTAGAAGCTTCCAGATTTTCGGTTCTACAAAATCAGATTTTTCTTTTTCATTGATTTTTCCCTTTTTCGGTGATCACGCGAAAAAGTAGGAAGAAAATTTTTCTCGGGCTGCCGACGCCCGCAGCCCGGCCCCGGGGGCGAGGACGGGGGTGTACGTGTATATACCATGGGCTATACAGTATAGCATGATCAGTCGCCACATACCAACAATCTCCCACTTGGAGACTGATCAGGCTCCACACCACCACAAGTATGATAGGATACGAGGCGACTTGGCATTTAATTCTGCACATCAGTCATTGTCACCTTCGAAAATTGTGTCTAAGTGTAGAGACAACAGTCGGAAACTACCTTCTCCAATCCAAATGAAAACCTGTTTACGGGCGAGCAAATGGTATGCCGAGTGTGTCAGACAGGTTTTCCGATGGCTTGTGGACTGGCAAGTCCACAATAAAAGCCTATCGGCTAAAAATAGGTGGGTGTTACCCAATGTTGCGTTCAACTAGAGAATTAGCATGAATAGGAATGTGATGATGAGCCAACTAGAGTGTCAACAAGCTTACTATATATTGAGAAAAATACGGTTTACAACTAAAATCACATGGGTTTGTGGGCCCAATAATGCTAATTTTAATTTAAAACTTCTCGTATCTATGGCTATATAAGTGGTTTAAGTGTTATAAGGGTAGATTTAAATGAGAAACCTCGATATTCCATTGATACAAGTAGTTTTAAATGGAGTAGCTACATAGTATACATAGGTTTGTGGATATATACAATTATGTATATATCATGTACCCTACAAAAACAAAAGAACATGCAAACTAAACCTGAGGAAATGTTAGGCATGATAAATTCATAGATATACAATGAATACATTAAATGGTTTTAGTAGTAAAATCGTTCAAAATATGGCAACTTTGGTGTTTGCTCAATGAGTATATAAGGATATTTTTAGTGAGTATATGACTACAACACATATTTTCCTCTTATTATATATACATTTTGGTGAAAACATATAAATTATGTCTATAAAATATTTACAATACAAACTGTATGACCATACACATTAAATGTATAGTAGTACAAAATTTCATATAATAAAAAGCACGAAGTTGTACAAAAGACACAAAAATCATGTGAGAAAAACACTAAGTATTATATGTTGTGTAAGGGGGAAATCAGGATCATATGCAATAATCAAATGAATGAATTGAAACTAATCTAATCCAAACAAAAACTAAGATTCATGCCCATTACTCATGAAATGAAACTACAAATAAATGAATTCAAGAAACGAAACCAAAAGTGAAAAGCATAAATTAATTCACCAAAGTAGCGTTACCATATCGCATGTTGAAGTGTGTTCACAAAGATGTTGGGTTGTTCATATCACTGCGAAGCTGCCATTGTGCATAACAAAAGCTTCAAGAACGTGCAATGTTGTTGGTCAAAGATATGTGTAAAGCTTCAAAAGGTCGATTGTGATTTCTGCACTACCTCATCATGCAAATGATGTTGATTCTCCAATTATTTTTGAGGAAGAAGATGATTGTTATATAGAATTTTTGTTTCAAAATGAATGCTCAAGCTCACATAGTAGAATATATTGATCAATTGTTGAAAGATGTTGAGAGGAAATCTATAGGAAAAATCAGTGGATTTTGATTATGTAATCGGTGTGATTGAAGAAATAAATTTGAGTGTTCAGAAGAAATAGATTGAATAATCTATGGGATCAGAGAATAGATGAATCAATTAGGAATAAATGGATTAGTCAGCCAATCAAATCGAACAATCGGGGGATCATAATTTTCTCAATCATGAAAGTGGGCGAGGATAATTAATTAATTGATTTAATTAATCTTTTTTTGTTGAACATGAAAATCAAGTTTGACTTTTGCAAACAAAGTTGTATTTATTTGTTTTTGACCTTTAGGATGATGTTTGAGTAATTTATTTAATTATTCATTTTTAGGGGAAAGTGATTTAATTAAACTATTATGTTTTAATAATTTAATTGACTTAGGGGAATAAAGTGAATTAATGACCTAATTAAATAATTGATGTTATTTAATTAATTAGGAGGAATAAAGTTAGATTAGGACTTTATTAAATAAATGAAATTTATTTAATTAGTCAAAAGTGATGAAAAAGTGAATTAATTAAATAATGTAATATTATTCAATTAATAGAGGAAATTAGGGTTTTTGACAATAATTTAAATAATTGGATATTATTTAATTATTAGGAAAAGAGACGAATATTAGTGTTAACATGCTAGTTCATGAGTTAGGATGATTTTAGGTCTCTACATATGTCAATTTTGGTTATCAACTACTTTCAATGTGACTATGTATTCAACTTCACCCCTAGAAGCACCTAAAAATAAATCCTTGAATCAACTAAACATGAAGCAAGAACTTGTAAAAACCTCTTAGCTAAAAAGTACAACAAAGCACAATTAACACAATATAGTTAGATAACGGATAAACTTCCCAATTTTTTTTCCAAAATGTAATGCTCTAATTTGAAATACAAGATGAAAGAAAACAATAATGAAAGTTTCTATTCAAATCAATACAAAACCTCAAATATAACTCAACAAAGGAATTCAAACAAAGCAATAACACAAATGGCAAGAATTGAGAAATTCAGTAAATGGATGAATGATTGTAAAAGGAATTTGGAGTCTTGGTTAAAGATTATTGGAGGAATGGGGGTTGGGTTGATTTGAAGACCATAAGTCAGGATCTTAGTCCTGTTCAGTCGGCCTTCAGAGCCTTAAGACCAGCTCAACACGAGGTGGAGGATCTTGTTGTCTGGTTAGACAACCCGTCTAGTATTTTTTTAGTTTCTTCTGCCACATCTATGTTGGTTAGTCCGATGGAGCCTCTACCCTTCTGGGCTAAGGCTTGGATTAATCACCTGACTCCTAAAATTAATATTTCTACTGGATAATGCTACAGAATAAGATTCTCACTTTGGACAATCTTGGAAAAAGAGGAATTCAATTACCTAACAAATGTTATATGTGTAGGAATGAAGTTGAGACTGTTAATCATATTTTTCTTCATTGCCCTTTTGTTTCAAATATCTAGGGTAAAATTTTTGCACTTCTTGATGTGGTTTGGGTTTCCCCTGCCTCTGTCGAAGATTTCTTCATGCAATGGAAAGCTCCTTCAAAAAATCCTTTTGTGCGAAAGCTATGGTCTTTTGTTCTACCTTTTGTGTCTTGGAATATTTGGAAGGAAAGGAACAACAGAGTGTTTAGGGATAAAGAGATGTTGGAAGGGGACTTGCACACTAAAATCGTAAGGGCTATAAAGGAAAACTTATCTTTAATTCCAAGAAAAATGGTTGAGAAAGTCAACTGGTCTCCTTTTGATATTGCTATGGCCGAAAAGTGGAATTCAAAATTAGTTGGATCAAATGTCCTCAAACCTGTTGTTTGTGGGAGAGAGAATGCTAGTTGGTCTTTGCCGCCTTTAGGTTGGGTGAAAGCCAATTTTGATGGTGTGGCTAAAGGCAACCCTGGGAAAGCTGGCAGTGGGTGTGTTTTAAGGGACAATTCAGGGGCTTTTATTGTGGCTTTTTTTGTGGACATCGGCACTCAAAATAATCATGTTGCGGAAGCTATTGGGGCTTTTCATGCGGTTAGCTTAGCCCTCAAGATGAACACGAAATGTCTTTGGTTGGAGGGTGATTCAATGAATATTATAAATTGCATTCTTGGGCTTACCCCTGCTCGTGGACCATCAAAAAGTGGATCGAAGATACTAAAATCTTACTAAGTAAATTTGATAAAGTGAAAGTGTCCCATGCCTATAGAGAAGCCAATAAGGTGGTGGATTACTTCACCAATGAAGGGGTTAAGAAGGGCCAGGAAAACACGTGGAGGAAGAATGACTACCTCCATCCCGAAGTGAAAGCGCTAATTTATTATGATTCAGTGCATGGAAGAGAAGTCTGTCTTCATCATGATGAAACAGATAAAGTTTAGGTACGTCGATTTCATTAGATTTGATGGGACTGACGTCATTTTCTTTTTCAAGAAGAGTCTCCCACACGCTTTCTGGGTGTTTGATAAAATATGCCTAAACAGGACCCAAAGCAACTGTAGAGTGTTGTTTAACAGAGCTTTGAATATGGGAGGAGAAAGAAAACATGTGGAGCCAAGCAGTTTTCAGGAGCACAGAAAGGACGCCAAAGCTTGGGAAAGAATTGAAAAGAGAGGATTAGTCCCATATTTGGAAAAGCTCCATGGTACTGACGAGGGGATGCTGGACTATTTTGTAAAAAATTGGAAAAATGGTGAGATTGTGTTGTTTGGAAGGAATGTTAAGCTGAATGAGGATTTAATCGGTGAGATAATTGGTCTTTCGATCGAGGGTGTGAAATTTTATCGGGACTGTCGATTCTCTGATGAAGCGGTCATTAAATTTCCTAAAAAAGACAAGGAGAAGGCTAAGATGGTTAAGGTTGCCAATAGCTACTTTGATGTGGAGTCCATCAAATCTATCTGGAGGAAAGTTTTAAGAGTTATTATGGAATATATCACAGTTGACAGGTGCTTCACCAGAGTATACGGTTACCACTTTGCCATTCTGAACCACTTCCGTCACAAGGTTCGTATCTCTCTGCCTTTTTACTTATTCTCTTCTTTGAAGAATTGCCTTGATGAAGTTGAAAGAAACCCTAGGAGGACTGCTATTATTCACCCTGGTCTTGTCAGGCTCATATTTGAGCATTATCAAAATTTACCTGCTTTGCCTAAAATTGTTGAAATTGGAGATTTGGATGATGAGGAGATAGAAAGTAGCAGGGAGATCGACCCTCGGCCCCCCTGCTTGTGCTCATGTTGGTCCTAATACCATTGTTCCCCTGTCCCCGTCTTGTCGAAAGCCCTTAAGGATTTTGCTCCGCCGTCATGTCCTAAGTTGCAACCTCTGCATGAGTGCCCTAGCCCGGGTTTTTCCTCGCCGCCCTGTCTTAATCCCCAGCTGTCTCCTGGATGCCCTACTCTGGGTTTGGTCTCTGGTTTTAAAGGTACCTCTGTTACAAAACTTGTTTTGTATTATGGGAATTCCATGGAAATTCTTTCTGATAAACCCATGGTCAGTAAGGAATCGGCCCCTAGTACCCCTGCGTTTGGAAGATTTGGGAATGGCCCTTATGATTCCCCTATTCAGGATGAAATTAACTTGGCCCTGAATAAGCTCAAGCCTGAGGACATTGTGAGTGTGGCAGAAAAGAGTACGGATGGCCTTTTCACTATTCTCAAGTGGACCCAGAAGGAAGTCTGTGATTTGAAAGGCCGTAATATAGATCTTAGCAACAAGATCATGGATTTGGAGTAGAAGATTAGCTGGAGTCGTAGATAGAATGAAGGACAGGAAACTCCCTTACCAAGGAAAAGACAACAATCACAGGAGGAAAGATTGACTAGTATCGAGTGCAGTATGTCTAAGATAGGCCAAAATATTAGGGCCACTATGGTGAACAATCACAAAATTTCCAGGCATAACACCATTATCATCAATTCTATGGTGGAAAAGCTCGAAAAAAACCAAAAGGGTTCATTGGTCGTGGATTTGGATGCAGACAGAGGAGGCTGCAGATCTGCTGGTGATGGGATTTCGACTCGTACCCAGGCTAACACTAAGAGGAAGACCCCGACTTCATCACATACGACTCAAATCCTCAAGCAGGGGTTACAGGATATGAAGGATGTTGAAAAGGAGGCTGAGGAGTTATTGAACACCTTGGAGTAGTGCGGTGGTGTTTGTTTCTATTTTTTTGGGCGGTCCTTTTTTAGGCCCTATTGTCTCTTTGTGCTGTCGTTTCCTTTTTGGGACAACCGTTTGCTTGTTTGGACTTTTTTTGTTATCTTTTGTTGTTTAAACTCTACGGTTTTAGGTCCCTGTAAAACCTATTTTTTCCTTTTCAAAAACATAAACGACCAAAGAAAATTTACCAAAGAAATCCATTATAGACTTGATTTGCTCCAATGATGGTTGGAATGTGGACACTCTAAAACAAGAGGTAACTATTTTGGCTTCATAAAACTATCTCAAAAAATAGTGATGACATGCATGAAAATGTGCCTCAATTTATAGATTTTCGAGAGAGGCAATAAACAGTGGGAATGTGATATATTTTGGTTAAGTAAATATCCATATTTTTGCCTATTTCCATTGTTTGGCTCATGATGATCATGCACTCACCCTCCTTCAATAATTCATGATATAATGCACCTAAATCAATCAACCATCAATCATTAATAGCACTATTAGCTTATTTATGAACAAAACATTATTTTCATCATTAGAGATTTATCATCAAAGGAATATTCAAAATTCTTCTTCTTCTATTTATATTTCTTTACATGGCCTTGCTTCCCATAATTCCAAATTGTCACTCTACTCTTACTAGAGGTTTTAGGTCATTCTATTGGATTAGAACTCTCTTTATCCCCCTTTTCCTTACCATATTTTTAATTGGGTCAACCTCAAACATGTAGTTCATCCTTAGAACCCTTGTCTGTGGATGTTCATGTAATTCTTTGTTGAGAAAAGTATCAACAAAGGTATCCACCTTAATCTCAACAATACCACCACCAATTACAACTTTATGTTCTCTCAAGATTTAGGTAAAGAGAAAAGCACCAAAATACATTTATAATCATCAAGTTTAGCATTTATACTTCCAAAATTAATTAAAATAATATTTAATTAATTTTGGTGAATAGCTAGATAGAGTCTCCATTTTAAAGGAGTATAATTTAGATTCCAAATTCAATAATTTAAAAGACTCTTAGTTTGGTAGATTTCACTTATTCTTCTCCATAGACAATATGTTGTAGTCTCTTCAGAGACATGTTCCAAAGGATGAAATTCAAGATATATAGTGATATTGTTCCTAATTTTTTTTTGTCAAGATTCTTCTAGTCTTCATTTGATAGCCCAATAGGCCTTTCCTTTTTTTTATCATAGCCCTCCATTGATATCTTTCATCCAAGAGATACTACATATTTAGTTTCCCATCTAGTACCTAAATCCATTGAGCTTATTAATTTGTGAACTAGATGTGCTTGCCACATGGCTTCTGTAACCACACTCATGTTTTCAAATCACTAAAAAAAGTACTACTACGAACACAAAAAGCCACAACATTAAAAGAAAGGTATCCCAAGCTTCTAAAATTAAGGCATAGCTCTAATACCAAATATTGAATCTAATTAAGAAAGTGATTAAGCCAACAAGATTAGTGTACCAATAGAGAAATAAATATAAAACATGTAAACCATATGAATACTAGATACATGTGGAGAAACCCTTGCACAAAATAAGTCCATTTTCAAAGAGACCTGAGCTTGTGTTAATCACATAAGAGTGTACACATATCTAGAAGCAATTTTTCAGAGAACTTGCAAACTAGTCAAGTAGGAGACATCATTACAGGATTGCTTTAGGAGAGCTGCAAAGATTGATTTTACATTTAGAGGTTGAATTGACAAAACTCTTTATCGATCTCTTTCATCTATAGTGGTAATCGAAGATTTTCATATGTAGTTCTAATTGCTTTAGTTGCCTGGTGTACTTCCTGCTTCATTGGACTTTGTTTTAAGCAAAAGAATCTTTACATTTTAGCGAAATTTATTTTTTCCATATGCTAGATGTGGCTAATGATATTGTCAATTTGATGTTACATCTGTTGAAAATAGAGTGACAATTTTATGATTTTTCTTTGTTGAACATGGAATCCAGTGAAGACCAAGCAATTGGTTGATCTACTAGAGGCTGGTAAGAGATTGACACTTTGGAAAGCAGATCTGGATGATGAAGGAATTTTTGATGCTGCATTTGATGGTTGTGAAGGTGTTTTCCATGTTGCCAGTCTGAAGGTAAGTTTTTTGTAAAGAGGGTGTTATGGTTGTCTGAAGGGTACCCAATATTTTGCCTTTGATTTTTGACACAACAATGTTTTGCTTTGTTTGGCTATATTATTTCTGAATTTCCTTAAAGAGATGCAGAGAAGTTGGTGGACATTACTGTCACTTGCCTGGGAGGCACCTTGACGAACACCTCAGGGAAGAGAATATTAGAATTGCAATTGATTATATTGAGAAAGACAATAAATATTAAAAAGGTGTTGTTTCCTTGAAGCTGTAAACCTTAGTTCATTTATTTTTAATATTAATATTTTATTTTTCAATACTTTGTTTCAGTAGTTCTCTATATCATTATTAGTTATTCCCCATAACTGGACTGTAATAACATACCATCTGCATGAAAAGTGTTAAATCTTATATTATTTCTACTTTACCACAAATTATTTGATCTTGGAGATGAAATCCCAAGAATGTTCATTCTTCTCCTTCCCTTGCATTATATGATAATGCTACACCCCATTTAACTACTACACACTAAATATCCCAAATGAAAGAGAATGCCAAAGCACTTAAAAACTAATTATTAGGCTGCCCTCCCTTCTTGTGGAAATACGAATGTGAATAAACCCAGGCAATTGACAAATCCTTTAAAAGACCTCTCTAAAGAGAACCGCCCAATTCCCTGGTTTTGACTTGTTATGGATCAGATATATACAACATTGATGTTATTCTAGAGGCTAGACCTTAAATGAAAAACACTGCTCTTCTGTCCAGGTCGATGGTATGTAGGACGAATCCTAAGAAAAATATCCCACTCTATGTTTATAAGCAATAACTATGCGTGTGTGCATGAGTATATACGCTAGTACTACTTGTGAATGAAGTGAAAAGAAGGGACAGAGGGTCCAAAGCACAAATACACAAGTGGAGACTGTGGGGGCCTTTGCACTACACTACCCACATCATCCAAGGACACTTTGTAATACCGGGAAAACATGGGATCCGCTGAAAACTGGAGGCAACAAAGCATTGTGGGAAGAAAAGAATAGGCCCTGCCCAACTATACGTTTTTCTCAAAGTTCAGGAAGAGAAACAAAGATATGGGTATTTTTGCAAGTAAACAATATGTGCAGGCAGGCTTAACAGACTGATTCATTGATTCATGGTCTTTGAGAGGCCATTTTTTATCTTAATTTAATTTTTCCTTATTTTCTTAGCAATAAATGTTTTCTCTATTTTCATTTCTAATAGATTGACTTGTATTTATTTTTATATTCTTGCAAACAAGATTATGAGGAAAATGCTGGAAGGGAAATTTAGGTTTGTGGTTTTCTTTTTTCTTTAACTCTCTTTATTTCATAAGCTTTAAAAATTTATTAAGTAGGTATAATAATGACAAACTAAATGTTTTGAATTGTCACATATTAACATTGTCCACATCTGACAATCATAAATTACGCTTATGAAAACAACATTTAAATGATAGCCATTAACTAACTTTATGAATGCAATTCACATGACATAATCGTGTCTCCATATTTATAAAATGCACATTTTGACCCACAATGCAAATGATGTTTTTTTTTCACATAATAAAACAAATCACTAAAGATGTGCTATTTGACCATCACATATAAATATTATTGTAAATGACATATCTAATAACTTTGATGACTTTAAAATAGTTTTTCCTTTTTATAACCATCAATATTAAGTTGAATATTTAAAAGTAAGTAAACAATTTTTTATAAAAGAAAAAATTGAATTTGTGTTGTGTTGTGTTGTGTTGTTTTGTGTAATGTTGTGATGTGTGATCATGTGTTGTTTGTGTTTTGTTTAATGTTGTGATGTGTTGTGGTTGTCTTAGGTCAATTAGGGGAGGCCATGCAAGCTTTCACCTTCACGTGGTTGGCCTTGTTAGTAGAGAATATTTGAATAAATATTCTTGAAGCTAAGAGAAGCTTTTTTTATAAATTTTATATTTAATTATAAACAAAGTTTTATAAATTTGAGTTAGTTCATATTACACACGTGGTGAGATTTTAAAAATTAAAAAAAATGTGATTGCAATAAATTTTAAAATATGATGACATGTAATATAATTTTTTATCACCATCAATATTTAAATTGAATAATTAAAAGTATATAATTTTTTTTTATTTTTATAAATGAAATAAAATTAATTTATCCTTTTGTGTTTTGTGCAATGTTATGATGTGTTGTTTTGTGCGATGTTGTGTTGTGTTGTGTTGTGGTTGTCACGTGAATGTCCACCTTCATGTAGTTGACCTTGATAGTAGAAAATATTCGAATAAATATCCTTGAAGCTAAGAGAAGCTTTTTTTTATAAATATTTATATCATTTAATTATAAAAAATGTTTTATAAATTTAAGTTGGTTCATACTACATAGATGGTGAGATTTTAAAAATAAATAAAATTGTGATTGCAAAGGTGAAATTTGAAAAAATAAATAAAATATCAAATTGAGTAGTATTTTCCTAGTTACCACAATTATATCATAAAACTCAAGAATTTTACAAATGTTCACAATTTGATTGTTTTTCCAAACAAAATAATTTATTAAAAATGCTCCTTAAAGGATAACTTTTGCATAATAGTTTTAATTATAATAATTTTTCATATAATTTTAAATTTTGTTCTATAGCCTAAACATAGAAAAATATTTGAAAGATTAGATGTATTGTTGATGTATTTGATTTTAGAATAATCAAATAAATCTTTATTATACCAATACAATTATCACAGAGTTGATCTTTTTCTTACAACTCATTTTGTATAGAGTGATTATAAGTGAGTTAATTTAGAGCATTTCTCATTATTATGATTTTTATAAATAGTGAATTACGTTAATGCTAAAAAATACGCACTTGTAGAGGAGAAATATATATTCTTTTCACTTTTCCCATTTTTTGTTGGAACAAGGTGATTGTCTCAAGATCCTAAAGGTGTTTTTTAGCACTACTTTCCCTTTACTTGTCATCTAGCAGAGGTGAAAGATTTGGAGGTAGGTACCAAATAATTAAAAAATTATTATACTGAAGAAGATTGTGGGGGAGCCCTAGATAGAATTGTAGGTGCAATCACATCCAATTGTAGTCTAGAATCTATTGAGACCCCTCTAAAATTGGTAAAATCAAACTCAGTGCATGAATTTTGATAGAAATTTTCCTTGTATGTGTAATCCCGTCATGACGGAAGCCTTATAATTTTCTTTTCTTAAGTGTGATTCATGTTTCTGGGAGTCTATGAGTTATTTCTTAGATTGTGAGTATGTGGGAAAACTTGAAACCAAGTTCCAAGATCTCGTCAAGTTTCTAGTCTCGAGGAAGGCCTCAAACTTGGAACATCCTAAGTCAAATTTGCTGCCCGACCTCCATCTATTGTGTTTGCTTAGCACTTTATTTATCACTATGACCAAGTCATCACCTATTTGTGATCTAATTTCCTCTCTAATCCCATTCCTCCCTCCCTTTCTATGTTTTTTGTCACAATTCCAAAGTCCTAAATTTGTTATGCTCTCTAGCTCCCTAGTTCTTTGTTCTTCCAAATCGACCTTGGGATTATGGAGGAACTTAAAATGTTGGCATCCAAGTTCTAGGTGCCAAGTCCATCTTGAGTCTTGATTCTCATGACTCCTTTGGTCCCAGTCCCTATTCCTTTCTCGAATCCATGGCTTGATCCTTCCTTGATTCATAGTTCATTTTTTTGTGTTCCTCCTTGGTGTTTGACCCTCAACCTTCCCCCATTACCTTGAACCTTGGATGCTTGCATGGATGTATCATTCACTTCTTTGATTCTTTCTTGCATTTCCCCTTCCATTGTTGATTCTTGGCCCACTTCATCCTCCAAGTAGTTCAAAGGTTCCTCTTAGATCTGAACTCCCACTAGGCACTATATAGCTCCATTTTTCTACCAAATCCCCATTTCAAACCAAAAACCCTCAAGACACATTTTCACCTATCCTAACAACTTTTAGAACTCACCATTTCACTTTTTTCCTCCAAAAACACATCGATTTGATGTTTGGTTGCGATTCCATTACTCAACTTGAAAAACTAGAGTTTAGTCACCCCTATTACCATTATCAAGGTTGTTGAGTTTCCTCCCTCCCAGATTCTTCTACAACAATTCCCACCTTTTTTTAAAGGTTCTAATAAATTGTTCCTCCCTTACATGTGATGTTTCATATTTTGCTCACTTTTCACACGTTTGGTGCATGTTTGCTCTCCATCCATTAGATCCATATATAACAATTGAATGAAGCATTCTTGTTTGATACTTGTTTTTATCATGCTAGTATTCCTAGACTTTGATTTGACAAGATATGAATATTGGAATTATTTCTTAGTTTTAATTTGAAGTTGTATTGCATCTAGAGATTAAAATTGTGAAACATTGTAAAACATATTCTCTGGAAAAAGAGAGAATCATGAATGTGACACACCCCCATATAATTATTGTAGTGTACATTTTTAAAAATATTTGATTAGTTTTTCCTTAGTTTCAATAAGCAGTAAGAAGGGTGCCTCCCCTTTCTAAGAGGAGAGATTCTATCTTACATAACTATGGCCAAAATTAAGTTTTGTAATTTGTTAAAAGGCTGAATTACAGAATTTTCACCCAATAGATTCTATAATAACCTAAGCTACAACATTTATTTTATTTATATAATGTATGTACAATATTTAAACAATATCTTAGCCTTGGAGACTTGTTGATGGTGCCAAGTGTTGACCCACAACATGTAGGTAAGATAAGAGTGAAATATCTTACCTCTCCTGAAAAAGAAAATCAACAATCAAGCTTATCACCTCCCAAGGTCTTTGATGTTGGTTCACAACATTGTTGTTTCATGAAGTGGTCAATATGGTTGTAATGTTCAAGGGGCCTACTGGTGTTGAGCTTCTGGATTGTTATAAGATCAAACATATATTTAAACCTACTTTAATCGGTGGTTTTAAAGAAATAGAAAAAGATATAGACCAAGGTTTTTAAATTGAAGAGAATGTTGATTCATCCAACAAATCAAACTTGTTACCTTCCAAGGAATTCCTAAACTAAAAACTGCAAAATAAAATTAACTTGTAATTAATACATAGTTTCATTCATTCATAGTGAAAAATTCAATAGTAGATTGCAAATCATCATTTAAACAAAACATAATATAAAACTTCATTCCTTGAAAACAGTCCAAATCAAATAATTAACCCAAGATAAGTACCATTTTGGAGCACACTATGAAGTAGATTTAAATCTGGTTGTTTCTACTATTGGTGAAATAGATATAAACAACATTTACAATTCTGGCAAGATCACTAGTGTACAGAAAACCCATGTCTTTGAATTATCTCCATCTATACTAAGAAAGTATGGAAGATACATTACTTCCTCCTGCTGAACTAAAAAAAATGTCTAACTCTACTTCCTGCTCTTGAGTTTTTCTACCTTCTAACCCTAACTTGCTAATCCTTAACAAAAAGAAAAAAGGATGAAAAAGAAGATCCTTTTACAAAGAGGTGAAAATGCCATATATACCCAACACACCAAAAATGAGTCGGCCTCATTTTAGGGTTTACAAAATAAGTTGGCTACAGAAGGTTCGGCCCTAGAAGAATTTGGGACAAAGTCACTGATGCATTAAATGTGCATAACCTATTTATGTTGGCAAAAGATCTCTCTCAGGCATGGTCTCCAGATCTTTTACAACTATCCTCATTAACTTGCAACCCTCATGTCCGACCTCGAGACTTCTTTGTAGAGATGCTTTGAATGTTCTAAAACATTGTCATTAATATGGATCCACTTTTTCCAGTAGACATCCCATCTGTCATTAAGACTTGCGGCTTCTTCCTCCTTTATGCTTTCCTTTCAGCCTAGATCTTTCTGCAAGTTGACCCCCTTGAGAAGAAGCATCAGATGTTCTCAACATGCTTTAATCCTGTGAAACAATGCCCTTATTAGTCCTCTAAAGCATAGAAAATATCATCATTCATCCCACCTTTCATATATATCCTTCATTTAATTATACTTAGCAAAAAGAAATTCAACTCTGGCAGAGGCAGAACCGAATTCGAACTAGAAACAATACTTACCTTTAATACCAGCGGGGTGGGAGCCAAAAATGAAATCAGAACTAGGACTAGAGTCAGAATAGGAACCGAACATAAGACATTTTGTTAACTTCAATTCATTACACCGTTCTAGCTCTACATCTGCTAAAAGAAAAGTAACTGGGACCGCAGCAGGGTGAGGGCGGAGAGGAAACTAGATGAGGAAAGTGAAATTGGTAACAACTCCATATCCCAAATCCTTCTCGAACCCGGCCCCGCAAAAGAGACCAAACATAAGGAATAAACATGGAAACAAATGCAAGCAGGATTGGGGCAAGAACCAATCCCAGGAAAACCACAATGGGGGCGGGATCAGAACCAAATCTGACACTGAAGCTTTTCAAAGTTTTAGGTTCAGATTCCATTCTGAACCCACCTCCAACAACATACAAAGAAACAATGAGGAAAAAGATGAGAAAGAAGAAAAAGAAGGGGAGAAAACACCCCATGACCAAAAGTAAAGAACAAAGAAAAAACAAACAAACAAGCATGGCAGAACCCAGACCAGAACAAAACTAGAACCTGAAACTTCAGAAAAGTTCCAGAGTTCAATTTTGGTCCGCGTCCCGCTTCTGCCAAAACAAATAGAAAACATCTAAGGTAGAAAACAAAAGGCCAAAGGAAACATAACAGAACAAAGGGGGGCCTATTTTAAACAAGTTTAAAATGGGGTGGTTATGCAAGGCATAACATTGGCGACTTGGCTGAGAAAATGGTTTAACCATTTTCAAGAAATCAAAGGATTTAGCTACCTAGAACTCCTGGTTTATGGACATTACAACTCCAGTTAGGTCAGTTTCAATAGACAAGTTTGAACTAGAATCTCAAATGTAAATCAACACTGGCTACCCTAGAATCTATGTGTGTGCTTGATGGTGCAGATCACCCTTTTACAAAGTTTTCCTCATCTTTTGAGCAATAATGTGCAAGATTTGAACTACATGAGTTTATTCCTTTTAGTTGTTGTGTAATGATATCCTGGGCATTGCTCCACTGCCAGTCAAGTATCCATAGCTCCAACGGAGATACCTCTAGTTTTCTCACAACATTGCTCTAGTACCAGTCAGGCGTCCATAGCCCCAGTAGAGATAATTGAATCACCCATTCATATTGAGTTTTCTTTTCTTAGATAGTTCTTTCTTCTTTTTTTTCTCTTTTCTCTTGGAGTTTTAGATATTTCATTCAATTATTTCTCAATATGTCAGATGTTTGACATCTGTTTTGGGTTGAAAACTACCATGGACCTCATAACAACATCTAGGGAATAAGATTTTTCACTCAAATCTTACAACACCATCACCCTAAGACAAATATACCATTACAAAAGGAGATTTTTTTGATGATTTGTGGTATATTTAGTTGTAGTTAATGAAGATTGTTAAATTTGCACCTTGTTTTCAAGACTTTCCACAACTCTTATTGATAATGGACATAAAACAATGAATTCTGGACAAAATCATACAATCAGAAAACCTAAAAATATCTAACCCAACTTCTCTCCGAATAACCAAAGTATACTTTAGATAACAACCCCCTTACAACTGCATAAAATGGAGGTCCCCACTAAGAAAAACAAAGGAACAACAAGCAAAAGAACGAAAAGGAAAGGAAAACAAGGAAAACAACAAAACTATTTACAAACAAAACAACAAATTATTTACATATAAACAACCCCTACAAAATACAAGATCTTTCACAGCCCAAAGTATTGTTTGAGAAACTATCCATTGATAGGCAATGGAATGGGTTTACTTGTTAAACTGCTCAGTCTGAAAGCATTTTCTCCTAGGATTTCAACAATTTGATAGGGGCCCAACCAAAGCTTATCAAACTTCTGGTGATCACCTTTCTTTTCATTAGCCTTATCCCATAGCAGCACAAGGTCTAATATTCTAAAAGCCTTGATTTTGGCTCTTTTGTCATACCAACGTTTGACAATAGTCTGGTGTCTAAAGAATTGTTGCAACACAACATCTCTCTGTTCTTCTAATCTCAACAAGCCAGCTAACCTTACTTCAATCCTATCATCACTAGAGTAGAATTCCTGCATAAATTTTAGGACATTTATTTGCAAGTGAATAGGGAACACGGGCTCTTGGCCATACACTAGCTCAAATGGTGAAGTCTTTAAAGCATCCTTGATCCTAGTCCTATCTGCCCATAACACAAATATTAGCTAGGTACATGCCAATCCCTAGGATTTTTCTCTAACAATTTTTTTATTACTCTTAGGAGATTCTTATAGTTGATTCTGCAACTCCATTTCCTTGCGAATAATAGTTTGAAGAATACTTTAAAACAATATTATGATCATAAACCCATGAAATGAACTCGACAGAAGAAAAGGTAGGGCCATTTTCACATACTAGTGCAAAAGGTACTTCAAACCTAGTTGTGATGCATTCAATGAGGAACTTGATTACTACTTCCGTTGTGCTATTCTTGCAAGGTATAAATTTTTTCCATCTTGTACAGTAATCTGTGGTAGTCAAAATGAATTTGTGTCTTGCTAAAGAATTAGGATTAATTACCACAACAAAGTCAAGTGCCCATTGGGAAAATGGCCTTACCTCATAAATAGGTTGCAATGGCATGGCTGAATGATGCTCTCTTGATGCAGAAATCTGACATATGTGACATGTTCTTACATGTTGGTGGGAATCCTTGAACACACACAACCAATAATAACTTGATCTGAGGATTTGATGTGCTAACGAATCTATAGAACCATGGCCTGTGCCATGTTTCCCATGAAATTCAACAATTGCATGCTTAGCCTCTTGTTGATCAAGGCATCATAGGAAAACTCCCTCAAAATTCTTTCTGTATAATAGTCCTCCTTTGAGCATATAATGGGAGTTTTTCATTCTCAGTGCTCTCCTTTGAGTTGTATTCATTCCCTTTGGGCACCGATTATTGAGCATGAAATAGATAATATCGGCATAGCAAGGGTCATTGGAAAAGGAATGTGTTGTGTACTGCTGACAAATAATGTTCTCACCAACATTCACCATTGCTTTAGACAGGCCTTGACCTTGGACAAGTTTGATAGGGCGAATCTCTCAATTGAACTCCTGTAGAATAGCCATCCATTTTCCCCTTCATTCTCCCAACTCACTTTGCATAAGTAGAGACTTCACAGTGACATCTGGAACCACAAGAATGATCTGAATTTGAAGGATATAGTGCTTGAACTTCTTGATAGCTCTAACCAATGCAAAAGATTGTTTGTCAAGAGCTAGGTACTTTACTTCAACATTCTTAAACTAAGAGCTCATGAAGGCAATTGGCCTTTCATCCCCTTCCCCTCTTCATTGAGTTAGGACAACTGCACATGAGTGTTCAGAAGCAAAATAATAAATATAAAATGGCTTCAAGTAGTCAGGGCTGGTGAGGACTAGCGCTTCTGAAATGGATTACTTGACTTGAGAAAAAGTAGCCTTTGCCTCGTTACTCCATTCTATTCTAGCATCTTTCTTCATCATTTCGTTCAAAGGTTTAACAATCTCTGCAAAACCTGTGATAAAATTTCTCACAAAGTTGATCGTTCCAAAGAAAGATCTCATCTCCTTCTTACTTCCTGGCATGGTGAACTTTAAAATAGACTCAACTTAGTCTGGATCTATTGATATCCCTTTTTTTGAGATTATGTGTCCCAAAAGTTTCCCTTCAAAAACCCCAAACACACACTTTTTAGGGTTCAAAGAGACACCATATCAGATACATCTTTCAAGAACTTTAGCCGAGTCTGCAACATGGTTTAGTCTATCTTTAGAGAAAATTGTCAGGTCATCTATATAAACAATGATGCATTTACCTATCAAATCTTTGAACGCTACGTCCATGGCAAGCTGAAAGGTTTCTCTAGCGTTTATCAAACCAAATGGCATCATTTTGTAAGCAAATGTTCCGCACTTAGTAGTGAAGGTTGTCTTCATTCTGTCTTCATAATTAACGGTCACCTGATTGTACCCAAAATAACCATCTAGGAATGATATCATCTGAGACCCATTGACAATTTGCAAGATTTCGTCCAAAGAAGGGAGTGGGTAGTTGTCCTTTTTCGAAGCTCTATTTAGATTCCTGAAATCTACACATAGCCTGATCCCCCCATTCTTCTTACGAACTAGAACCAAGTTAGCCACCCATGTTGAATGTTGTATAGGGAAGATTATTCTTGCAGAAAGTAATTTATGAACTTCCTTAAAGATCAATGGTTCAATCAGGGCATTGACAGGACACTGTTTCTGCTGAAATGGTTTAGCTTCAAGCTTCAAAGGAATAGTATGAGTTATCATAGAAGCATCAAATATTTTCAGATCATCATACCCCCAAGCTATTGTAGCAATATCTTTCTTTAGTGCCGTCAGTATATCTTTTCTAATCACTCTAGGGTAGGCTTTCCCTATGTAAACATTTCTTTCAGAGCCAAAATCAGCTAGGTTAACAATTTCATATTCACATCCTTTATCTTCGGTTGACACCTTTTCCTGAGCCCTTATGTCTTAATAAAAAAATCTTTCTAAGGGCACCATTCCCTTAGGAATGCTATTACCTTTTAAATTGAGGACCCCCTCTGTATCGCAGTCTTCGGGGTTCGAGTCTCCTTGATCCTTGTTGAACTCATCGATGATCTGTCCTTCAAAAACATCTGATCTTGCTAGGAAAGCAAGGTTATGTTGATCATCGTCGAAGACTTGAAAGTTCCTAACATTATCAGGAACAACTAAGGTGGATATCAATTCTACTGAGAATCTCTTAAGCTTGGAACCTTGCATGGGTTCCAGGGTACTTGCAGCAATAACTAATGAATCAGCTATTTGATTCTCCTCTCTAGGGATTAAACTAATCCCAAAGGCATCAAAGTCTTCAATTAAGTTCCATACCCGATTTCTATAAGCTGCTAGCCTTTTATTGTGACATGTATTGGTTGCGTACTTGCTTGATAATCACTTCCGAATCTCCTTTAACCATCAAGGAAATAACTTTCTTCTGATGTGCCAACATCAATCCTTGAGCTAATTCCTCATACTCTGCTATATTTTTAGTGCGTCCAAACTACAACCTGTAAGAAGCAAAAAATGTTTTCCCTTTTGGGCTAGTTAATTCAATTCCAGCACCACACCTTGTTTTGGATTTGGATCCATCAAACATGAGGGTCCATAGCTGATCATGAGCTGGGGTTGATCCCTTTGAGATTGTTGTGGGTGTTTGGATAAGATGAACCATAGGTGAGGCCACTTGATCTTTTGCATCAAATATTGGGGATGGGTGTTCAATAGGTTTGTCAGGTGTAATATCCAATTCCTACTTAGATATATCATGTACTCTCATGATATCTTTTTGATAGGTATCTGTATCTTTGATTAACCCCTCAGGTTTTGGTATACTTGTGAGTGCAGGGGTATCAAACAAACCCTGGGGTTGTTCAATATGACTATGTTGGTTATGTATTATGACCGAGGTAAGTTCAGTTTGAGGGACTTCCTTTGAAGGTATATTATCCCTGGCTAACATTATTGCATTTTTGGCTTTGAATGAGGAGCGAGCTAAGATGGTCTTAAGGTGACTTAGGCTAGTTTCCTCAGTTTGGAAAACATGATTTAGAACATTAATTTAGGGTTGGCAGGTCAGTTTTGAATGATTTTAGTAGTGTACCTTGCACCAATTTGGGAGTAGGAGACTCCACAAATCGATATCTTCCCCTAAGACCAGCTGATCCTGTTGCAACTTCTTGATCAATACCTATTGGTTTTCATTAATCATGGGAGTAGGAAATTTTTGCATTGACAAATCATTAGAATCAAGAACCGAAAAGGTCATAATTTCCTCTCTTTTATAAACCCCTATCTTGGTTTCAAAATAAGCTACCTCGTTGGGACAATCATACTCAGTGATATGTTTGAGGCGAGGTTCACTTTCAATCCTAATTTTCATAGCCACTCCCGTCCATGGTAGCCACATGTGTGAAAAGTTTAGGGAGAGATATCCCCTTATACTTTTAATTAAATCTTTGTTCAACAGCATACCATAAGTCTCAGGAATGTCTGCTACTTGAATATCCATATTGGTTAAGATCCTAGGGTCAGACCCTACTTGCACATGTATATTTCTCAATTCTCCAACTACATTAACCTCTATTTTATTGAGTTCGATGACCTTCTTGTTTGTTTGGATAGGGTTCAATCCCAATTTCTTGCATACAGAAAATGGCATCACATTACTAGAAGCCCTTGAATCTAGCAGAAAATTATGTAGATTCTTCCCATAGATTCTCAAACTTAAAAGAAATGGTGGGGTACCTACCTTGCTTTTGAACAAAGCTGCGTTCATGTCTGTAGTGGGTGCCACCTTAGTTTTCCCTTTTGATTTATTAGCTTCTTCCAAAGCTTTTAACACTATCTCTCGTTGGGCAGGGCACCACTTTAGGATATCAAAGTATGATAAGGAGGTTTTTTATTTCTGCATCTCAGAAACAATATCAAATTCTATGTTATAGCTTGCATTACTTTTGAAAACACCAAATGAATTACCTTTGTTATGGAGGTCAGGTGGACCTTTTGGTGGAGGAGGGTTGTTATCAACACCCTGATTCAGAGGCACCATATGGTTAGGTGTGCTGATGTAGTGAACAAACCCTTATTCTGGTTTCTTAGGAAGTGTCCTCCCTTTGTTTGAAAAGCTTGGGCATCATATGCATCTTCTTCTAGTTCATTCTCATACTGCATTGGGAATGAAGGTTCTTCTTCAAAGAGGTCATAAGTCATTACGGTATCCACTAGGTCACCTCCTTTATTTAAATTCCCTTGGAATGTTTGGGCATCTACCTGTGCCATCTTTACAACCTTCTCCATTTTAGGGTAGTTTACCTCGGAATGAGTTGCAGTATCATGCAACCTGTACTAGTTAGTCATAAAATTGAGGTCAACCACATTCGCCACATGTGGCCTGTCCTCATTAGCTTGATAATTGTGAGAAACCCCATCGTTATTTAGCCCCGTATTCCATTTTTGGTCATGTATTTGGCCTCTGGTTATATCCTCTATTTTGATTTTGATATCCTTGGTTAGGGGAGTTTTGGCCTTGATAATTCCTTTGGTTGTGATTGTTGTTATTCTGATAATTACCCTGATTAGGATGATTACCTTGGTTATGACAGGGGTTCAATTTAAGCTAAGCCATATCATTTGTGATTTGGGACAGAGTTTTCTTTAGGGTCTCCACCTCGTTTGTGAGTTGAACTATCTTTTCACTCTCAACACTCTGATTCGGTGGCTGACCCACAGGATTTTGTGTTCCAACTTGATTATGATGACCATGTGGATTGTGATGAGCTTGTGATTGTTGAGAGAAGTCAGGAGCTCCATTAGCAAAGAATGGAATAGGAGATTGAGTCTACAACTCAGACATAGGTCCATAATGGCAAGAAGACATCCCTGGGACATTATTGAATAAATGGGTTGGGTTACGCATCTGATACCCCATTGAAGCAAAACCTCCTCCCAAGTTTCTTTGTTGAGAGCTAGTTTGTTGTTGTAGCTTGATGGCTAGATGATAGACTTTAGACAAGGAATCAATATCTTCTGGATGATAAGTCCTTTGTAGGAATAGGCCAAGCAAAGGTTCTATAACTCTAAAATATGCCTGAATGGCACTATTCTCAGCAACTAGATAGGGGTCTTGTAGTATCCTATACATTTGTTGAAACCTGGTATTAAAAAAGAGTAGGGATTCACATGGCTCCTTCCTAATGGTAGAAAATTGGTGGAACAAAATGGATGGATCCACATAAACTCTAAATTGATTGATGAAAGCATTCTCCAGGTCTATCTAGCTCAGAATAGAACCTTGTGGAAGATTTAGGTACTAGTTGTACATCATATTGCCTAAGGAATAAGGGAAAAACCTACAAACTACATCATGGTGGGCTATTTGGGCCTTGGTACAAGCATCCTTAAAAGCTTGTAAGTGCTCTTCAACACTCCTTGATTTTCCATGAATGTATTTGGCATAGAATCTCTTAGGATTCTTAGGCATATCATGAAAGCCTCCAGGAATAGTCCCTAATGGAGAGGGATTATTCATAAAAAATTCCATTGGTGGTGGTGGTGGGGGTTGAGCCAGCTGTTGGATGGGTTTAACCGACTGTAATAACACTTGAGATGGAGTTGGTAGTGGATTGATGGGTATCCACCAGGGTATTGGTGAAAAGCTTGGTGGAGTGAGTGGAGCTAATAAGGGTGGTATAATGGTTTCCCTAGTCTTGTGAATTTGGTGTCTTGTTGGGGTCTTGAGTTCTATCAAAGGTGGTGGGTTTTCGGTTGATCAAAGAACTCTATGGGACCTCTCTAGTGAGAAAAACCCAATATTATCTAATTTTCACTTCTGGCCCTCCTTCTAGTGCTAGATCTACTGATGGTGCCAAGTGTTGACCCACAACATGTAGGTAAGATAAGAGTGAAATATCTCACCTCTCCTAAAAAAGACAATCAACAATCAAGCTGATCACCTCCCAAGGTCTTTGATGTTGGTTCACAATGTTGCTGTTTCATTAAGTGGTCAATATGGCTGTAATGTTCAAGGGGCCTGCTGGTGTTGAGCTTTTGGATTGTTATAAGATCAAACATATATTTAAACCTACTTTAACTGATGGTTTTAAAGAAACAAAAAAAGAGATAGACCAAGGTTTTTAAATTGAAGAGAATGTTGATTCATCCAACTAATCAGACTTGTTACCTTCCAAGGAATTCCTAAACTAAAAACTACAAAATAAAATTAACTTGTAATGAATACATAGTTTCATTCATTCATAGTGCAAACTTCAACAGTAGATTGCAAATCATCATTTAAACAAAAATAAGATAAAACTTCATTCCTTGAAAGCTTTCCAAATCAAATAATTAACCCAAGATAAATACCATTCTGGAGCACAATATGAAGTAGATTTAAATCTAGCTACTTCTACTATTGGTGAAACAAATAAACAACATTTACAAATCTAGCAAGATCACCAATGTATAGAAAACCCATGTTTTCGAATTATCTCCATCTATACTAAGTCTGGAAGATACATTACTTCCTCTTGTTGAACTAAAAAAAATGTCTAACTCTACTTCCTGCTCTCGAGTTTTTCTACCTTCTAATCCTAACTTGCTAATTCTTAACAAAAAAAAAAAAAATGAAAAATAAGATCCTTTTACAAAGAGGCAAAAACACCATATATACCCAACACGCCAAAAATGAGTCAACCCTGTTTTAGGGTTTATAGAATAAGTCGGTTACAAAAGGGTCGGCCCTAGAAGAATTTGGGACAAAGTCAATGATGCATTAAATGTGCATACCTTGTTTATGTCGGCAAAAGATATCTCTCAAGCATGGTCTCCAGATCTTTTACAACTATCCTCATTAACTCGTAGCCCTCATGTCTGACCTCGAGACTTCTTTGCAAAACTACTTTGAATGTTCTGAAACATTGTCATTAATATCAATCCACTTTTTTCAGTATACATCCCATCTGTCATTAAGACTTGTGGCTTCTTCCTCCTTTATGCTTTCCTTTCGGCCTAGATCTTTCTGCAAGTTGACCCCCTTGAGAAACAACATCAGATGTTCTCAACATGCTTTAATCATGTGAAACAATGCCCTTATTAGTCCTCTAAAGCATAGAAAATATCATCATTCATCCCATCTTTCATATATCCTTCATTTAATTATACTTAGCAAAAAGAAACTCAACTCTAGCAGAGGTGGAACCAAATCTGAACTAGAAACAATACTTACCTTTAATACCAGCAGGGTGGGAGCCAAAAATGAAATCAGAACTAGGACCAGAGTCGAAATGGGAACCAAACATAAGACATTTCGTTAACTTCAATTCATTGCACCATTTTGGCTCCACATCTGCTAAAAGCAATGTAATTGAGACCGTAGTAGGGTAGGGGCGGAGAGGGAACCAGATGAGGAAAGTGAAATTGGTAACAACTCCATATCCCAAATCCTTCTTGAACCCATCCCCGCAAAAGAGACCAAACACAAGGAATAAACATGGAAAAAAACACAAGTGAGATTGAGGCAAGAACTAATCTCAGGCGAACCACAATAGGGGTGAGATCGGAACTAAATCCGACATTGAAACTTTTCAAAGTTTCAGGTTCAGATTCTATTCCGAACCCACCTCCGACAACATACAAAGAAACGATGAGGAAAAAGACGAGAAAGAAGAAAAAGAAGGGGATAAAACACCCCACGACTAAAAGTAAAGAACAAAGGAAAAACAAACAAACAAGCCTGACAGAACCGGGATTGGAACGGAACCGAAACCTAGAACTTCAGAAAAATTCTAGAGTTTAGTTTCGGTCTGCGTCCCGCTTCCGCCAAAACAAATAGAAAATGCCTAAGGTAGAAAAGAAAAGGCCAAAGGAAACATAACACAACAAAGGGGGACCTATTTTAAACAAATTTAAAATGGGGTGGTTATGTAGGGCATAGCAAGACTAAGCTAAGAGTTTAAATGTTAAGGCCATGTAAATTAGGGGATCTCCTAAAAATAGTGAACTTCATTATCAATGATTATATCTTGAATCATTTATAATAGTAACTATATTTTCCAATAATTCTTATTTAGGAATCAATTGAAAACTTTCCCTTGAAGTAATTTATTTTGTTATTGAATGATCTAAGTAGCACTATAATACTTATGAATCATCCCAATCACTAATCTTAATCCTAAATCGAAAGAACCAATCGAATCACAAGTTAGGCACACTCTTCTTATCCCCAAAATATGTTGATGAATCAATATTGATTTCAAGAAAATTATGATCCCCAAATAGGATGTGGTCTCAAAGTCCCAAGAATTTAGTGATAGTTTCATCATTTTGAAACAAGTCAACAAGTATATGATCTTGTTGGTCCCAGTTGATGAGTTCATGACATTGGATGTCAAGGTCAATGGTAAGGATAGTGGTATAATTGAAAAGGTTGGTGGAAGAAAGTTCTTCAAGAGACCATAGAAGGAATTTTTTCAATGTCAAATGAAATTTCTTAAGAAATTATTGAACCATCACTACAATCCTTGAATTGATCAACAAGGTACATGTACCCTAGGCCCTATGATCCCTAATTTTCATTAACATGTATAGATTCTAGAATCCATTGTTAATGAATACTTGTTCCCTTTTCTTTATCATTCATGATTTAACACATCCTATTTATGATGCGATATTTATTATTTTAAAAACATACTACAAGATCATCTTGATACAACTATGATAATTTGATCTTTCAGTATTTTCATTAGCAGGAAAAGTTGATCTAACAAAAGAAGTTGTGCCTTGGTCCTTGTTCATGATAAGCATGTCATGGATTTTAGGTGAAAGGGGAAGTTTAACCATAAATAATGCATCTTAGATTTCATACTCACCCCAACCTTTTTCAAGGATCTTGAAATGAGATTTAGAAAGTCAATTTTTGGATGTGGATAAAAGGTCATAGATCTAAGTTCGATGAATATTTTGTAATTTCAATTTTTGTAGGCTCACCAACTTTAAAGGTGGTTTTAATAATGGTACAACAATTGTATTTATAACATCATTCCTCCAACATTTTGCAATACTAGAAAGGTTGACGATCACTAGGAATGGTTGCTTCTATGCTTGAATGAGGGAATTAGATACATTGATGGAAGATAGATTAGACATATTTTATACCATGGATCCATGGTTACACAAAAATGATATTATATTGGAGATCAAGATCAATGACAAGTATACTAAAGGTGTGTAATTATAAAATGTGTTATAATAAAAAAAAAATGTCATTTTTAAAAATAATTTAATAATATTGTATGATCCATTAAAATATTGTAATGTGTATCATTAAAATGAAATACTTATGTGATCTAATTGTTTTCATTAGAAATTATTATTTACATATTTTATAAAGATATTAATATATAATTTAAAGATGGTAAATTTATTAGTATATCATAATGAATCTTCTATAAAAACTAATTACAAGTTCATCTAAATACCATTCTAAATATATTTCTTTTATAAATATATTTAAAAGTGTAAGAATTGGCTATGAAGGTAGCCACCCAAGATCTAGAGGCCTAATAGAAAGCACAAAAGAGAGAGATAGATTATGACAAGAATAAACTGTATTCAATGTCAATAATATGAGATAATAGAATGGTACACTACAATGTACATAGGAGACCCCTTGGATATATAGCCAATGTGAGAACATAGGAGGGCATAATATTATGACAAGTGTTGTAATCTTATGACATGTGACAACAATGAAGAGTTATCACTCCATCTAAAGTGGAAAAGGATAATGTGATAATCACCACAAAAGGTGGATCACCCACAAAAGGTGGAGAGATAATCACATGATGTGTCCACTAAAGGTGGAAGTGATGAGGTATGAGATGTCAAGTCCACCAAAGGTGGAAAATCTCCAACAACCTCCTATGTGGTCCCTAAGTAAACTTAACTAAGGTGTAATCATGACCTAGGACAAGGTACAAGACATTTAATTACACCAACACCTCGCCTTAAGTGCAACTTAGGGAGAATGTACACAAAAGAAAACAATGCAAGATGGGTCCCGACTACTAGGCCATGTTAGGTACCCATGTACAAATGCAATGAAATCTCTCATAAAGCGGGGAAAGATAGAAAAATCCAATGGGAAAAAACTACACCCCAAAAGAGAGATGAAATAAAAAAGTCTATGAACATAGCATGAGAAGGATAAAACCCCATGTGAGTAAAAATTCCCCCCCATACAAGAGAAGAAGAGAGACAAGATAGCCCCCCTTCAATGTACAATGATTAGCCATGGAAGATGCTCGAGAAGGAATGAAGAAGCTGCTCCAAAACTGTCGAACAACATTCCTCCCCTTAGGAAGAAACAATACCAAAGGTGTATGAATGAAGTCTCCCCAATCCACAAGTGAAGAAGGAAGAACCCTAAAAATGTAAGAAATCTTTGAAATCTGCTCAAATGTCCCTGTGTTGATGCTGAAAGATGCCTTTCCCAAACCATATGAAGCTGCAATAGTGTAGTCACTTCCTGGAATCTGTGAGAAACCATTTGAAACAACAATCTGATATGCTGAAAAAGACAACTCAAGATCTAGCAAGGATGAAGGTAGACCAAACTCCAAAGACGAGTTCTCCTCAAGAGAGAAAGTGGCCTCCTCCAACTGCTGTACATGTGCATCCACAATCACATCAACCTCAAAAGACTGATCATGTAGAGGAGGGTGAGAGTGTTCCCTCACAACAACTGAAGAAGAATCACCTTCATAAAAGAGAAGATGTAAGTAATCAAGTGTGTCTCCCAAATCTACAATGTAGGATTCCACAAACAAACTGTCAATGTCTGTCAAGTAGTCATCCCATGAAGCTGCTGCTGGAAGACAAGGTATACACTGTTGCACTGAATCACAAGGCACTGAAACTGTCAGAACACAAGTATCATCAGATACATCAGTCAATGTAGGAGATGGAATATCTACAATAGGTTCAAGAACCTCAGGACTAGTGAGCACTCCAAGATTCAAGTAACCATACTCAATCTCCTCAAGTGTGTCCACACTAGGGTGAACTGAATCATCAATAGGAGAAAAATATGAGAAGGTGTAGAATCAAGAACGATGATCAACCTCCCCAATTGCAACAAGAGCTCTGCTATGAAAATCCCGAACAATGACAGAATCTGGTGTGAACTCTACACTTTTTCCTGAACCACTATGTGTAATCTGATAGATGGAAAGGATATTCCTTGACAAAGTAGGCACACATAGAACATCATTAAATTCTTCACCTTCAACGTCAATAGAACCCTTCCCACAAACTGCCAAAGATGTGTTGTTGGCCATCAAAATGGGTGGTGATGAACAAGAATCAAATGAAGAGTACATATCCTTGGATGAAGTCATATGATGCGAAGCTCCTGAATCAAGGATCCACTGATCTGTATTGGAATCTACAACTGCAAGAAATGCTTTCCCCTTATGTTTCTCATATTGAGATGAAGAAGAAGGAGAAGAGCTAGATGTTGTCATGAGAGTTGTTCCTTTTCCCTTAGAAGAAGTGGAAGGAGATGAGTCCTCCTGATATGTAGCTGGCAAGTTGATATTGTTCTTCTTAAGGATATGTTTCAACTCATCAATTTGCTTAATATGACAATGATGCTCCTCATGACCAAAATTTTTGCAATATGCACATGTTGGTTGCTCCCTCTTGCTTGAATTATTCTACTTCTTTGAAGAAGATGAAGTTGAGCTTTGTTGTGGAGGAGTAGATTGTTGGTTCTCTCCTTGTGGCTTTGGTGAATATTGTTTCTGCTTCCTATTGGAACCCTTTCCTTGAGTCCCTTGATTCCCTTGATTAGCCACCAAAGCTTTGGACTTTGAAGACTTGAGAATCCCCATGCTTATCAACTTTGCTTGCTCTAACATCAACATTTCTGTAAAAGCATCAAATGTAGGCATAGTGAAAGAACTACCTACTGTCAAGCGATGGGTTTGGAAGCTAGAAACAAATGCTGCATATTCTAATGGAAGTTTTCCCAAAAAATTGTAGAGCAACTATGCATCCTTCTTATCAATGCCACAATCCTTAAGTTGTGCTCTTAGCTCATTTTCCTTAGTGACATAGTCTTGGATTGTATCAAAATTCTTGGGATCTAACATTGTGAGATCATTGTCAATCTGATAACCTCTAATCTCATCAACTTGGCCATACAATTGACCAAAATTTTCCCAAGCTTCTTTAATTATTTTACACTTATCAATTTGAAAGATTAGATCTTTTGATACATATTTCTTTAATGTTCCAAGAGCCATAGTATTTTTAGTGAGCCAATCCAAATGAGCAATAGGATTAGCTTGAGGATCAGATGGTGCAACAACAGTTCCATCAATATAATGAGTTAACCCTTTTTCCATTAGCTTACTCCAAGCATCAATTTTCCAAGAAGCATAGTTATGTGGAGTTAACAAGGGAAACTTAGGAGAACCCATAGCAGCAAAATGAAAGAGAACAAGATAGAGAGAGATGAACAATCACACAATACACCCCCCCCCCCCAAATTCACTCAATCAAAGAACCCCCCCAAAAAGATGATTTGGCACTTTATAATTAGTGCGTGTACAATGGCCACTTGCAAGCCAAGAAAAGTGGGATTCTGATTTTCAATGTTTTACAATAGTCTTAAGTAGGCTACAAAAAACTCAAATGACTGATACAAAAGACCAAACTGAGATCTTATCTTTACAAATGCCCAAAATAGGCCAAAAATGACCAAGTGTTGAAAGTACAATTTCTGATCACAATCACTACAAACTGATAGAACTACTGTGAAGTTCAAAAAAAATCATGCACTTTCAAAAAAAATAGCACCTAAAAAAGAGTTTGTATGAGCCTGAACGGAGCCCCAGAAGTTGCAAAAATGGTGACAATCGAGTAAGACCTGAGACAAATCCAATTTTATGGAAAATCCATGCACCAAAATCAGAAAATAACCTGACCACTACGATGTACACGAAAAATTAGCCCAGATCAAAAAAAATTGCACCAAAAAAGACCTCAAAATGACCATGATATGAGCCTTTGAAAATGAACTGCAAAATCAAAAGCTCAATCCGTGAGGGGGTCTAAAATTTTCAAAAGATGTTGATGCAGGGATGACGTCATCAATTCACAGCATTAAATTTGACGGGTGTTTGACCGTAAAAATAAAGTCAATCTTAAATTTGACGGCCGTTTGACCGTCGCCGTCGCCGTCGCCTTTTGCCAGAAAATATTGCCAGAATATTCCTGCGGGTGACGGAATATACTGCGTAACGGAGTATGCTGCCGGAATATTCTGGTGATGTTGTTGACCACGCCGGAAATAGAAGTCTGCCAGAAATTTTGAAAATTGCCGCTGCCGGATTTGACAAAGCAGCCGACGGTTGGTGAGGGTGGCACCGCGGGGGGCCGCGGGGGCCACGGCCGAGAGGCTACGTGGCCTCTGTGGTACCTTGAGGTATAATTCCACGCAGGCCCTTTTTTTTAATTTTTTTTTTAATTTTTTTTTTAAAAAATAAAAACTTTACAGAATAAATAAAAAATTGCGAATGAAATGAATGAATTTTTTTGAAAATTATTCACAGAAAAATCAAATAATTTAAAAAAAATAAAAAATAGTACTGATGTGCAGGTTGGCCGTACGGCCGGCCTGCAATTTTTTTTTTGCCTCGACGGACAACTTGCTCCGATTTGGACGAATTGGCAGTTGATTTATAGGTTCTTGACCCTTCTGAATGCAATGGCAGTCCTTTTTGGCTGAAAATGCTCTGAAGTGGTAGCTACCTCCTGGATCTGGCAACCACCTCCAATCTTCAATCATTTGCAGATTTGGCCTCCGATGTCCAACTGAGACAAAACAAAAGGAAAATCTGACTATCTCGGACACTCCGGATGCAATGGTGCGCTCAGATTTAATGCAACAAGCTCCCAATATGCACCTGCAATACAAGGCCAAAAATGGAACCCTCTAAAAATCTCTCCAAAGGACTAACTAAAGGCACTCCAAAAGCTCTGATACCATGTAAGAATTAGCTATGAAGGTAGCCACCCAAGATCTAGAGGCCTAATAAAAAGCACAAAAGAGAGAGATAGATTATGACAAGAATAAACTGTATTCAATGTCAATAATATGAGATAATAGAATGGTACAATACAATGTACATAGGAGACCCCTTGGATATATAGCCAAGGTGAGAACATAGGAGGGCATAAGATTATGACAAGTGTCGTAATCTTATGACATGTGACAACAATGAAGAGTTATCATTCCATTTAAAGTGGAAAAGGATAATGTGATAATCACCACAAAAGGTGGATCACCCACAAAAGGTGGAGAGATGATCACATGATGTGTCCACTAAAGGTGGAAGTGATGAGGTATGAGATGTCAAGTCCACCAAAGGTGGAAAATCTCCAACAACCTCCTATGTGGTCCTTAAGTAAACTTAACTAAGGGGTAATCATGACCTAGAACAAGGTACAAGACATTTAATTACACCAACAAAAAGGAATATACAATCACCATACACTATCTTATTAAATCATTGTATAAATTGCAAAGAGTTTTCTTGAAAATATTGAGAAACATCCTTCAAAATTAGTAGATTTTATATAGAACACAATTATTTAATATTATTGTGATAATTTTGTTTTCTTCAAACTCTTAACATAGCTTTTGTGTGTATATTCAAAAACTTTAATGAAAATAATAAATATGTAATAATTAGTAGACATAACTATTTATTTATACTTATCAGCTATCCAATAACAATGCTATTTACTTTTTCTATAATTAATTTTATATATAAAAAAAAAATATTACAATTTCATCTGAATATTTAAAATTAAAAATATTAATTATTTATCACTATGATACTTCTTTTCTATTTGAATATTTGGATGAGCTGGCATTAACACTCTCGGATGGAAGAAAATGCAGTAGAATGAGAATAATCTGAAAATATTATATAACCAAGTAGATAAATTTGACATAAACTTGTAAAACTAGTTATTTTTATTGGATTAGTTTGGTGAGCTATGATCCAACATTCACTGGGAGGACTGCTTCTTAGCATTTCTAGTCTAACAAGCATCCTAGCATAAGCAAGCATGTCCCCTAATACTCCAATGACAAGCTCCAGTAGAGGGATGTTTATTATAGTAAGCAATAATGCAATTGTGAGCATTCAGGCATTGCCGTGTTAATAAAGAAAGACGTAGAGAATTAGATAACTGCACCAACAATTAACTTTTGAAATTAATATCTTCAAACTGCCAAATAAAAAACAAATCATTTAGAAAAAGAAAACCAAAGAGGGGTTCTAAATTTTTTAATCTAAAAATCATCAAGTGCGAATTAAACCGGAAGCTGTGTTGAAAGAAAGAATGAAAAGAGAGAAACATGGCATATTTACCCCATCCTAGCTTCTAAATCTACTTGCAGAACCGTCATGTTTCCAAGCAGCTGCTCTTAACAAGCACACACTAAGAAATTTTCATTTTTGTTCGGACTTTTATCTGGATTCTGTGCATAGTTAGAATCGAACTCTGAACCAATTGAATGAGGGACGTTCACAATGCTGAGCAATGCAGTCCCAAGGTTTTGTCTTTCACTCACCCAGATCCAAATGATTGTACTAATTCTTCAAGCGCAGATCTGGACAGCAAATCAACATGTCACAAGTTCGAATCGGGAGCAAGACATCTAGAGGCAGTACAATGCTTTTGGTTTTGTTGATTGTAGTGATGAACCTTCAATGGAGATCAGTAAAAGAGACTTACACAGTAGGAGGCACTCAAGAAATGCGAGGGAAGAAGTACTAGCCCTCTGCTACTCTTTAATGGATTGGGCGGGAGAACACTACCTATTTCTATCGCAATTTCACTTAAAAGAAACTAAACCAGACCATATCCAAAATGTAAATCATGATGATAGAGAATTATATATATATACACTGGTAGTATTTGGAGTACAACATGGAAGATAATTAGGGTTAGGTATAGATAATTATGGATTAGACGTATTGAACCATACCATACCCATCTAATAAATGTAAGTCAAGATGATGGAGAATAGAAAATAACTGGACCAAGTTCTATATAATAGAAGTAAAGATAAAACTAAAAGAATTTCATAAGTGATGCTCATTTGAACAAGATATATATAAAAAAAATATTTTAGTAAATCAATATTTAATTCTAGGCATGAAGGATGCAACTAGAAAATCATAATGAAACACAAAAGAATCCTTCAATTTAAATGAATAGTATATTCAACTACAACTAAATGAGAGCATACATGTACTACATCTCTACACACATCTAATGACTTAATGTCTTCACTGAAGCAATATCCTTGGATTCTTAATAAACCACCCAATATTATGAGGTAGTTTAAATTGTGTTGTAGTCAAATATCTCAAGTATGCTAAATAGATCACAAACAAGAATCTTCTCCTTTAAATATTGCATAAAATATAGAACACTTTTGCATCTTTAATTACCATGCTCATATAATAGAAATAATGCATATTCAATATCAAACAATAATATAATAAGTGAAAGCAAAGCCAACACATAAGATTTTTACCTAGGATAACCCTTTTGGCTAGAAATCATACAATAATGAACATCCCTTACTTTTCCCTTAAGCATGTGCATATATAAATAGGCACCTCAAAAGTTGTTTTATACATTGCATGATTCATGCAAGAGATAAACATAAGTGCTTTAAAATATATAGGAAAAATAGAAAAAATCTAAAATAACATCCCAAAAAAATGAATTATTGCTTTTTGGAAAAAAAAATTGTTAGAAGTTAATTCTATCTTAAACATTAAATATAAAAAGTATACAACACTTCCTAACATTCTATATAATATTACACTTTAATTAAGCATCTTTCAATTCAATGATCTAATAGAATAATAATTTTACACATCACCTACACTAAAAAAATACATATATATTTATCCTATTTCTCTCGACTAAAATTAACCTTTTAATGATAGTAAAGTCATAATATTGTTGCACATTTTGCCCCATTTGTACCTAAAAAAGACAAGATAATAGAAGAGGTTAAATGCACGCTATTGGCTTTGCATGATATGAATGAATGCTATTGTGTTCAATATTAACCATAATTTTTGTCCATAGTTTTGATAGTCAATCAAATGTTAGTATTATTGTGATCAATGCGTGACTGTGAGGAGTGCTACATGATTTCTTATTTCATGTGCATTTTATTTTTATTTTTATTTTTTTCAGTGGCCAACATATTTTCTTTATATCCTGCTTTCCAATATGACCTATAATTGAAATTGAAGCAACTGATTGTTATGTGGATATTTATTTATATGGAATTACAAGTAAAAAAACTAGAAAGATGATTTCTAGATTACGAAGTTGTTGATGTTTGTAAGGTGAAATTTGTATGGTTATGTCAAAAGAATTTAATGTTTAAGTTTTTTAATTAGTTTGTGCAGTATTAGTTAATCATGTCTTTGAATTTTTTTTCACTATTATACTTTACAATGTTGAATAGTATTTAATTGATTGTTTAATTTATTCTTTTATTGCAAATTTCATGTTTATTGATGTACAAATTTATTGTAGTCCTAACTTTTCATATTTTAGCCATTTCATATTATATATTACATATAAAGTTTGGAAAACTAGCATGACAAAGGAAAAAAAAAGTGACAAGATTTAAACTTCCATCATTCATAATTGCTTTAAACATGTTCTTAGTATCATATAAAGTGATTATGGAAAAAGTATTACCATTACCATACATTCCATCAGAAGGTTGGCCTAGATCATGTTAAGCAATAGAATAGAGACATACACCATAATAAAATCAAAAGAAAAGAAAAAAGAGGAAGACTAGTGCTAACAATTATTTGCTTAAGAGTCTTTTAAACTATTATCTCTTATCCTAGAAAATCTCTAGGAAGATTTCAACTTTAATGATGATTTTTAGTTTTCCATGTAGCATAACAAATATTAATGTGTAATATTGCAACTATTGATAATTCCTTAGACGATGAAGGGGAACTTCTACTGAAATTTGTGGAAAATTATTATTTTATTGATTAGAACATAGGACTATCACACAATTGAGAAATTTGAGAAAGACATAATGGTGAATGCAAGTCCTAAAAAATATATAATATAGTACAAACAAGTGCACGTAACTAGTTAGTATTTTTGTTCTCTAGTTGATAACCTGTGTAATAGATGAGCTCAAGTTGTAATGAACTTGCAAGAAAAAAAATGTTTAATACATAGAAATATTATAGAAATGAGAGAAACATAAATGCTTGATTTTCTTCATGATGACACTTCAAGTGGAAACCTTTGATAGAGAACATTCTCAAATTACAAATATTTCAAGACATGTCTTTCAATTAAGAAGTAATTGCAATATATATATTTTTATCAAAGGAAACTAGTACCATCTTATGCATGTGGGATAATTATTTAATTTAACAACTAGTGGGATGACTTACAATGCATATACATCCCTTTATCAAAGCTACCTAAGGGTAACTTACAAAGCATATGCACCCAAGTAATACCAGCTAACATAAAGTACAATGGGATATACTAACACGAATTCATGGAATTAGTCCATAAGGTTTCAGAGTAGATTTAAACTTTAAAAAATCTATGAACCTAAGATTGATCTTACTTGTTACTAGAGGCTTGAGTTTTTTCTTGTATTACTCATTTCTATTTTTTTTTCTACATTATCTAATTCGAGTTACCCTAATCCCTCATCCTTTGTCTTAGGGAAAGAATCATTCTACTTTCCCTCACTAGCCCTTTATAATCTCTTCCACTTCCTTGTGCATTGATTAGATACTAGGTTATCTTGATCCTATTAAACCTAAATGAGACCCGCTTCTAATGAATCCTTGCCAATTTTGGTAACCTTATCAACCATTGATTAGAGAGTCACATCGAACACATCCTTGAAAACACCAATCTCTATAATATGGAGTCCCTAAGAAGATGAAAGTAATCTAGATAAGAAACAACCATATCATTCATATTCCACAGTCTAATCTCTATTTTTTCTCAAAATTGTATGTTCCTTAAACCCTAAAGACAAGATACACAAAGACCTAGGAGATGCAAACTTGGAATGAGTAACTTGTAACTTATGATTAGTTAAGGACACACAAGAGCCAATACAAGAGAGTGGCTAACATATCCCTCTTTAGGCTTTGCTAGGTTAAGGAGGGGTGTTCCTTAGGTTAATTTATAGTAAAATTTAAGAGAAGGAATTTGAATGCAATAATACTTAAATATAAACCATACCTGGTAAGTATTTTAGAACTCCAAATATTCTAACTAAAATTCAAATTTGTAGTTTATAACTGTTACCTAATTTTTAGCTTTCAGCTGAAATTAGGTAACTTAGCATTTTCTCTTTTCAGGTTGTTTAAACATTTAAAAGAAAAACCATTAAATTTCTAGTTTCAATATGCATGAAAGAGTGATTGTCATGAATTAGATTACATTTTTCCATTTCAATGGTGCATTACAACAAACGAGAAAGAGAATTATGTATTCAAATGTAATTTCTTTTATTGATAATCTTGAAATGTACATGTCCCTCACAAGCCAAGGGACTAACTCTCTTATTCAATGAACATATGAAGCAATTCATACATGAATAAGTAAAAGAAAGAGAGAATGTGCATGTAAGAATGGAACCAGTCATTGCCTATGAATGACTGGTTACAAGTTGCCCGTTGTCATGTTCCTTTTGCCCCCAACCGCTTGTGTCCCTCCTAGCTCCATAGTGCTCCTCACCCTACATCTAAAGAAAACATGGTGTTAGAGCGAGGCTCTAAGAAATGAATGATCCAATCCTTGCATACACACCTACCTATGCATCTATAAACTAATCCATAAGTGCATTAAACATAAACATTCAACATATGCATTTATTTTCTAACTATTTGTTTCATGTGCAGATTTAGGACAAGTTTGACTAGTGTTTCATTATTAGATCAAATATAGCATGTGGGGTAAATGTGGCTCCCACAAGGTTAGAGCTCAACATGCTTTGAAAGAAAAGGAAATTGAGCAACTTGATAAATTTTTTATCTCTTATCAATGTATTAAATCAATATAGAATCACATTAGTTGATCAACTTTCATTATTAGATTCAAAGATGCATCAAATTCAATTATGCAACAAGTGATTTTGAAGATGCATCAAATTCAATTATGCATCTATTAAATAATGAGGAAGCATTTCAAGTTGTTGTCAAGCCCCTCTCAAAGTTGAGCTATTAGGTCACCCACATATGTGACATGTGGTTGTCCAAGAAAGTAAAAATGAGGAGACTGTGTGTATTTATTACACATAACGAAATCAATGAGCAATGGCAATCTGTGTGACAGGAGCAAGATGTAAAGTAAAGGAATCAAACAGTGAAGTGGGTTGTTGCCATAATGCTTTCATTTAGGAACAATATGCACAACAAAGTTGGTGAGGACATGATGGTAGTTTAAAAATTTACAAGGCACCAAAGATGCTATAGGTGTCATGTAGAGGAGCATGCAATTGAAGACAATCCTCCTAACCGTGGATGTGAAACAATGCACAAGTAAACAATGAGTAGTGTCAACATCTTTTGAGTTGCAGACCCAAGTGTTCAACATCATTTAAGTTGCAGCTAGATCATCATCTGTGAAGAGAATAAAGAATAGAAAATAAGAAACATTTATTAAGTCAGACATTGAAAGTAAAAATGCTATGCTAAATAGTGAGAAGCCTAGTCTGAATACCTTGTAATAAAGGAAGAGCTAAAGAAAGCTAAAATCCTAGGAAAGCAACTGGAGGAACAAGAGATGATTGTACATGATGTAGAATTAGATGATGAGCTTGCCACACTGAAAAGTGGCTAGGACAGTGAGACAAGAGAAAAAGCAGTGCTCATGATGCCTTCTAATTATACTCGTACTACGGTAATTCTATTCATATTATAATCTTGCACGACTCCACCACAGTAAAAGATTATGACAATGCTGGATGCTATTCTATGGCATCAAAAAACCAACACAAGGGACAACATTGTCTTGAGGAAAGGTGACAAAAATAGCTTGTGTTCGCACAATGAAGTCTCATTCATGTTATTATTTGTAGCAGAGATGATTTTCATGGGAAAGAGAAATAAGGACCCTCTTTTGTTTTCTACAAAATGCAACAGAAAAGAAGTGCTCATTTGAGAAAAACAACCGCGACCATCTAGGGTTTTAAAACCCAATAAAATGCAGAAGAGGAAATGAAAAGATGAAGAAAAAATGCACAGAGGGTTCATGGGAACAATAGAGAAAAATATGAGCAATAAAATGTGCATCATATTTCAACATTCAAGCTAGAAATAGATTCTCCTCTTCAAGAAATGAGTAGAAAGATACAGAAAGATGCTTTCCAGAAGCTTACCTTGTGAAAGTCTATGGAAGATGGATCTGTTTGCTTTCAAATTCCACCATTGGAAGCCATTAGAAACCCTATGTTGGCAGATGAGTGGATTCTTCATGATGGCTCGACTAAATGATGAGGTTTTCTCTTTGTCAGCATGTTTTGATAATTAGGGTTTGATCCCTATTTACAATTCAATGGGATTTTTATCCCTTGTTTTAAAAATTAAAAACCTATTAAATGTGATGGGGCTGAAACATGTGTTCCCCTTTAGGCATTTTATGCCTTAGGGATTTCTTCCCTTTATTTTAACTTTGCTAAGTCATCAATTTGCAAATGGAGTGTGCTATATAACATGATATGTCTTTGATTTCTACCTCAACATCATGTGACTTGGAATATACTTTCCAAGAGATTTGGAGGTCGACCATGGTGGCCAAGTATTTTGGAGCTTGTGAGGCCTTTTGCAACCAGTGAATATTGCCATGTGTAAGTGATGCAGAATGTGGTGAGTTGGTTGTCAATGCCTTGGAGACTTTTGAAAATCTTTTAGTCATGACATTATATGTTACATTTTATTTCAGGTTTGAAGATATCATGTGAGTGATTTTAAAATCACTTTTATTGTGCCTTTTAATACAAATGTAACATATGAGGATGGTGGGCACCTTATTTTGTACTTTGAATGTAAAATGACTTGATTAAGTGATGCTTTATAAATCCCTCAATTAAAGTCATTATCTTTTAATGCTTTTTGAGTATTGAGATTCAAAACACACATATTGCATGACTTGTGTGTGGGTCCAGTTTTGGTGATGACTTGTCAAACATGCAAAAAAGTGTGGAGGGCAATGTTTGACTATTTTGGAGAGACATGTGCCATTTTGGAGGCCACTTTATCACACTTTCAGGGTGATCTTGGATTGAGATTGACTTTAGACCATTTGGAGGACCTTTTGGAGTGTTTTTAGAAGCTTCTATTTTGACCTTTGTGTTTCATCCAACTTAGGGTTTCTAGAAACACTTGTGTGGGCTTTTGGTTTCAGTTTTGCTTAAGTATAGATTGATACTTGAGTTTTGTAGGGGTTCTTTTCTTTCTTCTTGCAGGCATTGTGGCTTTTGGAGCCCTTTTTCATGGTAGAGGACTGCATTGTGACTCATTGGAAGACTTATGTAGTAGTGTAACACCTTTTGATGAATAACTTAATATACTTTACCTTCTCATTATGTTGTTTATTGTGAAAGCTTTATAAATGGTTGATGAAATCTATGTCAGAATTGTTTTTTCCCTTTGATTTTGTCTTGTTTTCTTTTCCTTTATGTAGTTAGTATGAATTTGCAGGTCATATCATATGTTGAGTTAGTTTAGGATAAAGTATAAGTTGTGAGGATGCAATTTTCTTCCTTCTATATGTTGTCCATGGCATTTTCAGCCTTGTTATGAAACACTAACGCAAAGGCGTATGAATTTTTGAGTTGTGTAAACCATTGTTAAGTTATTGACCATTCTTGTGTGTAGAAGTAGTCGTGCAAGTATGAGAAATATCATTATGTGCATCACCATAGGAGTTAGTTTTCTTTTCATGCTTCTTTTCCCCTTTTTCCCAGCAAAAAATAGTTTAGGTGACACCATCAAAAGCGGAAGCCGACCCATAATCTGGAGGTCTGCTTTCAAACAGGTTACCCACAACCTTAAGCATTCCAATGTTGGTCCAAATCTACTAAGTGCAATTTGAAAAGCTTAGCAAATATGGTGCAGATTTGGCATCCCAACAATAACTATCGAGAATATGTATCCTCATCTAAAGAAAATAAGGTATGTAAGCAACCAAATGATAAGAATAATTATATCCCTAATATTATTTAAAATTCAAGTGTATAACTCATACATATTTGCAAGGAAAACCACTAAGCATACTCCTCTTGGATAGCACTAAAAATGGATTTCTTAAGATATTGGAATATTGAGGTAATGAGCTATGTAGAGAGGATAATTTAACTAATAACTTTAAAATGAACTAAATTGATATGGTCTAGTTTTACATGTATGGTGATGTGATGAATAAGCTAAATTATCTATTATATTTGTGCTTTTATCTTATAGGATTTACAAAGTCGAGTCTTGAAAAAAGAGAGTAAATTAACATGTTATCCAATTAGATGTAATGCATAAAGATGATAACAATAAGGAACTAGTTTGTATCCACATAAATAAAATTATAAGGGACATGAAACATAAACACCTTAAAATAATAACATTAAGGAAAAATCATACTTTAATAATCCATTAGAACATAAATAAGATTGAATTATAAAAAAATAAAATTGAAGAAAAATTCATTAATGTCGTACATCTAGCTAATTAAATAATCAACATAATACTCAAATGATCAATTATAAGTAAGAAAAAATATCACCTCCAAAAGCATACCTAGATGCTATGGAGACACTCATAATCCTAGTGATCTACACATTGACTACTTTTCCTTCAATGAAGTACAATATTAAGTTATAGAATGGAATAAAATCCAAGCTTAAAAATGCCTAAAATTATTATAGAATAAATAGCACACATTTTCACTATATATATTTTGTCTCTATTCTACAAAAAATTCACCAAGATTGACCACTTCAAAATATTTAGAATAAGAGGATATAATACCACATTCCTTGTTTGTTTCTCCCCCAAAATGATTTTTCCCTACCTAGCACATTTTCAATCTGCGCTCACTTCATGAGAATGCACTCTAAAATGGGAGTGCGTTGTAATATTATAACAAAATGTGTCCCATTTTTACAAACATTACCTGATGCATTCTAGCTATGTGTTAGAGATAAAGAAATGTGTTGTAAAGGTAGTATGCATTGCGCCAAGGGCTTAACACATGTCCCTAGGCCAAATTGTTAACACTTAAGTGATTTAATTTAAAAGCATGTGCACAAAAGTTTTAAGGATATTCCTAGGGAAAGAGGGGCCAAAGACCATATGCAGGGACTTAGACTTGAGACTTTTTAAAAAGTTTGGGATAAAGTATAGTTGAGCAAAGGATTGTGGTAACTTAGGAATAATGGGCTAGTAAAGACATGGATAAAAACCCATAAGATATCACTTAAAAGATAAGCAATTGGCTACACAAAGTCAACACAAAAATATAACAAAAGTAACTATTGTGTTTCTTAGAGCTAGGGAATTTTTAGGGTTTCAGAATAAATAAAAGACTCCTAAAAACCCTAATAGTGAATACCATTATTTCAAACTAGGGACCAAGGAGCAAAACCAAAGCAAGGAAAATGGAAACTTACCACTAGTGGCTCTAGTTGGGGATGCTTACTTTGTAGAAGTAAGGTGAGAAACCAAAATCTCTAGAGGCGTAGACCCAAAAGAAAAACCAAGAAACACCAAAGTAGAGAAAAAACAAATAAAAGGAAACTATACAAAATGAACACATGATACATTGTGCATGGGAAAGACATATTTCAAGAGAAATAAGGTTTTAGAAACTATCCATGCTGACAGTTCTAGAAATTCACTGATGAGATTCTACAAATAGTATGAATTTCACCATGAGTGTTGCTCACAAGATAAGGATCTAGCCATAGAGCTTCAAACTTACCATGCTTTCCTTTATCTTGTGCTTGGAATTCCATAAGAGAACCATGCCATCCGTTTGAAATTTTCTTGCAGTAGCTTTCTTATAAAATAAATGCTTGACCTGTTGCTGCAACTTGGTGTTTTTATGTTGTGACATCCTCCTTGTTTCATCTAGTTGAGTGAGTTGGTTGATTATGTTTACCATTGCATTGGAGATGTCTTCATCATACTCCTAGATAAACTTGTATGTTTGCAATAAGTTAGTTATGGGCATTCTAGCTTTTAGGCCATAAACCAATTCAAATGGAGATTGACCGGTTGGCTTTTTCATTGCCACCCTATCTACACACACAACTAACCTAAGTTTTGAATCCCATACCTTTTTATTCTTTTCAATCATCCTCTTAATGATTTTCATCAAGCTCTTATTGCTTGATTCTTCTTGTACATTGCCTTGCGGATGATATGGGGATGCATAGGAGAGAGTTATCCCATATTGACTATAAAAAATTGTAAATAAAATTTTCAAACCTGAAGCACATTGCATTATCAGATACTATCTTCACTAGTACTCCAAATCTGGTTAAAATTTTGTTCATCAAGAAATATATGACAACTTTACTTGTAGCTTTCCTTATAGGGATAGCTTCTATCCATTTTGTAAACTAATTAGTGGCTACAAGAATCCAACTATTCCCATCACTTGATTTCTCAATAATCTCTCCTATAAAATTAGCACCCCATCATTGGAATGTAGCTTCTATAGATATTGGTCTTAGAGGCAGGTTTCCTGGGAATTTCAACTTTTTTTGAAAACTTTTGGCATGCATCACATTTTCTAACCAAATTTTGTGCATTTATAAAAATTGTTGGCCTCCAATAACCTAATATTAGGACATTTTGAGCTACAGTCCTTGCCATGTAATTGCCTCCACACACTCCATTTTGCATCTCTTTTAATATTTCAGATGTTTGATCCTTATTCACACACTTAAGAAAGATCCCTTGCTTCTCCACCAAAGCTCATTATCTATGATAACATACTTAATAACATGCAATTTCAATGTCCTTTTTCTGATTATCATTCGTGTTTCCTGGACATGGCATATTTTGCAAGTAAAATACATCTTTACACCAATAAGATGATTGCATGCCACATTCAGCAGATACTGGTCCAATTTCCACATTATTTATTTTATTAGCCTCAATATTTGATTCAACCATGAGTTTAGCTAGACCTTGTCCTCTGACCAGTTTAGTAATCTAAATGTCTATATTAAACTCTTGAATCTTGTTGATCCACCTACATCTCGATCTAATAACTTCCTGCTAAGTGAATATGTCTTTGATTACAAAAGTTGGAACATATGTTATAATTGAAGCCCCTACCAAGTAAGACCTGAGGTTTGACAATTTGACCAATGCATATGCTTTCTTTTCCACCATATCATATTTGAGATCGACAACTTGCAAGGACTTGTTGAATAATGAAATAGGTTGCTCAAAGTCTTCATTATTTTTTTGCGATAAGACTACAACAATAGTATGAAATGATGCAAAGGTGAATAATTGAAAAGGCTATGAAAAGTTAAGGGATTTTAGCACAAGAGCCTTCTTTATTGCTTCCTTTATGCTCTGAAAAGGCTTGGCTGGATCTTCATTCCATGATATAGATTCCCTTTTCTTTAGCATTTCTTTTCGATATTCAATCAAAAACATATAATGACTAGACAAATACTTTCTTTTTGATATTCAATCAACCTTAACTACAAATTATATACCTCCCTAAATTGTAAATATCGTGACTAGGTTCATGAGGGAGGGTCATAGCCTATTTAGCTCTTTAAGTCATCTTCACACCTTTCTCTCCTAGTACCACTTGATAAAACTTATAATACCAACTGTGTAAAACAATATGCACTGAATTGGGATTTTACTTCTTGTCTCCAACATCAATCTATTGCAAATTTTTGTGCACCATACATGTAATGCAAATAACAGTACAAATAAAAAAATTAATTTATTTTTCTGTAAATAAATTCTAAATTATTTATTTGTAAAAACAAATTGAAATCACATTAAATCTGAAGCAAGAATGTAAGTCTGTCAATATATTTGCTCTCTGAGAAAGCTAAGGGATGTGAAGCAACGTTAAAAATTTCTAATCCCCAGTGCCAACCTCACAGACACAACATAATACAATTAATCCACAAAATAAGAGCATACAAAATGACAAAGGTTGGACTACAAAACTATTAAGAGATTCCATGGTCTGAATTGATTGTAAGCTCTTCTCTCACATTTTCTTTTTGCCAAGCAGCATTCCTTTCCTTCAATCATCTCCTCTTCCAACTTTTCTTTCCAGCCATGTTCAGATTTCATGAAGTCAACAGCACGTTATAGATCTCCAAACACTAGAAAAAATTTACTTTTTGCTACCGTGCTAACCTAAATGTTTGCAAAATTGCTTCACTTAGCATCACAAATAATCTCTGCAAGAACTTTGTCCTCCTTCGAAATGATGGAACTGATTTACATCTCTTGCAACAATTCATCTTCAAATAATGTTTGAAATAAACTTGGCTGTATTATGGCAGTCGACGTATCCTCAAAAGTTTCCTGAGGATTCAGTTTTTTCCGGGGGTGTGCTTAAAAATTTGAAAGCTATTGCCAACTTCTCACCATGGTGACAAAAATAATTATTTTTCTTCTTCGTCCATGCCATTCATTAAATGAATTCTATCTGGAAAATACCCTGCTACCTTCAACTTCCAACGCAAGTTCTACATCTTTACATAGTTAACGTATGTCCATAGGTGTTATCTGTCTCTTAAACAGAAAAGCATGTACCATTTTATGGTTTTCAATCGAACTACATCCTGGTAATTTTATAACTCCTCTCTCTTTCATCAAGCTCCGTATGATTTGAACCTCACGCCACCGGCCCATTTCTGCATATATGTTTGACAGAAGAACATAAGTTGCAGCATCTTTAGGGTCCAGCTCCAAAAGGAATGTTGCTGTAAATAGTCCTAGTTCTATACTCGTATGTGATCTACAAACACCAAGAAAACAGGTCCATACAACCTCCACAGGTTTCATTGGCATTTTGATGATAAAGTTTAAAGTTTCCTCAAGATAGTCACCACGGCTAAGGAGGTCAATTATGCACACATAATGACAATTGTAGGCATAATGCAATAAGAGTCACTCGTGCCATTGAAGTATTTACAGCCTTCATCCACTAAACCTGCATGGCTTCATGCAAATAGAACAGAAGTGTAGCTTACATGGTCAGGGTACATTCCAGAGTGTTTCATTAGTTCAAAGAGTTTTAGAGCATCTTTGTAAAGGCCATTTTGTGCATATCCTGCAATCATGACATTCCAGGAGATGACATCTCTATGAGGCATTTTGTTGAACAGTTCACTTGCTTTATATATGCTTCCACATTTTGCATACATGTCTGTCAAGGCATTTGCAACTATGACGTCTGACAGAACTCCACTTCCTATTATCCTTTGATGGATACCCCTACCCTGTTCTGCACCTCCCACTTTGGCACTGGGTGGGAGGATGCTTGCAAAGGTTGTAGAGTCTGGCTTTACAGCTGCCATAATCATTTGCTTAAAATTTTCCAAGGCCTTCTCGACAAACCTATTTTGTGTATATCCTACAATCATTGCATTCCATGAAACCACATCTCTCTGAGGCATTTGTCAAACAGTTCATATGCCTTTTGTATGCTTCCACATTTAGCATACATGTCTACCAGGGCACTTGCAGTTACAACATCTGACAAAAAATTACTTTCAATTATGCTTTGATGGATGCTCATACCCTGTTCTAAAGCTCCTATTTTGGCACAGGCTGTGAGGATGGTGAGTAGGGATGTGGAGTCTGGCTTTATACCTGCCAGTTGCATTTGTTTAAAAGTTTGCAAGGCCTTCTCAACAAACCCATTTTGAACATATCCTGCAACCATTGCAGTCCAGGAGACTATATTTCTTTGAGATATTTTACCAAACAAGTCGCGTGCCTTGCGTATGTCTACACATTTTGCATACATGTCTATCAACGCATTCACAACCGTGACAGCCGACGGAAATCCACTATCGATTATGCTTTGATGGATGGCCATACCCTGATCTAAAGCTCCCATTTTGGCAAAGGCTGGGAGGATGCTAACAAAGGTTATGGAGTTTGGCCTATAACCTGCCAGTTGCATTTGCTTAAATGTCTCCAAGGCATTTTCAAAGAACCCATTTTTAGCATATCCTGCAACTATGGCACTGCAAGAGACAACATCTGGTCCACACATTTCTTTAAAAAGCTTTAAAGCCTCTTCTAGAACACCATTTTGTGCATGTCCTGCAATCATAGCATTCCACGAGACCACATTTTTTTTAGGCATTTTGTCAAACAGTGTACGTGCCTTGCGTATGCTTCCACATTTTGCATACATATTTACTAAAGCACTTGAAACAACATCCGACAAAAATCCTCTTTCCATTATGCTTTGATGGATATCCATACCCTGTTCCAAAGCTCTTATTTTAGCACAGGCTGGAAGTATGCTGGCAAAGGTGAATTCATCGGCTTGAAACCCTGTTCTTTGCATTTGGTGAAACAATATTAATGCCTCGCCAGGAAATCCATGTTTTCGGTAAGCTGCAATTATGGTATTCCACGAAGAGACGTCTTGTTCTTTCATTTCGTCAAACATTTTACGAGCATCTAGCAAACTCCCACACTTGACATACATGTCGATAAGCTTATTTTGAAAAGTTGTGCGCAAAGAAAATGGAAATCCCCTATGAATGATGAGAGAGTGGATTTGCTTACCTAGTAAAAGCGCAATCTTGGCAATGCATATCTGCAATAGCTGAAGATATGTATAAGAGTCTTCAGGGGGGTTTGTGCGTAGTAAACAAAATGTGCAGCGCCTCCTTTAACCGACCCTCACTGCATAGCGCTGTCAGATTGACATTAGCAGAGAATGGCATTGAGACGGTATGATTATAATCGAGTAGTGGCAAATGTGCAATGTTTTTTAATTTGCTTGTACCCCAATGACAATGAAACACTGCCACCGTCTTTAACCTCTAAAGTGATTATCTGGCTATTTATTTCTTTCTGTGAATCACAATGACGTTGGTACTGGTATTATGAGTCTGTGGGAGCATTTCACTTCTCAGAGTTATTGGAATTCTGAAGTTACATTCTTTGAGAGGAGGACCGGGCGCTCTATTGCAAGAAAACCGTATAGTATAGAGACCAAAAGCTACTATTAAGACAAAAAAATTACGCACACATTTAAGTTTCCCATGCAGGTCTGGAATTTGACGGTCACCTCTATCTCTCACGGTTTGGTTATTTAAAAAAATAAATTGTCAAAATAATTAATTTATGAAGAAATTTATAGAAAATATTTTATATTAAAATATTTCAATCAATTTTATTAATCATCCAATTAAATATGAAAAATAAAATAAAAATTTATATCTTTAATAAAGTAATGCAAATAAACAAGTAGAAGATTGATAGACACATTTTTTGTTGTGGTCTCTTTTTACTTGGTCACCAAAAACTCCTACTTTTAAGTATATTATAATAGAAAACACAATCAAGAAAATGTTTTTTCCTTATTTAAACAATGATTATGTAACTATCATGAGTCGCCATGTAACGGGTGAGACTATTCTTCCTACAAAATGACATGTCTAAGACATCATAATATTGGGAGGTGAATTGACGAATGACACATCATTGAGTATGACTATAGCCTTTTTTGCCATATACTTATAGTCAATGAACATACTATTACTACTTGCTATTTTTTGACATATACAAAATTTCGTGACCAAGTTTCCCATGAAGTTTTGCTTTTTCCTGGTCAAATATAAAGGGTGGAGTCTGAAGGGAGGAGTTGCATGTGGGGGATACAATAAATAAATGATGTGTAGGCTGCAAAACACTATATTTTGAAATTATGCTTTTTGTTGTTAAAAAGTAAAGGGTGGAGTTCACGAGGAGTAAACAAATGATATTCAGGTGAGGGGTGAGTAAAAATGTTAACCAAATCTAATAATTTTTTTGGCTTCTCACTTGTCTAGGGTTTTAAAATAAAATTGTGGAAATGAAATGTAGGTTGCAAAACACACAATATTTTGAAAGTTTGCTTTTTGTTGTTGAAAGGTAAAGGGTGGAGTTTGTGGTGAGGAGTTGCAGGTGGGGATAAAGTAAAAAACTGATATCCAAGTGACAAGTGAGTAAAAATGCAAACCAATTTTAATATATATTTTTTGTTTCTCACTTGTCTAGGGTTTTAAAATAAAATTGGGTAAATGAAATGTAGGTTGTAAAACACACTATGTTTTGAAATTCTACTTTCTATTGTTCAAAAGTAAAGGGTGGAGTTGCAAGTGAGGGATAAAGTAAAAAACAGATATTTAGGTGTCAAGTGAGTAAAAATGTAAACCAATTCTAATATGTTTTATGTTTCTCTCTTGTCAAAATGTAATTGTAAAAATCCCATACCTATGCCATCTCCCATTTAGTTTTGTGTGTCTATTTTGAGGGAGTGCTTTAATAGATAGACATTTTCATGAATGCAATAATTTTGTGAAAAAATTTGTCCCTTACCCCCTTCTATTATCCTATATTATTACACATATTTTTGTACACCTAACACATACCCTTCTCCCATGTTCACAAAAGGCGAAAAAAAAACATATGTTACCCTTTTGTGCAAGTTTGTTTTCAATGGTTTGGAAAAACTTACTTGAGCTCTAAATAAGTGTTCAATCCAAACCTCATGTGACATTGACATGAGAGACTTATATTTAAATTAATTTAATGTCTTCATTATAATAATTGTACTATAAAAATAAATCATTTGCATCTACTCGCTTCCATTTTTCTCTAAAAGGAACCTATCATTGCATTATATTTTAGAGGAATTTGTATGATTGAAGAGTGACATTTTTAATATTTTTTAAATTTAACAAATTAATCAAAGAATAATGCCATGGAATCTAGGTCATATGACAACCCAACCAAGGTATTCATCATTTGAAATAATTCTCAAAATTTAAAGAAATGTGAGGAAAAAGATGGAGTATTAGGTAAAGTTCTAGAATAGAGTTACACACATTATTAGGACAAATTTACAAGTCTATAGTGATGAATTAGTCTAAGATAGTGACTTTTTCCTCTAACTGGACATAGATTTCATATATATAATTTAGAGTAGTTACATTGATGGAAAGACACCATTTTAGGGTTTTATAACAACACAAGTTCCAAAACCTTATCCATTGATTTTTCTAGTTAAATAATTTTACTATACATGCACATCCCTTTAGGGTCTAAATATTTACTTTACATGCATGCTTATGATTGCTACATAAATGGAGATACATATTAATTTTAGTATTAAAATATCCCTCAAAGTGGGGGGGAAATGTAGTTGTAAAAATTTCATACCCATGCCATATCCCACTTAGTTTTGTGTTTATTTTGAGGGAGTGTTTCAATATATAGACATATTGATGAATGAAATAATTTTGTGAAAAAATGTGTTCCTCACCCCCTTCTATTATCCAACAATTAAACATAACACATATCCCTCTCCCATGTTCAAATAAGGTGAAAGAACAAACCTATGTTACCCTTTTGTGTAACTAAATTTTATATTAGGTTTGACAAAACCTAGTTGAGCTAAATAAATATTCAACCTAACCTTCATGTGTCATTAACATAGTGGCTTATATTTAGATTAATTCAAAATTTCATTATAATAATTGAACTATAAGAATAAATCAGTTGCATCTAATTATTTCCATTGCTGCTCTAAAAGGAACCTAGCATTGCATAATCATTCTAGAGGAATTTTCAAAATTGAAGAGTGATATTGTTAATATTTTTTAAATTTGAGAGATTGATCCAAGAACAATCTCATGGACTATAGGTTGTATGACAACCCAACTAGGGCATTCATTAATAAAAATAGTTCTTAATTTTTTTTTTAAAATGTTAGGAAGATGGAGTATTAGGTAAAATTTGAATGATATTTTTATTCAAATTATATATGCTCACTATATTTGTAAAAAATTAGAAATAAAAGAAAAGATCAAATTTGGCATCATATTAATTTTCTAATGTGGGTTTGAAATATTGAGCCATAATGAATTTCTAATACCTTAGCAATTACCTAAATTTTTAAAAAAAGTATACATGAGAAACTCATTCAACAATTGAAGTGTTACTAATAAAAATATTCCATGCTTTTAGAGAAAAAGGAATTGAATAGAATGACAAGACAAGAAACAATGCAAAGCCATGAATTCACAATACTAGAAGTTAGAATTTGGAGATATCCCATCTTGTTGAGTGGAGAAGAAAAATATTTCACACTTTTTTGTGAACTAAAAACTATTAATATTTTACATATTATTTATGCCTCAATGTTTCTTTAGAACTAGCTTGTTGGTGGTACAACAATGATAATTTCACAAACATTCATCATCTCACATTTCTAAATGAAATAGGTAATTTAAATATACATTTCCTTGCATTGTAGGGTTATATGATATTTTTATTAAATATAGGTATTTCCCAAAATCATGTGCAATGGATTAAAGAATTGCAAACAAAATTATATAGATTCTTCATTTAGCACACACACTTATTCTATATAAAATAATATGTTGACTGAGGCCACCAACAATAACATGTCTTCAATGAGGCAAACACACCAAGAAGCCACGACCAACAACAATAGATTCCTATACACAAAGTTATACATTAGTAACAATAAAAGGATTTCATTATTCAATTTTAAAAGTACAAAAAAATATTCAATTGATAGATAAAATAGCCTGTGAGAATTTGTCTAAAAAAGTAAGTACCATTTTTTTCAATTTTAACATTTTGAATTATAATAAACACTTAAAAAAAATGGTTTACCCTTAACATTTCCATGAATTGTAGATTTATCCCTTCATAGTGTCAACTTCTTCATCCATGGAAACAAAAACTTTAGGATTGTGTCAACTTTGTTGAAGTATTTCCTTCTCCAATTCATTTTTATGAGGATCAATAACATTATCCCTCCAATAGCTGCTCCATATGACAATCCCAATACTATCTCATACCATGAATATTTAGTGCTTTTCTTTTCTTTGTTAATTGAAACTAGAGGAGTAAGATGAAATTGTGGCAAAGAACAATTTATGGGTAGGGGACACCCGCATAAATTAGGATTTCTTGAATAAGAGGATTCTCCAAATGTGCCAGTCATATGTCGTCCTTGAGGTATGCTTCTTGAAAGATTGTTGCTTGATAAATTTAGTGAACCTAAATAGATTAAAAGTTCAGGCTCTGTAGGGACTTGTCCTAAAAATTTGTTTCTTGAAAGGTCTAATGATTCCAATTGCCTCATTTCTCCCAAACTAGTTGGAATGGCCGCATTCAAATTGTTCATTGAAAGGTTTAGAAGCCTCAACCCCTTCAATTTCCCAAAATTAGAAGCAACTTCTCCCTCCAATTCATTGTTTGAGAGATCCATGGATGTGAGAGTGGAAAGAATATATGTGTAGTGCTGATTCATGCCCTTTAATGTCATATCCAATCCATCTTGATAAGAAAGCCAAATAGGAGATAATATAAAACCATCTTGGCTTTTTGTTGCCATTGCTTGCAATGATACAATTGTGTGTGGAATTAAACCTGAGATATGATTGGAAGAAAGGAGCAAGATCTGAAGATTCATTAGTTGAGCTATCTCTAAAGGAATACTGCCTGTAAAATTGTTCTCCTTCATCACCAGTACTCTTAGTTCTGAAAGATTTCTAACTAATGTTGGTATTTCACCTCCAAATAAGTTGTTCCCAATATCAAGAACTTGTAGCTTTGAACAATCTGCTATTGATGGAGGGAATTTTCCATTAAGATAATTACTGTCAACAACCAATGAATATAATTCTCTTAGCTTACCAAATTCATGTGGTAAGCTTCCTTCCAAACTATTATTTCCCAAATTTAGGACAGTTAGGTAAGAGCAATTGGACAAGCTGTAGGGCTCACTCCAGTTATGTTGTTGTTTTCAAGATTTAACAGCTAAAGTTGAGATAATTTTCCTAGGCTTGGAGGAATATTGCCACTCAACAAATTGTTTGCAAGATTTAAGATCTGGAGTTGAGATAATTTGCCCAGGCTTGGAGGAATATTGCCACTAAACAAATTGTCATTGAGCAATAATATTGAAATATTAGAAGGCCACATTGAAGGGATGTTCCCACTCAATTTATTTTTGGACACATCTAGCCAGTCTAGTTGCATCCCTATTGAAGTATTTGAGGGCAGGTTTCCTTCTAGATGATTTCCCGAAAGATTTAGAGAATTCAACAGAGGATTAGTTTCCCATAGCCAAGAAGGAATTACGCCCGTAAGACTGGCGTTAATTAATTTCAATTTTTCTAGTGAAAATTGTGTTGAAATCCAAGGTGGAAATTCACTGTCAATCATACACGACTCTAAATGTAGCTGAGACAAGTGAAAGGATGGAATCCAGGTTGTGCTAATGTTTAGCACACAATTAGATAAACACAAATACTTTAGGCTTGTAAGGTTGTGAAAGAAAGTTCCTGAAATCGATTGGTAATGGTTTAGTGATAGACCTTGACCAAGCAAAGAAGGTGGAAGTGATGAAGAAGAGATGGTTTCATTGAAACGGTTGCCAAGACCACTCAACATAGTGAGGGAGTAAAGTTGAGCAAATGAAGAAGGAATGGTCCCACTTAGTTTGTTATAGCTAATATCCAACTCCTCGAGTAAAGAGAGATTGCCCAAGGGATCTGGAATTTTACCACTCAGTTGATTGTAACCAAGATATAAAATCTTCAACAAAGAGATACTTCCAAGAGAAGCCGGTATGCTTCCACTAAGGCGGTTGTCACGGAGACCGAGCCAAGCCAAAGAAGAAAGGTTACCCAGAGAAGCTGGTATGCTTCCACTGAGGCGGTTGGAACTAAGATCGAGATAAGTCAAAAAAATAAAGATTACCCAAAGAAGCTGGTATGCTTCCACTAAGTTGATTGTTGCCAAGGCGAAGCTCAGTTAAAGAAGAAAGATTACCCAGAGAAGCCGGTATGCTTCCACTAAGCTGATTGTTTTCAAGGGAATTGTGAGCTCAAAAAGAAAAATTGCCAAGGCAAGAAAATATGCTTCCACTAAGTTGGTTAGAACGAATGTCAAGGCTAGCTAAAGACGAAAGATTGCCGAGGCAGGAGGGTATGCTTCCAATTAATTCATTCTCTGAAAGGAGGAGAACTGTAAGGTGGGTGAGCAAACAAAGGGAAGGGGGAATCATCCCATCAAAGCTATTTTCAGATAAATCTAAAAGCTCAATATAAGAGAGATTTCTCAAACAGAGAGGAATGGTAGTACCTGTTACTTCATGTATAGTCAGTGATGTGAGGAAACGAAGTTGGCACAGGCTCTCAGATATCACACCTTCGAAAGAAGTGTACTTGCCTACATCAACAGAGACAACGTGGTGTGATTGTCGTAGGATATGCCTTCCCATTCGATGCAATAGTCTGTTCCATTTACCCACGAACTGAGAGAGTCATCGTAGTCATCCAAGGCCGCTTTGAAGCGAAGCAGAGCTTCCGATTCGTGGAAAGGACATCTGTTGGACAGTAATGGATGGGAAAGAGAAGGAAGGAAGACAAAACAGACAGAAATGAGAAGTACAGAGGAGATGGAGATGGCCATTTGCGATGGATGGGAGGAGAGAAATGCAGTTGGTTGTTTGTTGTTTGGGTGGGAAATGCTCTACTTAAAGTGCGCGCCCGTCAACAGGTCAATGATTTAGATTAATAATGAGTCATGTGTTGTAATAAGGTGTATTCGCTATCGGAGTCATTGCCATGCACTTTCTGCAAATAATTTAAATGCACTGTCGAAGTCATGGATTTCAAAAATGGTCCGAGGTAACAACACGAAATGATAGCTTCTGGATATTTTGGAAGAGAGTGCATTCTTTCTTAGTGTTGATTAGACTGTCTACTGCTTTTGGACGCGCTAACATTGCTAAATAAAGGCCTGTGCGCGTTCACATTTTACGCACCAAAATTTAATCTTTAGGTCTGTTCATTGTCTTTTCTCTCTCCTAATAAAGTAGGAACGTATGTGATTAGAATTTTTTTAATATTTTTTTGACTGGTCAAATGTGAGAAGAAAGTACTTCATGTTTACATAACATCATTTGGTCAAATGTGAGAAGAAAGTACTTCATGTTTACATAACATCATTTGCATTTAAAGGAAGTTGAAGGATTATTTCTATAGAAAACTATATGTATGTTAATATTTGAGAGAGTATGTGTTTGTGCATGGGTGCATATGGAAGGGGTGTGCTATAAATTCTAGTTGTTTGTGGCTGGATTAAACAATTGATAATAAGTGCTAAATAATGGAATGAAATAAACCTAGACAAATCAAGATTTTTTCGTTAAAGAAATTAAGTATTATCTAAGTTTGAAATATTTGCATATGGATTTAAAACATAAAGCAATGCAAATGAAAAATAAAGTTGCCATCAAATTGACAAAATCCATTGCAAATCAAACTATCTAGATTTTAAGTGATAAATGAGAATTTAAAGGCTTTCACTTGATATTTTGGAGACTTTTACCGTTAAATGACAATTGGTTTACATTGAACATTAGCTAAAACTTGTTTTCTGACAAATCAACAGTGGTTTGTAGGCGTGATACTTCTTTCAAGCTCAAATCTCACACTATATGTAGCCTATTGGCTAATAATATTTTGGTGAGTGGGTTATCTTTTTTTTCTTGTTTCAATCAAATTGAAAACATAGCATCAATGATGATTTTTTCTTACTTTATTTAAATATATGAAGAAAATATTTTATATTTCTTAGACATATAATTTAATTTAATCTAACTTTTTGGTGAGTAGGTTATCTTTTGTTTTCATGTTCTAATGAAGTAGAAAAACATAATATCAAGGGTTATTAGAGTCTACTTTCTTTTTTGTTTTCTAGCTTTGGTCATCTTTACTAGCATAACACAATGAGTCATAACAATAGATTAAAATTTTGATATTCATTTGGTGTAGAAATTCATTGTCACTTCATTATTAGTATATGTTGTTAGGTAATATCTTATTACATTCAATTGAATCTTCAATGAAATAAATAATCTCGATTAAGAATAAATAATCTTGGAAAATAATTATAATGTTTAAATGTGATTCTTTTAGTTTTGTTTAATAATAATATGTTTTCTTATCACATTATTTTTTTTTTAAATGAACATATTTATCTAAATATATAAGTAACACTATAGTTAAATTTTCCATCGTAAAAATATAAATAATCTATGAGAGCTAAAATTTCCCTGGTTGTTTGGAAAAAAGTTTGCCTCCCTAAATCCCATCATGGATTGGACTTAAGATGAGTTTATGATAAAGAAAAAAATGGGTTTTACAGGGACCCAAAACCACCAAGTTTACAACAAAAGAAAGAGAAGGACAAAAAATTCTAGCAAATTAAAAAGGCTGCAATAAAAGAAAAAACCAGAATAAATAGCAGCTAGCCAAAAAAGGCTAGGAAGGCCAAACAAAGAGCTAGTCAAAATGCAGGCTAAAAAACCAACAACAACTAACCCAAAGTCTTCAAAATAGATTCAGTCTCGGCCTCCAGGTCCTGCATATCCTGAACACCCTTCTTGAAAGTTTGAATCATATGTGGCGTAGGGGGTGCCTTCCTTTTCAGATTAGCCCTGGTTCTCTTTGAAATCCCAATGTCCTCTTCTTGGTTTTTATCTTTCACCTCTTCCAAATTAACAACCAAGGACCCTTGTTGAGCTTTATCCAATTTTTTAGTCATAGCGTTGATAATGATGGCATTATGTCTTGTTGTCCTATTATTCTATTCAGTAATTATCTTCACAATATTTTTCATTTTTTCCAAGTCAATTTCAATCCTTCTGTCATTAACTGCATTGCCTTGGATCTCTTTACTAGCAATGTTTTCAGTACGCTCTACATCCTTCTTGCATAACACTAAAACCTCAACACCCATTTCTTCCAGTTTACTCTGGAGGGCCCAGTTTTTATTTTTAGATCGTTAATCTCATGAAAGACCCATTTTGACATTCTGAAATGGTCTACAACATTACTCCTAGCTATGCCCAGAAAATCAGCAAAAGGTTCCCTATCAAGATTGAAGAAACTTTTAGTAGGGTCAGAGGCTCCAAGGGACCTAGTTCTAACATCTCTATCCGTTGACGGGACAACAAAAGAAGAATTAATATTTGGGCCAAAATCCTCAAAATCTGGAGAATCTTTAGAATACAAAACAAGGTTTTTGACAAGTAGATTCTTTCCAATGTCTTTCGCTTTAGGAGTAGAGCTTCCAAGCTCAGAAGCAGGGTAGAGTTTAACAAACTAGGGATTATGGATTTGGGTTTTCTTGCCAGTCTGGACAGAGGGCAGATTCAGGACCATCCTAATTGGAATATAATTAGGTTTATTCCTCAAACAACTAGGTTCAGTGTCATTCTCCTCAGATGCCAAAGAGGCATCCAAGTTAGCAGGGGCCGACATATTTGGGAAATGTTCAAAAATTAGCCTACTTAGACTAGTATGTAATATAGGATATCTTTTAGGGTTTTTCTTATGGTCTTCTAGACTCTTTCTTAAGGAATAGAGAAGATAGTAGGGGAGAGAAACCCTGACCTTATGGAAAAAATGATTGAGCAAGGAAAAATGATAGTCGTAGACCCTAGTGAACTGACCATCTAGGGTGATATACTCCATAATGACGCAAATAAATTTTCTCTAGAGACCTTTAATGGTGTTGACCTCAAAGTAACTATTGGAAACTTTCACCAGTTTCAGTTTTTCCTTGTCTTTCTTTGGAAATTTGACCACCGCTTCATCAGAGAAAATCCTGTTTTGAATTTTTTTGTGTCCATCAGTGGACATACCAGTCACTTCAGCAATGAGATTTTCATCAAGCTCAACTTTCCTGCCAAAAAGGGTTATTTCCCCATTGTCCCAATTCTTCTCAAAAAGCTCTATAGCTTCCTGATTAGAGCCATGGAGTTTTTCCAGAAAAGGGAGTAAACCCCCACTTTTAACTTTGTTCCAAGCTTTAGTGTTTCTTGTGTGCATCTCAAAATTGTTCGGCTCAACTCTTTTTTTATCTCCTCCCATTTTAGCAAACACAGTAATGCAGACAGAGATGAAATCTTGACTCGAAATGGTCCCACCAAACTTGTGAGCCCACAAAGCATGTTGAGCAAGCTTACAAGATAAGCTAATTAGCTCAGCCCCATGCAATCTAATGATGGTGATGTCTTTACCCTGTTCTATCATCATTAATGAGGTGACACACATCTTTACCACGTGATGCATCATAGTTCAATAAGGCTCATACATTTACACCTAAATCACTAATGTTTAGCCATGTGCACTATCATTTGCTTTTAATCCCTTCATTCACAAAAAAATCTACCACAACATTGGCTTCTCTATAGGCATGGGATATATTTATATGATCAAACTTAGCTAAGGTCAAAATAGAATCATCAATCCAAGACTTTATGGTCCATGAGGGGGGGACCTACCTAGAAGACATTCAATAATATTTTTTGAGTCCCCTTCAAGCCAAAGGTTTTTAAAATTCAGACTATGAGCAAAATTTATGACTTGAAAAGCTCCAGCAGCATCAGCTAAGTGATTGTTTTGTGAGCCAAGGGGGTAGCAATGACACCTAGAAAATTGCCAAAAGAATCCCTTATAACTCCGCTACATCTTGCTCCCCAAAGATTACCTTTAGCTACCCCATCAAAGTTGGCTTTGACCTAACCGTTAGGCGGAAAAGTCCAGCAGACACCCTCCCTGTCTTCTTAGCATGTTTAGGAGCACTAGAAATATCAATAACTAGTATTCCAATCCTTAGCAATCATAAGATCATAGGAAGAACAAGCCACTTTCTTGGTATTACAAACCTTCCAGGGGATAGCATTAAAATTTTCTCTCATTAATCTAACTATTTTATCAAACACAATGACCACCGAAGATTCTTTATCTCTATAAATTCTATTGTTTCATTCTTTCCATAGATGCCAAGCAACATGAGGGAAGGAAAAATACCACAGTTTTTGAAGCACTGGGTTGTGAGTGGGGGCTTTCCATTGAATGAAGAAGTCTTCAATTGACGAAGGGAACACCCAAGATAATTTCCAATAAAAAAAGAATTTTTCCCAGATCAAGGCAGCAAAAGGACAATGAAGAAACAAATGACAAACTGACTCTGCTTCCATCTTGCAGAGATAACATCTATTGGGTATTTGAAAGCCTCGCTTGTAAAGATTATCAACCGTAAGCACTTTGTTTTGAAGCAGGATCTAGAAGAAGATGTTGACTTTAGGTACCAGGTGTTTGATCCAAGCTTTCGACCAGAAGGGGGGAAGTCTGGGTAGAAGATAGCCTGGAAAAGGCCGATGAAACATAGTAGTTGCCCGAGGGTTCATCTTTCCACACAAGGTAGTCTTCCATCTGATTGTGGAAAAGTATGACAACCAATAGGGAAGAAAGAATAGGATCAAGATTCTGACTAACAAGACACAGATCCACCCATTTTCCATTCTTCCAATAATCTTTAACATAAAAACCAAATAGCGCTTTACAAATCTCATCCCACCCGCGAAAAGGTTCAATTTTGGCAAGGGGCTCATTAAACAACTTTAAACTATCCTCCCAAAATCTTGTTTGGTTTACACTCCTGACTTGCCAATCCACTCTTTTTTCATTAATTTCTCTACCAGTAATCATGTTATTCCAACAGGTTGAACCTCTAGGTAGAAGATGGGATTCCATCATGATTAGAAGAGATCTGTTATTCTCCAAATATTTGCTTGTCAGGATATCAATCCATTCCCCTGAGGATGCAAATATCCTCTAGATTTATTTAGCAAGAAGAGTCTTATTAACCATCCTAATTTTTTTAAGACCTAAACCACCATCCTTTTTAGGTCTACACACCAGATCCCACCCTACTAAAGGAAACCTTTTTCTTTCTTCAACACCTAACCAAAGAAATCTTTTTTGAATCTTTCCAATGGCATTCGCAAACTTGGCAGGGATTTTAAAAATGCTCAGAGCATAAATCGACAAATTTTGAAGAGTAGCTTTGAGGAGCTATAATTTACCAGCTTGACTTAGCAAAGCTCCTTTCCTTCCAGCAAGCTTCCTACTAAACCTCTCAACCAACAAAATCCGAAAGGATTCTAGGGGTTTAAGGCTTTAAGGTAAACCTAGATATGTGGCAGGTAAAGACTCCACCCTGCAACCTAGGATTCTGGCAATTTTATTCTATTTGTGTTTAGGAGTATTAAAGAAGAAGCGATAAATTTTGCATTTGTTAATCAACTAGCCAGATTCCCTCCCATACACATACAACAAAGTCTTCATAGTCTTTCCCTCTGAAACAATAGATTTTCCTAAGAGTATGGTATCATCAACAAACTGTTGATGAGAACATATCAAATTGCTAGAGGATGGTTTAAGACCAACAAGGGATCTTAGATCTATTAACCTTTTCAAATTTCTTCCAAGACTTTTAGCCATAATAGTTAATAAAATAGGAGAAATAGGATCTCCCTGTCTTAGACCTCTGGAACTTTGAAAGAAAATCGAGGGAGATCCATTAACCATAACAGAGATAGAAGCAGTAGACACAAGTTGCTCCACTAGCTAAAGAACCCTATTGTTGAATCCAAATGCCTTTAAAATTTTAAACAAGAATTTCCAGTCAACTCTATCATAGGCTTTCGATATATCAAGCTTTAAGAGGAAACCTTCAGTCTTTGATTTAACCAAGGAATGGATATTCTCATGCACTGTGACTATTGAGTCAAGGATCTGTTTGCCAGGGACAAATCCATTCTATTGAGGTGAAATCAAAGTAGGCAGAAGAATTAAAAGTCTGGAAGTCATAACCTTCGAGATGATTTTGTAGATAGAGTTACAAAGGATGATGGGTCTGAAAGCATCAAAGTCCACCACTCCAGGCTTCTTAGGAATAAGAACCAAAAAAGTAGCATTCAACTCTTTTAGAAGACATTTGGACCCAAAAAATTCTTTGACAACATTCACCACATCCTCTCCAACAATCTCCCAAAACCATTGAAATAAGAACATAGGGAACCCATCAGGACCCAGAGCTTTACTCCCTTCAAAGGAAAAACCATCCTTCCTAACTTCCTCACTAGACGGAATAGCAGTCAACATAGAGTTATCTTCTTGATTGATCACATTAGGTATTGCCTCTATCAAATGATCCTGATCATTTTGGTTATTTTCCTCATTCTCAGAAAGAAGATTTTTGGAGAAGATAAAAAACCACCTTTTGATATTCTCCTCCTCCTCATACTTGTTACCATCAACTTCAATAAGAGATATTTTGTTAACCACTCTATGTTTTGAGGCTAACAAGTGAAAGTACCTAGTATTTTTGTCACCTGCAGATAACCATAAAGCTCTAGATCTTTGTCTCTAGAACTCGTCTTCTTTAGAAATGATGTCGTGCATCTTAATAAGGAGCTCATTCTCTTTTTCCTTAATATCATTCAAATATCCTTCCTTCTATATTTTATTTTGGATCTCCCCCAACTCCATCTGAAGATTAGATTTAATCCTAAAAATGTTAAACATGAGTTAAACATGTTAACAAGCCTCTTTTAACCAAAATTAGATGGAGAATTTTAAAGGAAAGAAAAGATTGGACTAATATAATAGTGGCTAAATATTTGAATTGGTTATTTGTTATTTATTTTCAAAAATTGGATAACTTATCTAATGCATTACTTATATGAAATAAAATTGCTAATTATAGACAACTCACAAGAAAGGGATCAATTTGGAAAGTGGGAAATGGATTGAAGGTGAGATTTTGGTATGATTTTTGGTTGGGAAACACTCCTCTTATTTCTATAATCCCTTGTTTAGCTATCAAGAATGATTTTTTTTATCTCTTAGGACATTGGGTGGCTAATTACTAGGAATATCGTACTTATGACAAAAACGTGTATTAGTTTCCTTACTCCTCCCAATCACATTAATCAAAAGGTTAATATATAATTTATAAAGAAGCTAAAAAAAATTCATACAATCTAATTTAATAGGGAAAATAAAATCATTTTTTTGGGTTCTTCCTTAGGGAAATTTACTATTGCATATAATTACCTCCTTTGGCATGATATGAATACTAATGGGTTTGATGGAAGAATATTTGATGGAAGAGATCAAGCATTGATATGTCAAATCATTTGGCTAATGATAGTATTTATGGAATTAATTATGAGAAGGAAATTGGTTATGATTTTATACTATTGGAAGGCCTACTAAATGACATGATGATAGTTGGAGCTTATCAAAATAATTTGTTAGGAATTGTATGCAAAAAATATCAATTAAATGCAAATAAAGATTAAATAGAGGAATGAAAAACACATAAATAATAATATCAAGAGACAATATTAACGTGGTTCACCCAAACTTGGGCTACATCCACCAACAAAGAGTGCAATATTATTCTCCAATAAATCGAACCAATTACAACTAGTAATCCTTGCAACACAATATCACTAAAAATGCTACAATACAATGTCAATAGAACCCAAACCCTTAGTATTTTATCAAGACTTATGTCGGTTACAAAATTAGGGTTTTTTTATGTTGGCTAATAGAAAAATAACACTCGATGCCTTTATAAAATAATAAAAATCATGAGAGGTTTCGGGGGCGTTGCCCCTCTACCTTCACCTGTGTCTTGATAGAGAGTGCACTAGGGGCATTGACCCTGGACCCCACAAGGGGGACTACCACTTGACCCCGTCTTGGGGGCACTACCCCCAAACCCCTCTAAGGGGCATTGCCCCTTGACCTTGTTAAATAATTTGGGGGGAAATTGTGCTGATAAAAGTGGGTAAGATTTAACCTTTGAGTCTAATTAAACTCCATATACCAATGATCTCCCACTTGGAGACTAATCAGACTCCACCCCATATCATCTCCCACTTGGAGACTTATCATAACATTGCTGACCTTGTAGCTCCCACTCGAAATAATCATCTTGGACCCTATTGTTATGATTTTATTGTTTTTAGTCTTAAAGACCAATCGAAGCTAAAGAGGAGCTCAAATTCTCCCTTGGCACTTCCTTTGTGAACATATCTACTAGATTTTCTTCTGTATGTATTTTTCCATTCTTAATTGTCCCTCATCTAACACTGACCGAATGAAGTGATACCTCAACTGTATGTGTTTGGTCTTTGAATGCAAGACAAAATTCTTTGCAAGATGTATGGCACTCTAGTTATCTGTAAACAAATAACTATTGGCCTGTTGTTTTCCCAATTCTTCCATGAAAGATTACAACCATATCATCTCCTTGCTTGCCTCTGTTGTAGCTACATACTCTTCCTCAGTGGTGGATAAAGAAACCACCTTTTACAACTGTGAGATCCAACTTACTATTGTCCCACCTATAGTAAAGAAATAACTTGTAGTACTCTGCCTGGTATCAATATCTCCTGCCAAATATGAGTCTACATAACCTACTAAATCAGTATTAAAGCCCCCAAAATATAAATATTTATTGGATGTACCTCTCAAATACTTGAGAACCAATTTATTGTATTCTAATGCTCCAATCTAGGATTACTCATATACCTGCTTACGACTCCAACAACATGTGCAATATATGGTCTTGTGCATACCATGGCATGCATCAAACTACCCACAACTGAAGCATATCACACCTTGGAAATTTTATCTTCATCCTTTTGTGTCTTTGGACACATCTCCTTAGTCAATTTCAAATGACTAGGAAAAGGTGTGCTGACATCTTTTGCATTTTCCATGTGGAATCTTTGCAACACCTTTCCAACATAACCAACCTAAGATAGAGTCAATTTTTTGTTCTTCCTATCTCTACAAATTCTCATACCAAGGATTTGTTTTGTTTCCCCCAAATATTTCATAGCAAATGATTTTTCTAACTATTGTTTTAACTCACTTATGTGGTCCATATTAGACCTTACTACAAGCATATCATCAACATATAAACATAAAATAATGTAGTTGTCAATATACAATCTCTTAAAATAAACACAATGATCAAAATTAAACTTGTTGTAGCCTTGCTTAGCCATAAAACTATCAAATTTCAAGTACCATTGCCAAGGTGCTTGTTTCAAGCCATATAAACTCTTCTTCAATCTGCACACCAATTTCTCCTTTCCTTTGACCTCAAATCCTTGGAGTTGTTCCATATATATCTCGTCTAAATCACCATGAAGAAAGGAAATTTTCACATCTAGCTATTCCAAATGCAAATCTTCAACAACCACAATATTTAAAATAGTATGAATAGAAGTCATATTAACAATAGGAGAAAAAATATCAACAAAATCAATGCCCTTTTTTGTGCAAATCCTTTTAGAACTAACTTAGCTTTAAATCTGTTCTTACCCCCATCTTCCTCTTTCAACCTATAAACCCATTTGTTTGGTAAAGCCTTTTTACCTGCAGACAACTTGCATAATTCCCAAGTTTGATTTTCTAGCAAGGAGTCCATTTATTCTTCCATTGCATGCTCCCACTGAAACTTTGTATCCACCTGCATAGTTTTGTTATACCCTTTAGGTTCACCAACATCTGTTAACAAAATAGAATACAAAGAGGGAGAAAATCTTTTTGGAGGTCTACTTATCCTTGAAGATCGTCTAACATTCACTGGAGTTTGTGGTATTTGTTGTTGTTGTTGTTGCAAAGCATGAGAAACCATTGGAACACCATTTTTTGATGTATCATCCAACACTACATAATCATTTTCTTTCTTTCTCGTTGCTGCAACTCATCTTTGTACAACACTTTCTCATTGAATATGACATCCCTGCTTCTCACAATTTTTTGATTTTCAGAATCCCAAAGCCTATAACTAAATTCATAATGCCATATCCAAAAAATATAATTTCTTTGATTTTGCATCTAGCTTGGTTCTATTTTCAAAATCTACATGTGCAAATGCTTCACAATCGAAGGTCTTGAGAAAAGAATAACTCACCTTCTTACCTGTCCATGCTTCCTCTGGAATACCACAACCCAAAGGATTAGAGGGACCTCTATTAATTAAATAAACAAAATTGTTACAACATCTTCCCATGTTTAAAGGAAACCCAACATGCAATCTCATAGTCCGTGCATGCTCCATTATAGTTCTGTTCATGCGCTTAGCCACTCCATTTTCCTATGGAGTCCTTGGAACTATCTTCTGCCTATGAATACCATTAGAGGAACAATAATATTCAAATTATTTGTTGTAATACTCACCACCATTATCAAATCTAAGACATCTTAACTTTTTCCTTATCTCATTCTCAACCAAGCTTCTCCATTTCTTAAAATTTCAAATACATCAGATTTCCATCTAAGGAAATAAATCCTACCTTCCTTGTTGCATCATCAATAAAAGTGACATAGTACTGAGAGCCACTAAGAGAAGATATTTGAGTTGGTCCCCATACATCTATGCACAAGCTCCAATTTCTCATCTTTCTTTTACTTCCCATCTTTGAGAAAATAACTCTTTTTTGTTTTTCATACACACAACTTTCACAAAATCCATATTAACACATTTTAGACCTGGTAAAACATTATTTGAATGAAGTACTTTCATACCTTTTGTACTCATATGCCCAAGTCTATTATGCCACAGTGCTGATTCAGAGTCCACAGCAACTATATGACCTTCTACCTGCTGAACTGCAACAACTGTTCCTGAACATTGTTTTTTATCTGTAATTAAAATAGAAGGAACAATATGACTTGTACAAAGATATAAGGTGTCTACTTTCACACCTTTTTCTACTACTAAGGCACCTTTTGTGACCTTCCAATTTTTATCACTAAATATAACAACACAACCTTCATCATCTAGTTGCCCTGCTGAAATTAAATTTCTTCCTTAACTTTGGAACATGCCTTACCTCACGTAGTAGCCAATGATTCCCATTCTACAACTTAATGAATTCTTCCCTTTCCAAAAAATATGACAGGGTTTGTTATCTCTCAAATAAACCAACCTAAAATCCCCTTGGACATAATCAAGAAAATAACTTTTGGGGGTAGCATGAAATGAAGCCCATGAATCTAACACCCAAGAATCATATTAGCACTATCAAGGGAAAGAATCAAAGCATCTTCATCAGATTTATTACTTACCACATTTCTCTTTTTTCCTTCCTTTTTGTCTCCTTTATTTTTCGAGACCAACAATCTTTCTTTAAATGACCCAACTTACCATAGTACTAACAATCCCTCTTGTCTCTAGATTGGGACCTTTGTCCTTTGATTTTCCTTGTGACTTCCCATGACTTCTAGAATTGTTTCCTCTCTCTGTTGTTTGGCCCTTGCTTTCTACATTGAAAAAACTTTGATGTGGATGTTCCACTAGATTTTTTCCTATGAATTTCCTAAAACAGAAATAACACCAACATCATCAAATTTCAATGTATTTGAACTAGAAATAGAATTACTAACAACCATGACCAAGATATTCCATCTTTCAGGAAAAGAAAACATATTCAAAATAGCCCTAACTTCTTCATCAAAGTTTACATTTACAAAATTTAATTAACTAGTAAATGTATTAAACTCATTTAAATGATAAAAAACTGACCCACCTTCTTCCATTTTCATATTAAATAAACGATTCATAAGAAATACCTTATTTGAAGTGGAAAGATTTTCATATAACTTTGCCAGGGTTTCCATCACCTCTTGAGTTATCTTTTTTTTTGTAATATTGAACACCACCGATTGTGCCAAACATAAAAAAATGGCTCCCAGTACCTTTCTATCCAGAAGATTCCATTCCTCATCACTCATTCCTACCAATTTCTTGGTTGTTCCTTCCAACAACCTCCATAAATCCTTCTGATAGAGATAATCATCCCACATCATCTTCATAATAATAATTCTATCCATTAGTTATCTACCTTCAATTACCCTTGTCCTCAATTGCTCCCTTAGCATGACACTCCACTCAACCATATGAGACTTTCTTGTGAACCAATGAGTCGAACCTACAACCAACTTTGATACCACTTGTTAGGAATTGTAGCAAAAAATATCAATTAAATGCAAATAAAGATTAAATAGAGGAATGAAAAAAACACAAAAATAATAACAACCAGAGACAATATTTAATGTGCTTCACCCAAACTTGGGCTATGTCCACCAACAAAGAGTCTAATATTATTATCCCTGGTAAATAAATTCAGTTTACAACGGTAATCCCTTACAACTCAATACAATACAAAATCTTCCCCAATACAATATCTAGCGAGAACCAGAACCCACTTAGCCTTTTATCATGACTTATGTCAGTTACAAAATTATGGTTTTTTTTTTTTATTTCAGCCAATAGAAAAATAACACCTGATGCCTTTATAAAATAATAAAAATCGTGAGAGGTTTCGGGGGTGCTAGCCCTCAACCATGCCCTGTATCATGATAGGGAATGTGGTAGGGGCACTGCCCCTGCACCCCACAAGGGGCGCTACCCCTTGACCCCGTCTTGTGGGAATTGCCCCTTGACCCTGATAAATAATTTGGAAATACCACGCGATAAAGTGGTTAAATTTAACCTCTGAGTCTGATTAGGCTCCTTATACCAACATAATTAACTATGGAACTCCTTTGGATTTAACTCAATCCACAATTTGGAGGGTAATTATATCATCATTATTCTTTTTATTTGTAGATTATGTTATGTATTATTAATCTCCCTATTGATACCTCTTTTGGAATGAACTAATTTCATACTTTTCCAATGAGACTAAAACATTTCCCCATTCTCTACTTGTTTATGGACTAGTACATAAATGGAAACATACCATGGGAGGTGAGAGACTAGAAGTAGAGTCTTCTTTTTGTCAATAATCAAATAAGAGGTTGACTATCTGGCATATCCTTGTAAGAGTGGCCTAAATTAATTTATAGAATGTATAAGTTGATATTACATATTGGTCCATATAAATTTCACCTTGTCATGGAAGAGTAGGAAGGTTGTCATTATGGCCCTTAAATTTTAAATCCCTAAAGAGTTGATCATGGAAGCCATTGGCATGTCCACACAAAGAGAAAAGAACCATCAAGCCAACAGAACCAGAATGGAGAAAGTACATTAAAAAATTTCTTAAAGGAGCTCTTTGAAATTTCATTAAAATCTAAGAAATATATCTTAGGGAGGCTCTTCCTCAAAATGAATTCAACTTCTTCCTCATTAAAGATAAGTATAAATGTGTCTTCTCTTATTACTTTCTCCTTTTGAACCATCTTAGGCATAATACCATACTTATATTTTCTTTCCACCTTTTATTATCTCAAGAGTAGTAAGTCATCAATGGGATTTTATATAAGAAAAGAATACATTGCACCAAGGTCTTATAATTTAACATTATTTTAATGTCATAAATTGTCACCCTTGACAATTTCACACTATGTTTTTCTCCCTAAATTATGCATTCCATAATTTATCAATTTTTCTCCTAAATTATTGGACCTAATTGAACACCTAGAACTGTAAATTATCATTCCCTAGCCCATTTTAACATTTACCAGTAAACTGCAAGCATGAAACAAATGCATTCATTTGACACTTTGGCCCTGAATTTGAAAATATTAAAAAATATATCTTGGATAGTGGTGCCTAGGGTGCTTATATCCCCCTATTTTCCCTCCAATTTCACATGTGTTAGAGAGCCCCTCTTATTATTTGAAATTAGAATAATTGCATATATAAATACCTAGTTATTGCATGATTTTGAATATAACAAGAAATTTTTGGAGAAATCATTGTCAAGAGAATTATAAAGCAAGTCAAGAGTAAAGTTTTAGTGATTTATTAAAACAATTCAAAATCTAAGAATCATGTCAAATCATATGTGATTTTATTCATATTTATGTTATCATTGATTGTGAAGGCTCACCCCTTTGTAGGTCTCCAAGCAATTCAAGCAAATCAAACAAGCGAGATTCAAGTCTTGAGGAGATGTGTATGACTCGAGTCCTTCAAGGAAGCCCCATTGAAGGGTGGCGAGTTACAGTAGCACTTTGTTGATTCATCATTCATTTTATCACTTATCTCTATCCCTCAAAAGGATAGGTTTTCTATCATTGACATTGCCATTATGGAAGTGGAAACACTAGCACAGTGTTTGACTAAGGAAAGCCCCTAAATAGAAGAAGCCTTCCTCTCTCTTTGAATGTGCAAGTTTTAGGTTTGGA